>CM065638.1:15964730-16324839 GCA_033220585.1 Dipteronia sinensis | reverse complement strand
CAAGTAATCTCAGATTAACTATGTTAATCCACTAAAGTAACTTCCCGTTGCATCAGTAAGTATCATCGATCCTAGGTCTGTTGTACTTTCCCTAATGCTGGCATACTACAATGACAAGATAAGTTATCACATTTTCCATTGGAGTTGTTAGCTAGATAATGCACTAAAACATCATTATATTATTTATTATATGTTGAGGTATCTTAAGAGAGCCTTATCAAATAAGATATCTTAAAGACTTCAGAGTGCACTTGGAAGAGATGTAATGTTTAAAGCCTCTATTCTCTGGATATAGTTGGTGTTTCTAATGAAGACTCAGATGGAGATTGCATAAAATAGAAGGCCAATTTTTAGGCTTCACACTAATGTCCAAGGATGTTATTCATTTGGAAGAGCAAATAACAAAATGAGGAGGCTAGTTTATTTCAATGTTGAGTACAAAGCCATAAGGCCCATGACACATATTGCATGTAAAATGATATGGGCAAAGTCTTCCTTTAAAGAAATGGGTATTTCAACAAATAATCTACTAAAAAAGAAAAAAAATAAGATAATACTTCTAATCCAATTTGTCCTGGAAAAACTAAGCATATTGAGAAACTAAGGAAGTTCTTAGAACTATGTAACAAGTTCAGCATATTGAATATCTATGCTATAGCTTGAGAGGGTGTGATGAGATATTTAAACTGGCTCTATCATAATATATGCATGGTGTAAGAGCAATTCTGGTAAATCTATATATCATTACTATTATTATTGTTATTATAATTATTTTTTATTCAGAACAAATGGTCAATCTACCCATGAGGGGTTAGCAAAGTGGTCAGGCCTTTGGTTTGCTCCCACAAGGTCTGGGGTTTGAATCCCTTCATGGGTACCCTTCATGGTCAAGGGCCATAGTTTCCTATTTTCCGAAGATTGTAGGGTTCAACTGAGCCCTAGTTTCGAACTCGAGTTCGCTAAGCGGGTTTGGGGGATTTTTGGGTTATCCAAGAAAACAAAAAACAAAAAATCAAATGGCCAATCTATTTATAATTAAGCTGGACAATGCACTTCATTTTTTTCAACATCTTTCCCCTCCCTATGTTCAACCTAAGTCCAAAACATATTTCAGCTATCTAGAAAACCCTTGATACAACCTAAACCCACTTTCATTGTAAAACCATTCTCTAGCATCTTTTAATGACGTGACGAACATCCATTGTTTGTTTATTTGAAAGACACTAACTACCGACTTTGAGTAAATGAAACTAAAAGAACTGGTTGGAACTAGAGAAACCCCTCAAACTGTGCATCTAATTCCTTCAAGGAACACAACTAGCAATATTAAACAAAGCATATATCAAGTATGTCACCTTAATCCAATTTAGTCCTCACTTAGCTATTTAATTACCTTTCAGCGCCTCAAAATTAGCTCCGTAAAGATTAAACATTGATCAATCAAAATAAAAAAAATTTACATATACAAATTCAAATTCATGTGCAACGTGCAATCCATGTGGGTGAAATAAGAACTGAATAGAGAAAATACTCATAACCGACAATCTCATATGTACCAAATACCAATTGTGTCACACTATATCAATCCATAATAGTAAATGAAGCAATATAACAAAATAGCCAGTTGATATAACGCCAATGGCCATGGTAATGTTATATCCAATTTTAAATGGCCAATTACCAATACATCTCTAACTCAAACAATGGATTAATTAGAGCAACCAAATGAACCATTAATGAGTATCACAAAACGTCAAACTCCCTCCACCATTTCTGAGACCACGATAATCAACAGATAACAATCACATCAGCACTAAATTTAGATCTCTAGGTACACATAAGCAATCAAAACATATAGCATTACAATAAAAACAAAGTAAATAAAAATCCTAAATTCAACCAAATGCACCATTAATGAGTATCAGAAAATGTCAAAACTCCCTCTACCATTTCCGAGACCACGATAATCAAATGGTCACAATCACATCAGCACGAAATTTAAATCTCTAGGTACACATAAGCAATCAAAACATATAGCCTTATAATAAAACAAAGTAAATCAAAGTCCTAAATTCAAAACAAGTAATAATAACACAAATAAAAAAAAAGGAGCTAACCTTGTTCCTGGATCAACCTGTCTCAACAGAGAACCATTAGGAACAACCACCTCCGAAACTGGGGTCCTCATGGCCTTCTTTTGATCCTCCAAGCACTCAGATTTCGCCAAAAACGAAACAATATCCAGAGAATTAAGAATACCCACAAACCTCTACTGCCCCATCTCACTATTCTCAATACCCACCAGTGGTTTCCTCCTCCAAACTGGAATCCCACACTTCGTAGACTCCCCAATCGCCCGAATCGCCGCCTCGGCCTGTTTTGCTATGACAATCTAGGGTTAACATATGGGAATGGTGGTTCTACAGCATGAACCTGCATGCAAATCAACGGTTGTAACGTGAACCCCTCTAGCTGAGACCGAGCCCGTGAACCACCAAAGCGTTCTCAGTCGATTTGACGCCGTTTTGGAAAGTGAAAAGCTCGATGGGTGATCGATTCGGGCTCGTCTGGAGCTTGATGATCTGACTAGAAGAGTAGTGGCGATGAAGAGAGCCTGGCAAAATGAGAAACCATTGTTTCGGGTCCTGAGAGGAGAAGAGAGAAGAGAGAGAAATGAAGATTAAAGTTACAAGAGAGACAGAAGGAGTAAAGAGAGAAGAGAAATAAGAAGAGATTTGTTAAAAAAGTAGCCCAACCGGATGGACTGGTTTTTTTTAATTTTTTTTATATAATTAATGCAAACCATTGGATCCAGATTAAATGATCCAACAGACCATTTATAACACTATTCATCCTTGCATCATGCAGTGATTTTTAAAATCACTGCATACTAGCCAATCCCTTTAAATAAATACAATGTTTGACTTTCCTTTAAAAGTGATTTTCATGGTTTTAACATATACCTATAAAACATTACACCAAAAATTAAAACAAGATCTTAGATAATTAGTAATTTAAATAAGGAATATTAAGATTTTAGTCCCTCTAGTTTGCTTTTATCTGGGTTTGGTCCACTAGTTTTTAAAATTACTAACTTTAGTCATTCCGTTAGAAATTCTGAAAAAATACAGAGACTGGCATTGTTAGAGGGTATATTGACCAAAATACCCTTAATGAAGGTTTCTGGTGAATGGCAGTATGGTAATTTTATATTAAATTAATATATATTTGTTAAATGAAAAATATATTAAAAAAAGAAAACAAAAATAAAAATAATTTAAAAACAAAAAAAAAGAAATGGATCTTCACCGTCCATCTAAGATGAACGGTGGAGGTGTTTTTTTTTATTTAAATTTAAAAACATAAATTCAAAATAAAAAAGAATTTAAAAACAAAATAAATTAAAAAAACAAAAAAACAAAAAAATAAAAATAATAAGTTCTGGTCCTCCACCAGATTTGTTTTTTCAAAAAATCTTCTAGAAATGTTCATCTTCAATCCTAACTAAGGAAAAAAAAAATCAATTTTTTCCAGAAACATTCATCTTCAACCTTAACTATTGGAATTGTTTTTTTTTTTTTTCATTTTTTCCTAGAAACATTCAGAACACAACAAAAATTAAAAATATAGAATAATTTAAAAACCAAATGTTTCGAATATCTTAAAAAAAATTGGTGATCTGGAGAAGATTCAAATCTCTTTATAAAAAAAAACAAATATGTGGATTTGGTGGAGATCCAGATCTCCCACCAGATCCCTTTATAAAAACAAAATCTAAACATCATCAAAATCATCAACACCAAACCAAAATCAGAAAAACGAAAAACAAATCAAAAAACACTATTGATTCACCACACACAACACATCCATCAAAAACCCAACCCAGATCTGGATCTTCATATTTTTCAATAAAAAACCATCCAATGAAAAACCAATTTTTCAATTGGATCTCCAGATTTTTCGAACACCAACACCCACACCACAACCACTACCAAGTTCTTTGTTCACCAACAAAGTCACACCCACGAACACCACCGAACCAAGCCAACCTTGTCGTCGATCGATAATCACAAAACGTAAACCCATCTACCGAACACAAGAGAGGGATCGAGTAAGAAGAGAAAGAATGGTTTGGGTGGTGTTTCGGCGGGCTAGGGTGTGGTGTTTGGGTGGTGGTGGTGGCGGCTGCGGCAGCGACGGCTAGGGTTAGGGTTTGGTGAGTTGAAGAAGATGAAGAAGAGAGAGAGAGAGAGAGAGAGAGAGAGAGGCGGGAGATAGAGAGAGAGGCGGGAGATAGAGAGAGAGAAAGAATGGAGTTAATAATTGTTTCATTAATTCATTAATTTAATTAAATATATTAATTTAATTCAATTTATTAACTTAAATGCATTTATATATATATATATATAATTTTTTTAATTTATGTTATTAAAGTACAATTTTTTTTTTAAAATTATGAAATTCCAGATTTACCCTTCTTCCATACCGGTTTCTAGAAGCTTTCGTCAAATTTCCTATAATGCCCTTGTTGACCTAACAGAAGTCAACAAAAAACTAATGGAATTGGATGATAGGGACTAGAATATGGTTGGGTTAGATAGCCGGTCAGCCAGCAATGCGTGGAAGATGTTTAGTCCAAAACAACCTCGACTCAAATACGCAGAGAAAGAATCCTATCCAGATAAGGAACCATGAGGTACATTTCAGCAGGGAAACAAACTTCCTTAAAGATATTAGATCCCGAATTCAAATGAGAATCTTACTTCATTAAATGCAAAACATGAAAGAAGATAAAGACGACTCCAATAAGCTAGAGTCCTACTAAACCTTGTCAACTTTCCTTACTTGTACATTAAGAATTAGGGTTCTATGCACATATAAATAGACCCTCAAATACCATTATAAGATTGTTGTGAAAAATGCATAATAGCAAGAGTGCAAAAGAGATTGAGTGTGTAATTCATCCCTACATAGTGAAGTCTTCTTTTCGCTGTCTTCGGCAACCATGGCTTTTTCCCTTTTTGGGTTTTTTCACGTAAAACCTTGTGTTTTGCATGCTTAATTTTCTGTTTACTTTATAGTTCATACCGTTGATTCATTAATTTGTTAGACATGTGGTTAATTTCATATAACTCAAAAATCACCGTCAACAATTGGTGTTAGAAGGAGAGGGTATTAGGCTGTGGAAGTTAGCCAAAAATCCGTCAAACCGTGGCCTGAGTTGCTCCTTGGGTCACCTGCGGTCCAAATCGCGGAATTCTTCTACTATGCACAGCTCCTCAGACCGCTGGGTAGGTCATTATGCCCGAACCGCTGTCAAGGTTGCGGTTGACTTTTCCAGCTCTGACCTACTGTTACTAAATCAACCTTAACGTCTTCTAGTAATATTGGAATTGTAATCCGAAAAGTGTGTCGGAAACTAGACTTCCGAGGCTTTCAATCCATAGGTGGTAGGACACACAATTCAATTGGGGTTGAGAGATATAAGCCCCGTAACTTCGCAGTTCTGCACTGACCAAAATTCATCGTTCCGCCATTTCTTCCAATTTGCTCATTTTCTCCATCTTTTGACTTCTTTTCTTCTAAAATAAGGTTCAACACCACATTTATGGAATGTGACCTACACATTCTCAACAAACACATTAAACAACCTAATTCACTCGAGAACAAAGCATAAATAATAGGAAATATGGACCTAAAACATGTATGTAATTTGACCGATCAATGGCAAACAGCAGAGATGAGAGCCAATCCTCGCGTGACGTTAACACCTCAGGCCCGATAAATGCCAGTGTCACTAGAGGAGGATTACCTTCCATGACCACAATCACAAACGGCCAGGCAGTGACGACTTCCACAGACACCCCGGCTGGGATCTCGTTAGAGGCATTCCAACGTGTCCAAGAATCCCTGCGGAGAGTTATTGACAATGCACCTAGACAAGGGATCAATATAATGACGACTGCCAGCTTGACTTCCCTGTATCAGCTGTCCACACCTGTGGTAGCCTAAGACTCAAAGGTGCGTTCGGAGATAGTGGGCATAACCCCAGGCGCTCCTCGTAAAATCGGTAGAGATATGACGAATTATCATGAAAGAATGGAGCATTCCAAAAGAAGAGATGATTGCCAAGATGACTTGAGTCTTAGGGAGGATATTCACCAAGGCAATGAGAGCCATATGAGAAAGATGACCGAGACGAAAGGGGTCATAGAGAGTCCAGTCTTCAGGAATATGTGGGAAGATATGATGGGGGTCTGGCAGAGTACACCCGGGGAGACAGTTATTGAAGTCACAGAAGAAGAACCCGATCGGCCTAAATAGATGAAGATGTCCTACCTAGGAGACGCCGAGTGGCCAGTCCTCCGGTTAGGTTCAACCAACATAATGCTCAGATTACAAGGCACGTACCAATGGATCCTTATGGGATTACCATTCGTTAAAAAATTGATGAACACGGGGAACCGAATGGTGAAAAGTCTTGCTGCGAAGGATAAAAGCATTGAAGTGTAAACAAGGCTAGGGTAATCTACTAACTGGCAATTATAACAGTCCATTCTCCGAGACGATTCGTCGAGCTCGATTCTCGAAGAAGTTCTGGTTGCCATATATAGAACAGTTCAAAGCCAACACCGACCCTCAGGAGCATGTCAGGAGATACCAGAGTGCAATGGCATAATATGATCATGATGCTGCACTCATGTGCAGGATGTTTCCATAAACAATGAGTGATCAGGGTTTTAGATGGTTTGGAGGCCTCACTGGAAACTCAATTAGGAATTTTAAGGAGTTGATATAAGCCTTTACAAGACAATTCATAGGGAATATCCAGAGGAGAAAGTCAATATCCGTTATTTCCATCTTAAAGCAAGGGAAGAATGAGAAGTTGAAAGACTGCATGAGCAAATTCTCCTAAGAAGTGTCAGGAGGTTCAAGACCCTAATGATGACGATGTGGTATCAGCATTCGTTAACAGTCTGCAACATAGCTAGTTATCACTTAGCTTTTGGTAGAATGGTGCGACCAATTATAAACATCTGGTGGATGATGTAGGAGGGTACTCAAGAGTGAAAGAAGAACATATAGCTCATGGTGGGTAATTCATACTCGGTGGTCTGTCGGAGGAGAGCGAGAAGCCCAAAGAGGGTAACTCAAAGGTTAACCAGAAAGGGGACCAGAAGAGTAACAACTCAAACAAAGGGAGATGTGGACTTAAAGATGATGACTAAAAAGGCAACAACGTTTTTAAAAGGCAGTTCACTAACCACACTCTCTTAGCCAAAAACCAGGAGGAAGTTTTGACTGTGATAGAGGATAAGAACTTGTATAAGAAACCCTCAACGCAGTCCGCTTTTGCCAGTAGGGATATATCTAAGTATTGCCGATTCCACCGTGAGGATGGTTATAAAACCTCAAAGTGCTATCAAATGAGAGACTACATCAAGAAACTAATTAGAGAAAGACACTTGAAGGATGTGGTTCTCAAAAGTAATGATGCTCGACAGAGGGAGCTTCAAAGAGATGACCATCTAGAGGGGAACAAAAATAGAAGGAACAACTCCAAGAGAAGTGCAGATGAATAGGCAATCAACATAATCTTTGAAGGACCTTATACAGGGAGAAGCAGTCAGGAAAGAATAACGGAAGTTCGTGATGCAATAATTGGCCAAAAGGGAGAGGTAAACTCAGTTGAGCTCGATCAGAAAAGGGCCAAAAAAGGTTGGGGCCCGATAGTCTTTTCAGAAGCTGATGCACATGGACCTGAGGTCAGACCGAATGACTCGATTGTAGTGTCAGTCCGCATCGGTCACAGAGAAGTGAAAATGGTACTGATAAACAATCAGAGTTGAGCAGATATCCTAAGTGTTGGGGTATACAATCAGTTGGGACTGTAAAGAAAGGACTTACAACCACTAACTATCCAACTAAGGGGGTTCAACGGGACATAAGTAAGATCTTTGGGAACAATCAAGTTACTAGTAGAGATTGGGACTTACCTTAGCTGGAATACCGTGCTTCTAGACTTTGTGGTTGTTGACGTCAAAAATTTTCCCTATAATGCATTACTCGAGAGGCCTTTCCTAAACAAATCCAAAGCTGTGATGGCAACTTATGCCTTAACAATTAAGTTCCCAACTGAGGCATGAATGGGCATGATGAAGAGCTTGCATGAGTGGGCCAGAAAGGCAAATCTAGCAATTTATAGAGAAAAAACAGACCCTAATGTAATGCATATCGACTTAATGGAAGAAGAGTGTCTAGGGGTCCATAAAGAAGAGGCACGAGCAAAAACCCTGACCAGGTTTGATCTAGATCCAAGGGAAGTTTTTTTATGACACGAGAAAGATCAAGATGAGGAAGAACCAACGATGGAAGTCATCCTCGACAACAATGAACCTAGCTAAGGTGTCAAGGTAGGGGCTCAGCTGTCCGATCGCATCAAAAATTGCTTAACCAATTTACTCAAGGAATATGAAGAAGTATTAGCATGGAAACACGAGGACATGCCTGGAATAGATACCAGTATGATCTCTCATTATCTGGCGATCGATCCTGAGCATAAATTGGTGGTTCAAAAAAAGAGGAGGTTCAATCTAGAGAGAAATGAAGCCATCAAGGATGTAAGTGCCTCACTTTATGATTGGCTTATTTCATTGACAAAATCACAATTGGGGTTAATCATTGTAAAAGGGTAGATTAGGAATTGAAGATCCTCCATTGGACTCTAAGTGCTTCAAGGAAGGTAGATTACTTGACTCTACTTTTACTTGAAGGGATATAGTTGCACACACTCACTTGCATGCATTATATTCTTGTTTACATGTAATTGGATGATGCATTGTATGCCATTTATCACACTCCACACTTGCACATATTGCACATTACTTAGTGTGTTGAGTCTGCCTGGAAAAGAGAGTTTCTTCTCTTACCGGGGCCTAGACCGCTTGGCAAGCTCTGCTTGCACCGCGGCATACAGAACGGTAAACATCAGTTGGCCCATGCTGCTTTGACCGCGTCCTGTACATATGTACGCCCAGCGGTCCCTAACGCGGTAAACATCAGTAGGCTCATGTTGCCTTGACTGCGGCTTGTGCACTGCACGCACAACGGTCCCAACCGTGATGTTGTCTAGTAGGCACACTGCTGCGTGTACCGCTGTCTGGACAACTTGCCCGAGCCGCAGTACACACATTGGTAATGACATGATTTTGTTACTGTTTTTCAAAACGGTGTCATTTTGTCTAGGGCTTCATATATATATATATATATGCCCTTTCCTCTTCCTTGTCTCTTTAGAGCTTCATAATCCATTCTCTTTCATTCCTTTTAGAGCTCAAGAGTGTCTTGCAAGAAAAGATAGCAAGAAACCATTTTTATTATCCAAAACCCAATCACTCATCATTCATTCATGGTTCTATCATCATCTAGTTTCATCTCGGATGTTTCTAAGCATGGGTCTTCATCAACATAGCTTACTTGGTAAGTAGAACATTACTCTCATCCATCTTTGTGTTCTTTCTTAACAAGAAATCTCTTTTATGTTTCTTTTGCATCTAGATTATAATTTTTCATTATAAATAGAGATTTTTGTTGATGTTTGGGTTGTTGTATTGTGATAGCTATTGCATATAGGAATGCTTTGATTTCATATAGCTAGGTTATATGTGTGTCATATAGCAACATGATATCTAGGATTGTTTAAAGCATTCATACATGACTAGATAAGCATTAAATGTGTTGACCTTGCATTTTGTGCATTTAGAATATCATCATATTCACTTTAGGTTTCATATCTCTTCATTTAAGAGTTAAGTCTTGTATTTGCCTTTGGTAGTATACAAGCAAGAGCCTAAAATCACTATTAAAGGCCTACGAGTAGCAAGGATGGATTAGTAACCGATTAGGTGTGATGTGGTCAACTTAGGTTGTAATCGTTTATGAAAATAGTGGATTGGAGGGTTCGATTGGCGATTAGGCCTGTGAGTTTTTACCTAGTTGGAGGGTTTCTCACGTAAATCATATCATTGTGTCTTTTTGTTTATTCTACATTTTTATTATGGCAATGATTGATTGTGTTAGAGATTAGGGGTTGTGTTGTTTAATTTTGATTAATCAAAAAGATGGTATTTAATTTAACTAAAACCTATTCACCCCCCCCCCCCCCCCCTCTAGGTTAGTTTTATCACTCTTAGTGTACTTTCAAAGGAAGAAGTCAAGAAGTTATTAGCTGCAGGATCAATCATGGAGGTCGGGTATCCTGAATGGGTAGCCAATGTAATGCTTATCAAGAATAAGAATGGGCAGTGGATGATGTGTGTGGATTTCACTGACCTGAACAAGGCATGCCCGAAGGACAGTTTCCTTATACCAAGAATAGATCATCTAGTTGATGCAACTGCTGGGCATGAGCTGCTCAGCTTCATGGATGCGTACTCTGGTTACAATCTGATCAGGATCTTAGAACCAGATGAAGAGAAAACAACATTTACAATTGATCAAGGGCTCTATTGCTACAAAGTGATGCCTTTTAGTCTGAAAAATGCCGGAGCAACTTACCATAGACTGGTAAATACTATGTTCGCTCAACAGATCGACAGAAATATAGAGGTGTATGTGGACGAAATGTTGACCAAGACCATCTCAGTCGAGGCACACATTAGATCTATGAGAAACATTCCAGGTGTTAAGGAGATATAAGATGAAACTCAACCCAAAAAAATGTGTCTTTGGAGTACCATCCTAGAAGTTCCTTGGTTTCCAGGTCTACCAAAGAAGGATTGAGGTTAACCCCAAAAGGATAAAGGCGTTGAAGGATATGAAGTCCCCTAGAACCCTAAAGGAAATTTAGCAATTAATATGGGGTCTAGCCCCACTCAACCGGTTTATCAGCCGATCAACAAACAAGTGCCTTCCTTTTTTCAAAGCTATAAGGAAAGGTAAAGGGGTAGAATGGAATGAGGGTTGTGAGAAGGCCTTTCAATAGATCAAGGAATATCTTGGCAAGGCTCCAATCTTGTCCAAACCACTTAACGGTGAGACCTTATATTTATATCTGTCAGTCACACTGGTGGCAACTAGTTCAGTACTTGTTAGGCTGGATGAAGGGGTACAAAAATCGGTATATCACATCGGCAAAGCCTTACTACGAGTAGAAACAGGATACTCAGCAGCCGAGCAGATGATTTTGACACTAATAACAACGGTAAGGAAACTAAGGCCCTACTTTCAGGTGCACAAGATAGAGATCTACACATATTGCCCGCTTAAATAGATTCTGTCCAAACCAGAAGTTTCAGGAAGATTGACCAAATAGGCAGTCAAAGTGAGTAAGTTTGACATCACCTACGTGCCAAGGGCTTCTATCAAAGGCTAACTAGTAGCAGATTTCATCGCCGAATTCACTGAACCAAATGATGAGGTAGTTAAGATGCTTGAAAAAAGGGAAATGTAAATTTTCCAGTGATAGCTACACGTTGATGGGTCATCAAATACGTACGACAGCTGGGTAGGAATAGTGGTGTCCACCCCAGAAGGTGATCAGGTGGAATGTGCCTTGCGATTTGATTTTAAAGCTACTAACAACATGGCCGAGTATAAAGCACTTTGTGCAAGACTTAGGGTTTGCATGGCCCTAGGTGTTGATGAAATAGAGATCTTCAGTGATTCCCACGTCGTAGTCAACTAGGTCCTAGATGAGTACCCGACAAAGGATGACAATATGATCACCTACCTTGAGATAGCCAAAGCCTTGCTCGGGAGATTCAAGAGTTATATGGTCACTCAGATCCCGAGAGAGGAGAATGAAAAGGCAGATGCCTTATCAAAATTGGCATCGGTGACCACCAACATTTGGCCCAAGACAATCCCAATGGCCCACCTTATGTAGCCCAACATCAAAGGTGGAAAAGGATTGATGGTAGAAGTAGTCAAAGAAGGAAATACCACATGGATGACGCCAATCAGAGATCACTTGGAGAAGGATGTTCTCCTCGGAGATCAAGTGGAAGCAAAGCGGATCAGGTATAGGGCCACCCTATACACAATAGTTGGTAGTGAGTTGTAAAGAAGGGGGTTCTCAAAGACCCTACAAAGGTGCGTTGGGCCGGATAAGGCTGAAAAAGTCCTGAAAAAGCATACACAGTGGTATATGCGGGAATCAGACTAGGGGTAAGAGATTGGCATATAAAACCATTAGGCAAGGTTTCTACTGGCCAACCATATTCTAAGATGCCCAACGAATGGCGGGAAAGTGTGGAACCCATCAGATGATCGCAAATGATATCAAGCAACCACTCGAGCAATTAAAGAATATGACCACCCCATGACTATTTACGATGTAGGGGTTAGACTGATAGTGCCCTGGTTTTACGAATTGCGCAGCAGAAGGGTTTATTATTTTTTATTTTTTATAAAGCGATCGAAAACATAAGCCTATTCTGTACAATAAAATACGATAACAAGGAAAGAAGGAAGAAAATACTTTTCTTCATACCTGCATTGGATGCTCATTCTCTTTAATTCGATATGCTCCTGATCTGAGCCAATCGGATTTTCCTCGCTATCTCCATGGATTGGTAACTGCATGTGTGCACATCACGGAACTTAGGAACTGCCGGAGGTAGAAGAGAGATGGGAGAAATTTTTCTGCCCGATGAAAAAAAATTAAGAACGTTTTTTTTTCTTTTCTGGTTCTTTTTACGCTCAAAACATTTTTTGATCGTATATGTTAACAGGGTTTTTTGGTAAGGGTCCAAAGGAGAATTTTCCATCAAGCCACCACCTGGTAGGAACCAGCCCGGCTCCCAGGTACCTAGCGGGACCAATACCGTGACCTCGAAGGAGTCACTACGTAGCAAGCCAGGACATGGGTTACCTATCCACCTAGACAAGGCGCCAGATGTGTGATCCAGGAAGGACAAGTACCACGCTTTATATCTACGCTGACACCTAATGGAGTGGGTATCGCGATATTGCGCTCCCAGTACCTCGCAGGTATCCGATACTTCCTACCTGGTACCTCGATACCTCGACGTGCACCTGATATCCCAGAGCACTTCGACACCAGCCAAGAATCCGATCAAGACAGACATCCCATCTGTCCAGCAAGACAAATATCACTACAAGGTCGCCATTATGATTAAAACAAGCACTATGACAACAAAGTCAGACCATTATTCTCCTTCAAACAATGCAAGCAGGAAGAGTTGACTCCACCGCCATTTAAAGAGCCATAAATGAGACCTAACGGTCAACCGAATCAAAATTTATTTTCATTTGCTTTTTTTTTTATTGTTTGTTTGCTCTATTTTCTTGCCTTTGACTTTTGCACATATTTTTACAAACAACACTTATTTGCTTTGGTACACGCCATTTGACAATTAGAGCACATTTACATTTATTCCTAAGCCTTAACAAGATCAATCAAGTAAGGGTTGGCTTAGTGTTTGAGTTGCTTGGGTTATGGGTAATATAGGTGTAGAATGAACAAGTCTAAATGTGTTTGGCTTCAAAATTGGCTTGGGAGCACACACAATATTGGATGGGAAGCATTTGGCATTTTAAAGTGGCTAAACACACAATGCCTAATATCACCTCAAAGAATCCATCTACCAAGGGAATAAAAGTTTCAGTCAAGCAGTCCACTTTAATGATGCATGTTCTATGACACATGATGATTTTGGTGCAATGAGACTATGCACGGTGTTTGAAAAGTGTTTAAAGATTTGAAAAATATTTTCCGTCGTAACTCGCACTTTTGGCTGGTGTTTGTGAACTCACAATGGTATTTCTACTATTAGAACAAGGCGCTTGAGCACCAAGTCCCCTCAACTTGGACACCAAAAGATGGGACTAACCCATAGGGGTGGGCAAAAAACCAATAAACCGAACAGAACCGATGAACCGAACCGATCCAATCGGTTTTTTTCCGGTTTTCTTATGTTAACCGGTTCGGTTCGGTTCATTTTTTTGAAAACCGATTTGATCGGTTTTTTTTCCGGATCGTTATCCCAAACTGGAAAACCGAACCGAGATCCAATATATATGTTGATAGTGATTTTTCGTCGTCACTATCAACGAACTTGTATCAAGCGAAAATAAGAACAGATAGGTGTAATACCGCAAGAAAACAATAAATCAAGAGATACGAATACGTGGTAAAAACTCCTTTTAACTGGAGAAAAATCCACGGGTTGTCGCTTGAGCAACACAGTCAAATCCACTATCAAAAATTCAATTACAAAGTATTTCTCTCTGACTTATTCTGCTAATTCACACCTGCCTCCATCATGTTTCTTACTGGGGTATTTATACATGTTATTTGCTAGAGTTTATGGTTGTGCTAGGGTTTGGTGTTGTGATACCCGCATTTTGTGTGATTTCCTAGTTCTAATTGAAGTCTGTCTCTTTATGGAATCTATCTTGTTTCCTGTTTTGGCTGAGTCCGAATCTACGTCGGATTCCTCGCCTTTTATCTGCGGGAAATCTATTTGCCTTTCAATTGAACTCTGATAGTCGTATCGTTGCTTATTGTGGAGTTGCTTGCTTATGATTCTGTCCATATGTTTATGAAGTACTTGTCTTCGTTATCTGATCCTGAGTATGCCTGAGTATGCCGAGTATGCCCGAGCATGCCCGAGCCGGTTTCTTCGTCTGTGGTCGGGTTGCTTTACTCTTTGCCGAGTAAATTCCCTTGGGAATTTCTGCCCTTTAACGCTTGACTTTTCTCGACTTTGCTTACGTGGCCCCTTACTGTAATGACGTTTCCTTAATGATGATTTTTACTTATAACAATACCCCTTTAAATATTTGAACCGAATGCATCCTGCTTACTCGGGATAAATATTTAACTTTTCATGACTTTTTCTCGTTTATCGTCTTCTTCATCAATGTCGGATTTCAAATTCCTCGTTCGCTTCGAAACGTTAATGACGTGTCTTAATTACGCCTGCACGCGTTTGATTCTTTTCTTATTTGAAGATCTTTTGATGGTGACTGACTGTCTCTTCGACGGCTCGGTGCCTCTCTTTACTGCCACCTGTCTTCTTTTGTTTGGCCGTGGTACGTGTCATTTATGAGACGCGACCCTTCTGTTCGTGCCCGTACAGCTCACGTCATGATTCTTATCCCAATCTTTCCCGCTTCTCCTCACTTACCCTTTCTAAGGTTTCGTGTCTTGGGACCGGTGGCATGCTTATATATAGGAGTATTGCTTCAAAGGGGAAAACCCCTATTCAAGTTTTTACCATTACTTCCCAAATTTCAGCCACCGTTTTCCAGACTTCTGCCATTGTTTCCTAGATTTCTGCCATTGTTTTCCTGCCTGTAATCTTGTCCTGCGAAGATTTATTTCTCTCGGTTTCCAAACCTTTTCTCGACCTTCTCGAAGATCCTGCCGTACCTCTCGTTTCTTCAATCCTTCAAGGTTAGTTCTCATGGATCCCTCTGCTAGACATCGTCTTCTTACTGTTGCTATGATTGCCATTGAACAAGGTGATACTTGTACTGTTGCGGCTGTCCACAGGTTGCTTGGTGATCCAATTCCCGATCAGCCCCGATTTATAGACGCTGACGTCTCCGGACTCAACTTATCTGGACTGTGTCGTGAAGTTTCACCAGCTTCTTCCAGTTCGTCACAGCCTGAATCCTATCAGCCTGAAACCGATTCCAGTTCTGCTTCTGAGGCTTGTGATAATTCTCGGCCGTGGAAAAGAATGGGGAAGAAACAAAGCAATCGCGACATCAACAAAGGTTCCTTTGTTCGGGAAATTCGAGTCGGGCCCCAAAGGGTGGTCGATAAAGACATTGAGGACGAGCACAGGGAGGCTCGTATCGTCTTCTCTCCCGAGAGAGTTTGCGCTTACGACGTTGAGCCAAATGTGGTCGGCCCCGAAGAAGTCATTAAATATATGAACCGTTTTGGTTTGGACAGCGACACCATCTCATTAAACCCTGCTAACGGTCGGGCTGCGTGGAACCCTCCGCCCGGTCAAGTGGCGATTTATGGGGCGATGCTTTCTTGTGGGGTGATGCTTCCGCTGCAACCCTTCATTACGTGGTTTTTGGCCGAAGCTCAGCTCGCCCCCGCTCAACTAACTCCGAATAGCTATCGGATCTTGATGTGCATGTGGCACATGTGGCATAGGATGGGACGACCACCCCCAACCCCTCGGGAAATTAGTCACTTCTATTCTTTGAGGCCTCTGGGAAAGACTGGGATTTACTTCCTGCTTTCAACTCAGCCCGAGAGTTGGGTCCCCAAGGACGTGATCGTAAAGAACAGGGTGATCCCGACCGCTGATGAAAAGATGAAAGGGTTTGTTTGGGGCTTCCCCACCTCAAACAAGTTCTGGAAGAATAGTTGGTTCTTCGTGGGTGGAGACTGGGGACGGTCAATTTCTTTTGACGTCGAGGGTTCCGAGATGACTCGCTGGGTGCCTCGGTACTTCTGCACACCCCAGTGGAACCACATAACTTCATCTTTTACTGATGAAGAGCTCAAAAACATGACTCGGGCGGCCTTCCGTCCCGTGGAAAAGAGGGGCAGACCTTACCTCTTCGATGAAAAGAAGATGATAACAGCTCGCCTCTTCCCTCAACTTTCTGCACGCCGGCGTCGCTGTAAGTTCTTTATTTCTTCCTTGCTTTTTAGTTGCTTTATCTGTCTGGCTTTCAGCTTCCTAAAAAATTTTATTTATTTATTTATTTATTTTTTTTAGTGTACGACATAGATGTAGTGTGCGATGCCCAAGCCCGCCGAATGAAAGGTATTGTGGAGGCGAGCCGGAGGGAAGTTAAACGTCAACAGGATGCGGGGATAGCCCCTCCTCAAGGTGACTCTGATGGGAATTCTTCCGAAGACATTCCCGAGGGGGGTGCAGACGACGTGCCGGATTACATGCCTGAGGAAACTCAGGATCAAGAATTGGCCGCCCACGCAACTGATGAAGGCAATCAAGCAGGTCCTTCGACAAAGGGGAAGGAGAAGGTTGGGGAGTCTTCCGAGCCAACTGCCTTCTCCTGCGAAACTAGATCTCCGCGGCCTGCTGTAGTCGAGCCGAATACCACTTCCCCGGATGCGGAAATTGCCAGGGAGCATCCGGACGTGACAGTTCCGAAGATTCTGATTTCTACCGAACTGGACACTGCGCCGTCTGGAAATGGTGCTAAAATGGGGCGTTCCGATCCGGATTTTGAGGACCCCACAGCGGACCTGAATACTCGTGGGAGGCAACCCAAAAAAAGAAAGGCCTCGTTCTCCCCTGGTCTTCCGGCCCCCAAGATTCCTCGAGTAGTTGCTTTCGTCGAGTCATCCTCGGATGAGGAGGGGGTAGCTGAGGCTGCTGAGAATGAGAGATCAATAGAGAATTCTCCTCTACGAGATCAGATGAGGGACGAGCCTGGCATCCCCCTTAGTTCCCCTCAGGCAGTACCTACTGTTAGGTTCCCCGAGGCTAATCTTGGCAGCCCTGACCCTTCAACCCAGTCTGGCGTACCTACCCCCGAGGCCATGTTGAAGGCTATGGCTTCTGGCCAAGCATATACAGGGGAGGATAGTTGGAGCGATCTCATGGTCGGTTCGTTATCCGATCGGCTCTGCCATTTCTTCAACAGCGCTTCTTATGTGAGTAACTCTTGAGACTTTCATATTTATCTCCTTTATTGCTTACTTCATTTTTGTCACTTGTTATCGGCTCGTTGCAGATGGTAGCCGAGATGACTGAAGTCTGCCAGACTAGTGATGGTCAGACAGAGAAAATAAGGAGGCTTCAAGCTCAGTTGAAGGAGAGTGAAGATCGCCGTGCTCGGGCCGAACTGGCTTGTCAGGAAAGGGCCAGGTCGGGTCAGGTGCTTCTGGACCAGTGCTTAGCGCGTCAACTCGAGGCTGAACAGAAGGCATCTTTCGCTTTTGAAGAGGCCCAAACTTTAAAAAACCAGTTGTTATCTATTCAGGAGGCTCTACTCCAGGCCGAGCAGACAGCTGAAGATGCCAAGTCCTCCTACGAGCGCCGGATTCAGGACTTGGAACGTCAAGCCTTGACGATCAAGTCCCTGTCGAAGGAAGCTAGGCTGGAGTTGGAAATTCAGGGGGTCGATCACTTCAAAAGATCTCCAGCCTATGATGCTTTACTTCTCCAGGAATTTCAAAGGGGAATGGTCTCATCCGGAGAGTTTTTCAAGAAGAAGAACAGAGCAACCGATCGGGCCAGGGCCAACTGGAACCTCTCGGTCAGAAAGCATGTGGATGCCTCTCTGGAATCCCTCCTGCTCCAGATAAAGACGTGGCGAGCATATTGCAGAAGTAAGGGAAAAGAGCCACACCTCATGCACCTGGAAGTTCCCACTGCTGATTCCTTCTCAACTTTCCACGCTTGTGGGAAAGTGGGGATCGACGGTGAGGCTTCTGACGTTGGGCCCGTTCCCGGGGTGGATTATAGCGCTTGGATAGATGACGACGCCCCGGAAGATGTGATTGTCTGGCCTTCTGATGATAGTCTCCTGAACGAGTACGTGATGGAACCGGACCCGAGCATTGGTGGAAGTAGTTCTCAACCGCCGGCATCTTCTTGATTAATTTTTTTTTTGTAACAACCGTTGTATATTCTTTCGCTCATATATAAGAAATCTATTCACTATTCTGCCTGTCCAGTTCCCTGCATGATAAACGTATAAACAAAAGAAAAACAAATGAAGCATAATTTGTTCGGTCACCTATACTCGGCTCGTAGATCTTAAGAATTTTTGGGACTCTTAATTTCAACCAAGTGCTTGGCGACCACCAAAGTTAACCGAGTATCTTATTCAACTGGCAACTCGTTTATTAAGCCGAGTATCTCATTAAACTGGCCGTTGATTCATTGGACCAAGTATCTTATTTAACTGGCAATTTTTCTTTTAAAGTTGAGTATCTTATTTAACTGACAACTTTTTTAAGCCGAGTATCTTATTTAACTGGCAATTAATTTCTCCGATCTTGTGAAGATCGTTTTACCCTAACGTTTCGTCGAGGCTCACCACAACCATACGTCAAGGTCCTTACACAAGTCACCTAGGACGTCTCCCGGTTTTGTCTGTGCAAGGTTTCGTCGAATCGTTGGTGGTTATGTTGACCAGCCAACATGACTGCGCATCTCACCAGTCTTCCTGGCGGCGCTCCGAGCAGTTTTCCAGTTATCCTGGTGACTCAGTTTTGCCTTTTGGTTAAGAAGTGCGTTTGCACTGCTTAAACCAGGCGGGCACGCTATTCCAGCTTCTCAGCCCTTCAAGAACTACTTGTCCGCTCTCCCGCGGCCTCGTAGCGCATGATTATTTTTGAACGAGATTTGCTCGGACCGGTTTGTTTTAGGTGACTAAATTTAGTCTGCTTGTTCTCGGACGAAGTGGCCACTGTTGTTTTTGCTTTATTTGAACATTCTTTATCGTGGATTTCATCGTCTTCAATGAATAACTTCTTTATTAGCAAACGGAATTTATTAGATAACAATAAGAATTAGAAACCTCTTAACTTGACTATAAGTTAAAGCAAAGCTAAAATAACGTTAAACATGAGTGAGTTTGTCAGGGGTAAAAAATCTTGAGATACTGAACGTTGCATCGTCGGGGTACTAAGCTGCCTTCTGGGTGAGCTATCAGGTAGGCTCCATGCCCTGCAACTCCCTTGATGATATACGGGCCTTCCCATTTGTCGGCGAGAGATCCTGCCGACTTGTCCTTAGTGTTCGGGGATACCCTTCTTAGCACCAAATCTCCGAGTTGGAATCTACGCACACGAACATGGGAATTATAGTACCTTGCAGCCTTTTGCTGATACGCTGCGTTTCTCACTTGAGCTGCGTCCTTGATTTCTTCAAGCTTGTCTAAGTTCTGCTGTAACATGTTGACGTTGTGCTCGGGGCTATATAGTTGCACCCTGGGTGACGTAAAGGTTGTTTCCGTCGGGATTACGGCCTCTGTTCCGAATGCTAGTGCAAAAGGGGTCTCCCCTGTGGATGACCTGATAGTCGTTCGGTATGCCCATAACACCTCTGGTAGTTTGTCTGCCCAACTGCCTTTCTTTGATTCCAGCTTTGCTTTCAGTGTGTGCTTGATCACCTTGTTCACAGCTTCAGTTTGGCCATTGGTTTGAGGATGTGCAGGTGACGCATAATAGTTTGCAATCTTGTACTCCTCGCACATTTCCCTGAACTTGCTGTTGTCGAACTGAGTTCCGTTATCCGTTATAATGATGCTCGGGATTCCGAACCTATATATGATGTTCTTCTTGACAAAGCTAGTGGTGTTCGCCTCCGTGATGTGCACCAATGCCTCTGCTTCTGCCCACTTGGTAAAGTAGTCTACTGCCACAATTGCGTACTTTACTCCTCCCCTTGTTCCTGTGGGCATTGGACCAATCAGGTCGAGGCCCCACATGGCAAAAGGCTAAGGGGAAGTTAAGCTTCTGAGTAACTCCGGGGGTTGCCGAATGTCATTTGCTATCCTTTGACATGTCTTGCAACTTTCCGCGAATCGCTGCGCTTCGGCAAATAAAGTCGGCCAATAAAAACCCTGCCGAAGTACCTTGTGTGCTAGGCTCTTACCCCCAGTGTGGTTTCCACACACCCCACTGTGAACATCTTTCAGAATCTTGTAGATTTCTTCTCCGGCAACACATCTTTGTAACACCTTTGAGAACCCTCTTCTGTATAGTTCTCCCATCAGAATCGTGTACCGAGTTGACCTGTACTTGACGCGTTTTGCCTCCACAGCATCCTCCGGTAATATGTTTCTCTCCAGATATTCTCTAAGCTGGGTCGTCCAATCACTTGGACCTAGCCAGATTTTTGACACCATGACCTCTTCAGATTCTGCCGTACTTGGTTTGGTCAGGTGCGCCACTGGTATTGCTTTCGACCTAATACTCATGGTGGCTGAGGCTAATTTAGACAAAGCATCTGCTTTTTCGTTCTCCTCCCGAGGGATTTGAAGGATCCTGTACGCCTTAAACTTTTTAAGCAAGCTCTTTGCAATGTCTAAGTAAGCTATCATATGCTCCTTCCTCGCCTGGTATTCATCCAGCACCTGGTTAACTACAACCTGGGAATTGCTGTATACCGCCAACTCATCTGCCCCCAATGCTATGCAAACTCTCAAACCAGCCAACAAAGCTTCATACTCTGCTTGGTTATTAGTTGCTTTGAAGTCGAATCTCATGGCGCATTCCACAGCATCTCCTTCTGGTGTTGTTATGACTATTCCTGCCCCACTGCCATGAGTATTTGATGATCCATCCACATGCAACTTCCATTGGAACTTACTCACTTGTTCGCCTTCTATCATCCTTTGCACTTCCATATCTGGCTCGGTGAACTCTGCTATGAAATCGGACACTGCTTGTCCCTTAACTGCAGCTTTTGGGGTATATTTGATGTCGAATTCACTCAGCTCAACTGCCCATTTAGTCAATCTTCCCGACAGTTCTGGTTTCTGCAGGATGAGTTTTAGAGGGCAGTCGGTGTACACCTCTATTGCATGCGCTTGGAAGTACGGCCTTAGTTTTCTAGCTGCCGCGACCAGGGCGAGTGCGACCTTTTCGGCCGGTGAGTATCTAGTTTCTGCTGGAAGCAATGCCTTGCTGGTGTAATATACCGGTTTTTGCACTCCTTCCTCCATTCGAATCAACACCGAACTTGTCGCTACCTCTGTGACTGAGAGGTACAAGTACAATGTTTCCCCGACCACCGGCTTTGAGAGGATGGGTGCTCGCCCTAAATACTCTTTCAATTTCTGAAAAGCAGCTTCGTATTCTTCACTCCATTCAAGGCCTTTTCCTTTCTTTATTGCCCTGAAGAATGGGGCGCATTTGTCTGTCGACTTCGCTATGAATCGGTTAAGTGACGCAAGACATCCCGTTAGCCTCTGTACATCCCTCAGCGTCCTTGGCGAAGCCATATCTTCCAACGCTTTGATCTTCTCAGGGTTCACCTCAATCCATCTTTGATGCACCTGAAAACCAAGAAATCTCCCTGATGGCACTCCGAACACACACTTGCTCGGGTTAAGCTTCATTTTATATCTCCTCAGCACTTCGAAGGTCTCCCATAAGTCTTCTGAATGCTTCTCCGCTGTGACACTCTTGGTCAACATATCATCCACATAAACTTCCATGTTCCTCCCGATTTGCCGGGCAAAGATCCTGTTTACCAATCTCTGGTAGGTTGCCCCAGGGTTTTTCAAGCCGAAAGGCATCACCTTATAGCAGTACAAACCTTGATCTGTGGTGAAGGCTGTCTTTTCTTCATCTGCTTTATTCATTCTGATCTGATTGTATCCTGAGTAAGCATCCATGAAGCTCAACAATTCGTGCCCAGCTGTTGCATCCACCAGTTGGTCTATTCTCGGCAATGGGAAGCTATCTTTCGGGCAGGCCTTATTCAAATCGGTGAAGTCTACACACATTCTCCACTGATTATTTTTCTTCTTAACCAGCACCACATTGGCCACCCATTCTGGGTATTTGACTTCCCTTATCGATCCTGCAGAAAGCAACTTGCCTACTTCATCCTTAATGGCCACACTCCTCTCTGGATTGAACAGCCGTCTCTTTTGCACTACCGGGCGGAACTCTGGATTGATGGAGAGGCAATGTGATATCACTTTTGGATCAATCCCGGGCATATCTTCGTGGCTCCAAGCAAAAACATCCTTGTAATCCCTTAGTAGTGAGACAAGTCGGGCTTTTATACATTCACTCAAATTTGCCCCGACTTTCATCGTCATGCCTGGATCTTCTGGGTCCAATGCCACCTCTTCGGTCGGTTCATCTTTCTTAGCTTCGGGCTCCTCTCTGGGATCCAACTCAAAATCCTTTGGTACTTCTGATTCTTCAGTCTCATCGGTTATCAGCTTGGTTGTCACATCATATACCTGGTTTACTTCCCTGTCCTTGTATACTGACAAATTTGCCCTTCGAGCCATTTCTTGCGATCCTTTGACCATTCCAACTCCAAACTCCGTTGGGAACTTCATCATTAAAGCATAAGTCGCCGTCACCGCCTTAGCTTTATTCAAGAACGGTCGGCCCAATAGAGCGTTGTACGGCCAATTTTCTGTGTCGACGACTATAAAGTCGAGTAACACTGTCTTTTGGCAAGGAGCCTTCCCGACCTTCACCGGTAATTTTACTGTGCCGAGCGACCTTACCTCCACCCCACCAAATCCTCTGAGAGGTGTAGGAAAAGGCTGCAGGTCTTTCCTTTCCAGCCTCAGCTGGTCATAAACTTCTGCACTCAAAATATCTGCTGAGCTTCCATTGTCGATCAAAATGCGATGGACCTCCCTATGGCCAATATGTGCGCTGATTACCAGTGCATCGTTTGGTCTTACATCTACTCCGTGTGAGTCAGCCTCTGTGAATATGATGGGATCCCAGCCTCCCTTGATCTTTTTTGGGTCGGGTTCAATGGAATTGACACCTAGATCTCTTCTAGCCTCTACGGCTTCCCAAATTTCTTGGGTCCTCTCCCTATTACTTTTGCCCGTTGATGGTCCACCAAAAATCGTGTTGATCGCTCCTTTATCCTCAGCTTTCTTGGGGCTAAGTTTTCTTGCCCGACCATCCTGTCGGTTATTTCTCTGTCCGTCTACCTTGTCGGTTTTCTTCAGGACGATATCTTTCAAATGTCCTTCCCTAATGAGGGTCTCTATGTGATCCCTAAGTTGAAAACACTTGGAAGTTTCTTGTCCATTCTCCTTATGGAACCTGCAATACTTGGTGACGTCCCTCCGGGCATAGGATGACTGCCTAGGAGGTTCTTTAGACATGTTCTTCTCCTCCAGGATTGCCAGAATTTCCTCTTGATCCTTCCTCAGTAGGGTATAGTTTGTATATCTGCCTTGGAACTTCTGCCGCGGTTGATCCGTCTTTGGATCATATGCCCGACGACCATCCCGACTATCCCGTGTCTTATGCTTTTGTTTATCACCTTTCGCATCGGGCGTCTTCGCTTGGTCCTTGGCTTTAGACTCTTCCGGGCGTCCGCCATGCACGAAGTATCCTCCCGTGGCGATTTCTTCTTCCTCTGCCAAGGCATAGCCCCCAGCCATATCCATCATGTCAGTGTAACTGGTCAGACGGGCTCTTCTCAGGTCAAATGACAGCTGACCATTCTGGAGGTTATTGATGAACGCTGCAATTATAGCTTCATCGTTTGCACTTCCGATCTCAGACACTTCTTGACCGAACCTTCCCAAATATTTCTTAAGTGATTCATCCTTTCCTTGCTTAAGTTGAGACAAGTGAGCCACCGACTTCTTCCTATGCACATTCCCGAGGAACTGCCTTGAGAAAGCCTTACTCAGCTCGCTGAAGTTACTTATGCTGGCCGTTGGTAACCTGCCGAACCACCTAGAGCCCAGATCCCCAAGAGTTTGAGGGAAATTTAAGCATAGTAGGGCATCATTGTAAACATACTGGGCCATGGCACTCTTGTATCTTCTGACATGTTCCTTAGGGTCCGTGTCCTTTTTGAATTGCTCTACATGTGGCATTCTAAACCTCTCCGGGAATGGCGTCCTCAGGATCCTATTGGTGAAAGGACTCGCGGATTCATCATCTGACAACTCGTTACGCCCATATCGCCTGACTAAAGCATCCATTTGTCGGCGATTATTCTCCACTTCCCGGGTCAAACTCTGTATGAGTATATCTATGTCTCCCTCCGGCTCCCCCACAGCATTGAAATTCTGACTTATAGTCAGTTTTTGGCCTCTCTCTTCCGGATTCGATTCTCTTTGATCCCGATTTAAACCGTGCAGTTGAACTGTGCCCCTTTGGCACTTGTGATGATAATTCTGCTCACTCTCTCCCGAGGACGACGATCGATCTCTCCGATGAGTACGCCTCCGTGGACGGTCTCTATCCCTTGCCGTCTGGTCATGACCATACCTTCTGTCCGAGTCATTCTCCTCTCTACGTTCTCCGCTTCCCCTGGTTGGCCTTTCAGAAAAAATCACCGGCCTGTCAATCGGATCACGGCTTGCCTTTATGGGTGCATCAGGCGTTGGTATCACTACTGTGGAGCGCAACCTAGTTGCTTGCTGATTTGGAGCAGAAAGATTGTGAGGTGACGTCAAGCCTTCCGTGGCGGAGAGATTAACCCCTTGCCTTGCAGCGTCAGATATAAGTTGCTGCAAAGAAGCGCGGAATCGTTGCGCAATCTCTTCGTTGGTTGGAGGAAAACGCTGAATACCAGCCAGGGCAGTTGACTGATCTGCCGTTGCCAAGGTTACCTCTACAGTGTTAAGGGTGGCATCATCATCCAATTCATTAATTGGCAATCCTTGACTATACCTGGAATCGCTACCATCTCCTTTGCCAGCCATTGTCACAAGTTTTGTTTGATCCCCCTCCTTCTAGCGCCAATTGTTGATGGTGATTTTTCGTCGTCACTATCAACGAACTTGTATCAAGCGAAAATAAGAACAGATAGGTGTAATACCGCAAGAAAACAATAAATCAAGAGATACGAATACGTGGTAAAAACTCCTTTTAACTGGAGAAAAATCCACGGGTTGTTGCTTGAGCAACACAGTCAAATCCACTATCAAAAATTCAATTACAAAGTATTTCTCTCTGACTTATTCTGCTAATTCACACCTGCCTCCATCATGTTTCTTACTGGGGTATTTATACATGTTATTTGCTAGGGTTTATGGTTGTGCTAGGGTTTGGTGTTGTGATACCCGCATTTTGTGTGATTTCCTAGTTCTAATTGAAGTCTGTCTCTTTATGGAATCTATCTTGTTTCCTGTTTTGGCTGAGTCCGAATCTACGTCGGATTCCTCGTCCTTTATCTGCGGGAAATCTATTTGCCTTTCAATTGAACTCTGATAGTCGTATCGTTGCTTATTGTGGAGTTGCTTGCTTCTAATTCTGTCCATATGTTTATGAAGTACTTGTCTTCGTTATCTGATCCCGAGTATGCCTAAGTATGCCGAGTATGCCCGAGCATGCCCGAGCCGGTTTCTTCGTCTGTGGTCGGGTTGCTTTACTCTTTGCCGAGTAAATTCCCTTGGGAATTTCTGCCCTTTAACGCTTGACTTTTCTCGACTTTGCTTACGTGGCCCCTTACTGTAATGACGTTTCCTTAATGATGATTTTTACTTATAACAATATATATATATATATATATATATATATAAACCTTAGTTTTAATGTTTAATAGTCCATGAAAATATAAAACTATGAAAGTGTGTGACATCATATTTTTTTCTTAGTTTTTTTTAATGAATATTATTTTAAACTAGTATTTTCAATTTGTTCAAACCTATAATTTAATTTGGTTCAAGGCCTAAAAAGATTAAAATATGAAAATATGTGTAATAATTAAAACCCAAAAATATTATCCAATTGGCCCAAAACCGAAAAAACCGAACCGAACCGAACCGGTCAAATTTAATCGGTTTTTGATCGGTTCATAATTATTAAGTTGATCGGATCGGTTCACTTTTTTAAAAACCGAACATTATCGGTTTTTTATCGGTTCACTCCAAAAGTGAACCGATCCATTAAACGCCCACCCCTACTAACCCATGTAATGCAAGTGAGACCCCTAAAGTGACTAAGAGCTATGAACAAGCACACAAAACATACACAAATTCGCCACAAACACTTTACTCAGGATTATCTCACCAAGCTAATTAAAGCTCACAAGTTTTGGCTAGGCAGCAAATTTAAAAAAAAATGACACGAAAAATGACTCAAGACACAAAAACTAACGACTCACAGAGGCGTTCTACACCCCCAAACCAAAACCCCAACATTGTCCTCAATGTTGAAGACAAGAGAGCCCGGCCTAGCGGCGCGCACCAACCGATGCAACACAAAAACCTAGGCACTAATTAAACATAATCAATGCCCATAAAATAAAAAACACAACACTGGCTCATAACGAAATACGGCATCTTATGTAAATATGGCAATTAAACTTTAAAATTCACCCACATCAAGCATCTAGTACCAAATTTTCGGAAAGTGGGAATTAACCCCCAAACCGATTCCTATCATATGCTCATTCCTGTACAGGTATATGTATGCAATCAAAACCCCCAAACCGTGTAGGGCTATATAAAATGAAAACCTGTATATCCACAAAAGCATTCGGCTCATCCAATCAAGAAAGAATAAATCAATAAACTCAGGATTCATGCAACCCAAAATTTATATTTACCAAAACTATTCACATTCATCAAATATCCACACATGCGTATATAGAAAGGTAGAAAAATTAAGTGCAAGGGTTCAAGTTGAAAAGAGTAAACCAATGTGGGAACTTGCTGTAGACTCAAAATGAGTAGGTTCTCGCCCGTTTTATAAGCACTCTTGGCTTGCTCGTCCCTTAAAGACCTGCAGGTGGCCGGTGTGTCACTCCAAGGGATAAAGAACCTAGCCTTAGAGCACAAACATCTATCCAGAAATATATCAACCACAAAAATATCTCAAACCAAAATACTCTTTAACAAATATCATCCACAACTAATTATCTAAATCGTCCATCAAATTATTTAAGCTAAAACAAATTAAAGACGAAATAGAATATGCAGAAAATTAAATAGTTCAACCCTACAAATTAACTGGAGCAAAAACTGAATTAGTTCGAATGGCAATTAATAGCACAAAAGGGATGCACGTCACTCATCCTTTTATAACTATACACTTTCATCTACAGTTAGTCCCTTTTGCTATGGATCCACTTCAGCTCATGCCCTGTGCACAGGTTGTTCATAGGTGAGCTACCCGTGCACTACACCTTTTTCCACCTATTTGCACTTGCACCCTTTTGCTTGTACTTCTAGATTTTCCAAGTCTTGTTTGGACTCCCTGCACACAAATTATCTCTATAAACTACTCATTGCCTTATTCTTAATTATCACAAAACAATCATGAAAATAAATGACACAATCTTAAAACAAATTACACAATAGATTTTCTCCTAACTCAACTCTACCCACATACAATCAAGCACACTTTAAATCAAAATAAAAGCGAACATAAAGACAAAAGAAAATAAATTGTGTAACTCAAAACATGCATCAAAAATTTTCAATGTGATGCTAAAGGTGGCTTAACCAAGTTGGGATACTCTTTCTTCCTTGCAATCCAAACAAATTTAGGTAAGTTTCCATTTGTGTCATACCCCATTGTCCTTACTTGGTTAATCACATCTTTCCTTACCCATATTTTCTTTATTTTGGGAGGGCTTTTCCTATTCCTAGGACTTCTTGTTTTCCTATGTCCATTAAACTTATAGTACTCACTCTTAGCTTGCTCTCTTCTTGAACAAACATTGCAAATAGGAAATGAGTTAGAGGAACTCCCTTTTAACGAGTGACTTTGAGGTCTTTGGATTCGCTTAAGTTGTAGTGACTTGACCTCCTTCTCGGCTTTGTCTAGTTGATCGATGAAGTCACTCTCCTTCACTTGTGCTATCTTGAGAGCCTCCTCTTTCTTCCAAAGTGCCTCTTTCACTTCCTCGATAGCATTGTCTTTTCGTACAACTTCCATTTGCATCCTCTTTGACTTGTGAGCTATGTCATCTTTAAATTCCTTTGATATCTTCGCTAACTCCATCAAGTCTTTCAATGCCATATTCTTTTAAGCTTCAAGTCTCTCAATTTGTGCGTCAAATTCTTTGTTCTTAGCTGAGACTTCACCATTCTTTTCTTTGAGTGTACTTGTACGGAAAAATTGCTTAAAACCGCAGCGGAAGGCGAAAAAATAATTTTCGTATAGTTTAAAATTTTTCTAAAGATTTGAACCTTAACCCTTTAATTAATTAAACTCAAATATACGGTTAGAGTTAAATACCTCTTGTCGCGTGATCCGATTGACTTACGTCGATGGTAATCCGCAAGATCTTCAATCCTAGCACGTACGTGAATCACCTAGGAGCGTGATCTCCCTTTTTCTTTGAATTGCTTACCTTAGAATGGATGTATGGAATTTCTGATCTTGATCTTCAATAGTAAAACATCAAGAGCCTAAAAAAATAGTTCCGGTCACTTTTGAATTCACAATCAATATGATTGAAACTCGCGTAACCCTAAATCGAAAGTGTGCACAAAACCTTTTGATGTTAAAGGCTTGTAAGTGCACTATCGAATGAGAACTTATTTTTTTTTCTCTTGGCCGAAAATCTATGTGTATAGAGTAGGATTTTTTATTTTCAAAACAAACAAAAATCTCTCTCTATTTTTCTTCTTAGTGGCCGAAAATTCATAACCTTATATTTATAGGTTGGCCGAATTTTCTCCTTCACCAAGTAGGGTTGGCCGAATTCATTGAATAGGAAATCTAGAGTTGGTTAATTTCCTTACTTGAAAAGGAATTATCCTTTTCCCTAATTCCTATCAATTCAAGAATCCTAACCCTTGTAGGACTAGTGGTGGCCGAATTCTTTGTATAATAAGGAGTGTATGTGGACTTAATCCTTACCACATTAGGACTCCTATCACTTAAAAGAATTCCAACCCTAATCCAACACATAGTATTTAATTTACTGATCATGAAAAGATTTTGATTTAAACTATTAATTAATTAAATAATTAATTAATTCCCATTTAATCAAAACAATAAAATAAAATAATATCTTGGGCTATTTTATTTAGCCTTGCCTCCCACACCATGTATATATGGGCCCAATATTATTTTTCTTATTTTATTTAATCCATTAGACTTTAAATAAAAGCCCACATGTGAACCAGACTTATTCTTACTAAAAGAAATAAGCCTACATGTCTCCTTTTAATATATTAATATAATAGTGCAGCCCATTAAATAAATAATAAACATATTATATTCTTAATATATTAAATGCAATTCTAGATGGACCCATAAATTGGTCCGGTAGAATATATCAAGTGATCCATGCAAGTACGTGCGGATTGTGGATCTTGGCGGGCTATCTAAATTTAAGCTTCAATAGACATAACCTAATCACAATCAACAAATGATTCACTTAGGTCCGATCTATTAATTTTAACTCATTCCACTAAAGAGCTAAAATTGAACTCTTAAATAAAGATAGAATAAGGAGATGTTTCTCATTCATACCCTAGACAATCTTATAGGAGATGGTGTATCCTCGTGAATAATATCAGTAATCGCCAAGAGCTCATAGACCGCCTATAGCTCTCCAAGTTACCATATTTCCTCATATGACCACATTTTGAACTTGGATATTTTGACTTGTCCAGAAGCCATGTCTTCAATAATCATTATTGAAAACTCAACGTTGAGATTTAGTATCCAATACCTCAAAACATCCATATGATGATATTATACTCTCATTTAATAAATGGAGCCACGATGTCCATATCTATAAATGAAGTCCTCTATCGATTAACAAATGAATACCACCAAACTTTCGAGGATAGACTATGCTATATAATCTTACTCATTGATAGCTCAAATGATAACACTTGCAACCATAAGTCCATCATTTATCTCAGGATTTAGATAGACTCTCCGATTGTCCTGATAATGAAAAGACTTATATCTAGTGACGGTTCTAGATAAAGTATTTCATTGTGATCCAGTTCAATGCACCCAGTGCACTGGATTCTTTTACTCGAAAACCTTTCGATGATTTTAGACTCATCATAACTCATTTGATCCCACTCAAATGCTAGTAAAAGAATTCTACAACTTTATCAAGATAGAGGTGCCCAACCTTTAACTTAAGTTGTGAACGTTATTCAAGACTAACTAAAGAATTGTGTCTACCTCATACATATCTGGATGTACAAACAATTCTTCATATCTCATAGTCTTTTGACCTTATGATTATTTACCTTGACAATTATAATTATAAATGCTATAAGATTTTGCAGAATCAGAAATCACTTTATTTATATGAAAAGATTGTCAATTACAATATTACACTCTTGCTATTGAGCATAATCCTAACAGTACTATTTCCATTCTTTAAAATGTAAACTAAGCTAAAATACACTAAAATGTACTATTCTAAAAAGGTATGAATATGTGATATGTAGATTAAGGAATTGATGAATTCAACTAGCAAACAATGGGTAAAGAATGAACTCACAATGATTGTCATTAACTAATTTAATCACCCTAGGATGTTTAGGAGTGACTATTTACTACTTGTGAGTGCCCAAACGATCATGTATAGCATTGACCACCCACAATTGGTTATACAATGAAAGAACATCTATCTCATAAGGGACAAATCTCTTTGTTCAAAATCACCAACCCATCATGTATAGGTTAATGCTCAATATATCACATGCAAACAATCCTAGGATGTATAGTCTTGATTACCCATGAAAGATTAGAATTAAGTGAGATTAATAAGTCCGAATATTACTTGGGTCAGGTACCCTTGTTCAATCTTCCTATTCAATTGAGCTTAGAGGACCAAGTATCATGTATACTTGATTCTCTACACATGTAATTTCTCAAACAACTCATGAAGAGAGTCATGTACAATCAAACACAAATTGCTTTTGAAATCAAGTAAAACATTGGATAGAACAGAATGAGATAGATTTTTAATAGAAGATAATGAGTTCATTACAAATACCCATATTTACAAGTGAATCACATCAATCCTCTAATGGGATTTAGCTACTCATAACAAATGGAATACAAGAATAAAAAGAGGGAAGTAGAAAGGACCCATGTAGAACCTTCTTTCTTCAAGCTTTAATCCACCTCCTATGTCTTTGTGAGTAGCCAATGATGGAGATGATAATGGGTTTTTGGTGAGAAAGGTTTTTGAGATTTAGATAAAGAAAGAATGAATGGAATGGTGTATGGTCATGGGTCTCTCCCTTTGAAAATCAGAATTGAAAACTATTTATACTTCCTTCAAAAACTATGACAAAATGCTGATGTGGCGAGCTGGGTTTCCCGTATAGCACGGGTAGGTTACCCGTGCAGTCTTCATTTTTCTTCAGATTTGCACAATGTGCACAGGTATGTGCACAGGTGGATGACCCGTGCACCACTCATTCAGTTGCCTTCTCCCTTGGCCTTGCTCCCTGGTCTGGTGAATTGCACGGGTGGGTGCACGGGTGTGACCCGTGCAATTACCCATGCAGTTTGGTCTTCTTAAAATCCACCTTCCGGTACACGGGTGACTGCACGGGTATAGCACTGGTATGCTACCCTGGCACTTTTGCTTTCTTCACTTCATTTGTGCACTAATTGGTCCCTTTTGCCTCCCTTCATGCCTTTTACCTAATGCCTGCAATAAAAACCAAACGAGCCATAAATACACATAAAAACGCTCAAGAACAAAACAAAGAGAAAGGATATGAGGGCCAAAATGTATAACATTTTTGGCTCGATCAGTGTATTTACCAAGTTTTAACAATTAAAGCAAAACACATTATTAGGTCCAATTATAATTAGGGGCCTAATCGAATTAAACCTAATATTTATAATGAACCCTACTAATCTAAGTAATAAAATACTTTAATAAATAGATTAGTAATTAATGAGAATTACCAAGTTTTTACTCCTAAAAACTAATCCCATTAACTTATAGCCAATTATGTGAATTACACATTTTAATCAAATTAAAAAAAACACATAATATATAAGGCTATAATGCATGTATGACATATCAACATATATATATATATATATATATATATATATGTGTGTGTGCGTGTGTGTGTGTGTGTAGACACAACTAATCTAAATGACATGTGTATGCATGACAATGCTTAATTATCATATAATTAAAAGCATACATGAGTTGACCGAGTGTCGTGGATTTTTAACCTACAAAAATAAGAATCTAATTACAAAATATACCCAAGGCATTCCTTGGTCTTCAAGTAATCTCCAAGATTCTTCAAATCTTTTGGGTTCTTATTTATTTTGGGCTTTAAACCAAGTCCAACTTGATTAAATAAAAATAAAAAAAACTATTATTGTGACCCATCTCATGAATCAAACCTAAAGCCCAAGTGTTACTTTAACACAGTACTTGAGGCCTAAGGTAAGAAAAAATAAATTTTAGCCCAAAATCTTTTGCAAATTCGGAAACCCTAACATCATGAATTTTCAGCCCATAACCCTTTCGCGCATAGCCGTCATTCATGCAAGTAGGCTGCCTGCACCAGTACCGCGTGAACAATACCGCGCGAACAAAACCGCAGGAACAATGCTCGTGAACAGTGTCCGCACCAGTACCACATGAACAGTGCCACATGAACAGTTCCCGTGACCAGTGAACAGTGTTCGAGAGCAGTGCCCGTCGCGCGTGTTTCCGATTTCGCTCTTTCTCCATTCGTCTTCTTCGACGGATTTCATCGTCCATATTTTAGATTAAAAATTACAGCAGAATTTACAACGAAGAATTTACAGCAGATTTTTTTAATTACAAAATAAAAATAAAAATTAATTACAACCCATCAAAACAACCTAAATCCACGACACCATACAATTAACGATCAACTATGTTTTAAAATTAAACCATTTAATTAAAAATAACATACAGTTAATTAAAATAGTGCCTACACATTCATACATGCTCAGGAACATCGAAATTGAGTCTACTGTACAGACATTGGCTCTGATATCAATTGATAGTGCCATAGTCTTACGGATCGCGCAGTGGAAGGGTTTTTTTATTTTTTATTTTTTTTTATTTTTTATAAAGCGATCGAAAACATAAACTTATTATGTACAGTAAAATACGATAACAAGGAAAGAAGGAAGAAAACACTTTTCTTCATACCTGCGTTGGAGGCTCATTCTCTTTAATTCGATCTGCTCATGATCTGAACCAATATGATATTCCTCACTATCTCCCGGGACTAGTAACGGAGTGTGGGTGCGTCACGGAATTCAGGAACTGCCAAAGGTAGAAGAGAGAAGGGAGAAACTTTTTCTGCTCGATGAAAAAAATAAGAATGCTTTTTTTTTTTCTGGTTCTTCTTACGCTTAAAACAAATTTTGATCGTATATTTGTGTTGTACACTTATCGGTTACCTAAAATATATATATCATATATATATTTAAACTGATTTAAATTTTATTAAATCCTTTTAAAAGATATCTGATATCTTTTAATAGATATTAATAAAGTTTGAATTTAAACTTTTTAAATTCAAATTCAATATTTAATTAAAAATAAAATAATCACATTATCTTATCTTTCAAAATTAAATATCAAAGAACACCCTCCAATAATGATTAATTATATAATTAAATAATCTAATTATTTAATTAACATAATTATTATTTTTCATTAATTAAATAATCTCATCATTCAACTAAATCCCGATTAAACACGTGTCATTTTCGTAACACAATTAATTTCGACAATTCAATTAATTAACTGTGACTCTTGTTACCTGAATCGATTGGGCTAGCAAGGGGACCTAATTGACCCTTATTATTTTGAGCTCCAATAATTCTTAGAAATAATTAATTAAACTGTTTAATTAATATTTCATGATTATTAACTTCGGTGCTATTCCACTAAAAACCTGAAGCTGCACTCTCTCAACTGTAGACGTTTTTACACAAACCAATAACTTTCAGTGTCCATCGATATAGCTATTACATATGGTATGATCCTCCACAAGTAGTTTATAATTAGAACTATGTCATAATGTCCGTTATACCGCTGTAATTACATCTTTCCATTAAGTATTGTAAGTTCCTTATTTTTTGATTGGCTCATTTCTTTGACAAACCATATGGGGTTTTGCTTGTAAAGGTAGATTAGGCCTTCTTATTCGTGATCAAGTGTCGATGGCATTTCCTAGCTCAAAAGCACTTCAAAGGTATATCTCTTGTTTAACTATCTTTGAAGAAATTTAGTTGCACACACACACATTTCATACATTCTCATATTTATCATGTGTTGTGTGGCTCTCTTAGGTGCATACTTATGTTTTATTTCCCTTCTTATATGCCCATTTTCATTGCATCCTAGTTGGATAGGCATAGGATAGAAAATCCTACAAAAGGCATGATGACCGTGGTGATGACCGCTATGAATTATCACAGCTTTAGACACAGCGGTGAGCCCTCCAGTTGGTCATCGCTGTGTGACCGCTGTGATACATCTGTGATAATTCACAGCGGTGGGCAACACAGTGTGTCACCGCTGTGTGACCACTGTGACTACCCACAGCGGTACTCACAGCGGTCGAGCCCTGTTTTGCCCAAAACGATGCCGTTCTGCTTTGACCTGCTATATATGCTTTGTTATCTCTCCCATTTTGTTGGTGTGAGTTTAAGAAGCCATTTTTGTGTGTCCAAGCTTTCTTTAAGAGAGCGAAACTCCCAAGAACTCATCTTTACTCAACCAAACACAAATCCACATGCATCTAACATCTTACAAGCATCATCTCATCATGGATTCTTCTTGCTTTCATTGACTAGGTAACTTGAACATGCCCTAAATCTCTTTGTATTTATTTATGTTCTTGTTTGCCTATGGTTAGCTCTTTTATGTGAATTCATTGCATATCTTTATGTTTAATGACATTTATAACATGTTTGAGTTGTTGTTTGTTGGTTGAGAGCTTTGTTCATTGATAGCTAGCATTTATGACGATTTTGCCCTTTAGCTAAATCTTCATGCATTTGCATTTAGATATTGATATCTAGGATTTGCACTCATTGACATCTTTAATTCCTTAGATAAGCATTTAGTGTTGTCTAGCATTAATTGCATGTTAGAATATTTTTACATATTCACATAGGTTGTTTAACCTCTTCATTGATTGTTAAGCTTTGTGACTAAGTGGATTAGTGTACAAGCTTGTGGTCTAGGATCACTATTAAAGGCCAGTTGGGTAGAGTGAAAGAGTTAGTGACCAAGTAGGTGTGACTTGAGGTCAACCTAGGTTGTAAAATTTCATTCAAATAGTGGATTTGAGGACCGTAGGTGGCTAGAAGGATAGCCCGTGAGTTTTTCCCAGTTGAAGGGTTTCTCACGTAAATCAATCCTTGTGTTTTTATTGTTTTCCGCATGTTTATGTTGGATTGGTTGATTGCTAATATGGGGTAGGATTATTAAAATTGATTAAGTCGAAAAGTTGGTAATAAATCAACTAAAACCTATTCACCCCCTCTAAGTTAGTAGACACACGCTATATAGTATTTTCAAGTATCATTGAATCTCTAATGAACAATAAATCCTACATTCCTCACGGAATTAGGAGAGCGCTCATATTGTTCAAGCCCCGAATCAACCCTTAAGGGAACTACTATCTATTTCTCGCAAGTAGGAGTGGATTCTGTTAGGATTATGCTCAATAGAAAAACTGTAATAATGTATTTGATAATCTTTTCATATTAATAAAGTGATTTATAGTTTAACAAATCTTATAGCATTTATAGTTTAATTATTATAATTGTCAAAAATAAATAATCATAAGGTCAAAAGACTATGAGAAATGAAGAATTGTTTGTACATCTAAATATGTATGAGGTAGACACAATTCTTTAGTTAGTCTTGAACAATATTCACAACTTAAGATAAAGGTTGGGCACCTTTACCTTGTTAAAGTTGTAGATTCTTTTGCTAGCATTTGAGTGGGATTAAATGTGTTATGATGAGTCTAAAATCATCAAAGTGTAATGTCTTTGGGCAAAAGAATCTAGTGAACTAGGTGCATTGAATAGGATTACGGTGAAATACTTTATCCAGAACCGTTAATGGATAAACGTTTTCACTTGAGGACAATCGGAGAGTCTATCTCAATCCTGAGATAAACGATGGACTTATGATTGCAAGTGTTATCATTTGAGCTGTCAATGAGTACGATTATATAGCATAGTCTATCCTCGATGGTTTGGTGGTATTCATTTGTTAATCGATAGAGGACTTCATTTATAGATATGGACATCGTGGCTCCATTAATTAAATGTGAGTAGAATATCATCATATGGATATTTTGAGGTATTGGATATTAAATCTTAACGTTAAGTTTTCAATAGTGTCTATTGAAATATGGCTTCTGGACAAGTCAAAATATCCAAGTTCAACATATGGTCATGTGAGTAAATAAGGTAACTAGGAGAACTATAGACGGTCTATGAGCTTTTGGCGATTACTAATATTTTTCACAAGGATACACTATCTCCAATAAGGTTGTCTAGGGTATGAAAGAGAAATATTAACTTATTCTATCTTTATTTAAGAGTTCAATTTTAGCTCTTTAATGAAATGAGCTAAAATTAATAGATTGAACCGAAGTGAATCATTTGTTCATTGTGATTAGGTTATGTCTATTGGAGCTTAAATTTAGATAGCCTGCCAAGATCCTCAATCCACACGAACTTGAATGGGTCACTTGATATATTCTATTGGACCAATTTCTGGGTCCATCTAGAATTGTTTTTGGATTTCGGAATCCAAAAGTTTTAGAGAGGTGTGGTTATGTGTGTGATCAAGACATGTGGTAACTCTTTAAAAGCCTAGAATGGGTGGCTGAGGATGTAGGAATCTATGGGCGGCTCTAATGGGGTGCAATTAGCATTCCATTAATACATTGAGAATATAATTTGCACATTTTAATTAAATGGGATGTTAATTTATATTAATGTATTAATTTAAGGCATGTGGATTTGTTTCTTTGTAGTAAGAATGAGTCTAGTTCACATATGGACTTTTTTATTGAAGTTCAATGGATTTAATAAAATGGAAAAATAATATATTGCACATGTTTTATACTTGGGCAGCAAGGCTAAGAATTTTAGCCTAGTATATCGTTTTATTTTATTATTTAATTAAATTGAAATTAATTAATTAATTAATAAATTAAAAGTCAATATCTTTTTCTAACTAGGAGTAGGACTCTTAGTGTCATACTATTGTTAGTAGTATGATAAGTATCAAATACCTTATTTGATAAGTAGATAAATTAAAAAAATGTTTTATTTATTTAGTCAAATTAGAAAGTATTTAATATCTATCAAAACTCTAATTAACAAGTGGTCAAATTAGGAAGTTTTGATTAAGTCATAATTTAATTTATATTCAATAATTTATTATTGGATAATACTCTAATTAGTTGGAATAGGATTGAATTCTAAAGGTTGATAGGAGTTTAGGTGAAACACAATTCCTCCTTGTGTAAGGATTCAGCCACCACCTATAAATAACTATCAAGAGAATTCAGTCAGTGGTGTGTGTTTTTAAGGGAAGTTTTTTTTAGAGAAAGAATTTTTATTATTTTTCTTTTGAATATAAAAAAAACAACATCCAACTCATATAATTCGGCCAAGAGGAAAATAAGGAAAGAGCGTTTTTATTTTCGATAGTGCACTAATAGCTTTTAGATCAAAAGGTTTTGTACACAACATCGAATTAGGGTTCACACGAGTTTTCGATTAAAAGATTGAAAATTCAAAAGTGACCAAAAGTTTTTTGTTTTCTCTAGAAGGATTATTGTGACTAACAAAAGAAAAATGTCTGTTTTCCATCATCATGTATACAATTCAAAGAAAGGGAGCCCACACTCCTAGATGATTCACGTTCGTGATTGGATTGGAAGATCTTGCGGTTTCAAATCGACGCAATATCGATCGTCACATGAAAAATGTATGATTCTTTTAATTATATGTTAATTAATCAAAGGTTAAGGTTCTTTCTTTTAAAAGGAATTTTTTTGAAATATACCAACCTATTTTTCGCTTTCGCCGCGTGTTTTTTCCTTAAGATTCCATTATTGTGTACAAACCTTCACAGCCACAAGCCAAACCGCAATCCTAACATACAGAGCATATAGATCGGGAATACAACTCCGACCTCATCCATGGTACATCAAAGACTACGACCTAACCTGAATGAGTCGATAGGACATTCAAGATTAAGATCACCCACATATAGCCATCATTTTTCGATATATATGAATCTCAGCGTAAACGGATCTTAGTGAGAGATTCATATAAATTGTGGCCCAGTTCTATATGATCACATCATACAATGTGCTTCTATTCTCATATCACCATATGACTGATCCAGGATAAGATCACCGTACATTACGGAATGGATCGCAGTTGTAGATTAACCACAAATGAAGTACCCAGCTTTATTTGCTATCTACGGACTCTTTGGATTGCTCGTTTCAAACTGAATCCATATGTATATGAGACGCATATACTTAGTTTGAAATTACATCCGGCAATCTTGGATGTTAAATGCACATGTTATATATAAAGTATGACACAAAATGAATGAATATACTACTTTTTTTATTTATGTTCAAATCACATTTACAAATTACAAGCTTTAGGGAAAAAAAACCCCAACATCGGCCTGATCAGGCCAATACCGACTGCAACCAAAAGAGGACCAAAATATGACATTATGACAGTGGATTACTTCACGAAATGGGCAGAGGCAGAGGCAGAGGCCATGGTGCATATAGCCGAAGCTAATACCACCAGCATTGTGTAAAAAAATATCATCTATCAATTCGAGATTCTAGACACAATCATCACCGATAACGGAACCCAATACGACAGTGATATTTTCAAAGAGATGTGCGAGATGTACCACATCAAGAACTACAATGACACACCTGCCCATCCACAGACCAACGGAAAAACTGAAGCTGTAAACAAAATTATCAAGCACACATTGAAAGCCAAGCTTGATACCAAAAAGGGAAACTGGACAGACAAGTTGCATGAGGTGCTTTGGGCTTATCGGACCATAAAAAGAACCACAACAGGCAAGACTCCCGACTCGTTGGTGTTTGAAACTGAGGCGGTCATCTCGGTTGAGATAGTCCATGTCTCCCCAATAGTTCAGTTATATCAGCCCAAACAAAATGTGAGCATGTTGGAGGAAAATCTGGACAAACTTAAGGAAAGAACAGACCTGGCGCGAGTGAGAAGCGCGACTTAGCAACAAAAAGCAGCTAGATACTACAACTCACACATTCAAATAAGAAGATTCTAGCTTGGGGACCTGGTCCTAAGAAGAGTGTCTCTAATACAAAGGCAAACACAATCGGCTCTTTAGCAGATAAATGGGAATGACCTTATCAGGTGGTCAGTTTAGCTGGACATAAAGCATATCGTCTAACTTGACCAGAGGGGGAGAGCTACCCTGGCCATGCAATGCCCATTATTTGAAGATCTATTACCCTTGAGGGGTTTCTTCATCTGTTATTTCTTTATTTAATGTTAAGCATTAGATTAGGATAATTTTTTAATTTTAAACTCTTTAATCAGTTGTTATTTGTTAACATTTCAGATCAAAGTTATCAATAAGATTCCCCACTGAGGGAAAAATTCTCTAAAGACTAAGAAAAGTGTTCAAAAAGCAAATTTGTCTTCGTTTACAAAGACAAACCCATGACACCTAAGTTTGCCAAGGCCAACGGGTGCTCGAGGGCCCCAGAGAGGGGGCCGAAAGCAAATTCTGATGACGACGCATACTCATTGAAACTAACTGGGTGCATAAAACGCACTGTTAGCACGTCTTCAGGTATAAGAAACCTGATTGGATACGTGCAATTGAGTCGGGTTATGTTTTAACACTCAAACTCAACAAGTCTTGAATAACAGACTACTGTGAGACATCTCATTGTCTTAGTTGCTAGATAAAAGATAAGAGTCTATAAACGAGGTACTATGTAATTGGCATAAAGAGAATATTGTTTGGAGGACGTCGAGATTGATCGAGAGCAGCCCGAACAGATGAACCTGAAAAATTGGTCAATGATCAGATTAAACATGGTCGGTTAATAAGATACCGATCCGATTAAACATGGCCAGCAGATTAAACATCTTCTGTTAATAGGATAACTGGTCATATCGAATATGACCGGCTAATGAGATAACTGATCAAATTAAACTATATCGGTTAATAAGATAACTAGTCAGGCCCAAGGTGGTCAGTTTTATGAGTTACCTAATAAAGTTCAGAATGGCCAGTGTAATACATGAAGGATCGGTTTGACGATCTACCAGGTCGAACTAAATCCACCGATTCAATAAAGATACTTGATCAGGCTAGGGCAACTAGATGCTCGGCACTAAGTCATTCAATAGGATTCCTATCAAGTTACATTATATTATCCAGTTAAGCCAATGAGTTGTTTAAACTTGAACGATAATTGATCAAAGGTTGATTAGGTAAGTTAAACAAGTTACACAGCTTAAAATAACAGTAACGGCAGAATAGAACAATAAAAAAGAATGTATAATCATGTTCATAAAGTTTGTAAGACATAGTTACAAAAGGAGGAACAGCTGTAAGAAGAAAAAGAGCTGAGAGATTACAGATCAGGCCTTTGATGAGCCCGAAGGACCTTCAGGCTCAAAACTAGTTGTAAGAAGAAAAAAGCTGGGAGATTACGTATCAGGCCTTTGATGAACTCGAAAGACCTCCAGGCCCAGAACCGGAAGATGGACCACTAGAAGGATCATCCCAATAACATTTGGTCAGGTCCTTGAAGTCTGGCCAGCTAATATCATTAGGATCATTAGTCATGAAGGAAGAGTAGTCTCTGCCAGACAAAAGCCAAACATCAACTAATTCACCCAAGATGCTATCCTCCTCATCAGCATGAAAAGTTATGAGGGAAGACTTAAAGGGTAACTCGAGATGCATGGCTTGGGGTTCCTTCCAGATTGACTGGCAATAGGCCCGACACCTCATTCTCCGGTTCTTAAAGGTTTCTAGGGACTCAGCCTTATATTTGTCAATCCTAGAGTCCCACCTGCACCGAACGTTTTCATAGGTACTTTCATTGTTGCCAAAAAACATGCGGATGGAGTAGAGTCCTCGCTCCAGTTCTCTTAGTAGACAGTATCAAAAGTATGAGACTTTTTTGCCGATCAACGACTTGAACTTCGAGTGCTACCTTAGCTCATAAGAAAGCATTTTCATATTGATCCGTTGGCGGCCTAAGTCTTCAGCCAACTTTTCATAATGAAATATGACCTCTTCAGACTTCTGTTGGGATTCAAGTATCGAGTTCGGAGTAGCGGCCAGAGTTTCTTTAGCGGCCCGAGCTTTTTCCTCGAGCTGGTAAGCTTTCTTTTCAGCTAAGATAGCCCTTTGCTCGAGGTGAGCGCACTTCAATTCAGCACGGGCCACCTTCACTTCAAGATTACCATTCTTTATATTCAGCTCCCGAGCGTTCTCGTTGGCCATAGAAGCCCTGTTTTCTGCATTTGCTAGCGACCTCCGTAAAGCATCCTCTGTGACCTCGCACTGCCTCAGCCTCGTTTTCTAAGCCTGTTATCACTGAGATTCCTCAGTCTTGGCAGATTCCAACATCTTTTCTCTTTCAGCGAGCCGCTTCTCCAACTGAGAAATTTTCCCGCTTTACCTTTCCATGGCAGTGAAGGCCTAAGTTAGCTCCTGCACAACCTACAGGAGAATGGAACGTTATGATTAACTAAAACTAATAGAGATCACTAAAAGAAAGAAAGGTTAGAACACCCACATATACGCCGTTGTTAAAAACAGTGTGAACCTGATCGGAGTGAGGAGCACCCCTGAAATCCTTACAATACCCTTCTTCAATATACGTCTTGCCAGCTGAAATAAACCGTAAAATGTCTGAAGAGTCTAGTAATGGATTGTGAGAGCTAGAGGGAACCTCATATTCAGACTGAGGCCTATTCAGGAAAGGTGATTTGCTTTGGGGTGGGATACCTACTTTTAGGGGTGGGCACTAAGTTCGGAACAGAACCGAACCGAACCAAAAAAGGGTGTTCGGTTCGGTTCATAAAATGAATTCGGTTTAAACCCGTTTAAAAAATTGAAAACCGAAAAGTTTTCGGTTCAAACCGGTTTGGTTTCCCAAAAACCGGTTTGAACCGATTAAACCGTCTATATAAGTAAAAAAAAAAACCCCTAACCTACTTCTTTTCATTTATTAAATATTATTATTTAATAGTTAGGTTTGATTTGGGTTTCTTTGGGCTTGGACTATTAAAATTTATGAACTTTGACCCAAAATTAGAATCCAAAAACCCATCAAATTTTAAAACATATTAAAATGACTCATTAAACCCATCAAGCCCATAAGGCCCATTATACCCAAAATCAAAATGAACCGAACCGAACCGAACTGATTAAAATCAGTTCGGTTCAGTTCCGTTACCATTTCTTATTCGGTTTAAACCGATTCAATTTTAGGTAAACCGAAATATTTTTAGTTCAGTTCGATTTTACCCAAAACCGAACCGAACCGAACCGAACCGTGCCCACCCCTACCTACTTTGGCTCCTAAACGAATGGATGAAGAAGAGACTCTCCCCTGGCTCCGAGACTGAGGAGTGGGTTGGTTGATCGGAAAAACACCCAAGAAAGCTACTGTGGTTGCCATAAATGTACCCTGAGTTCCTGCAGCTCCCTCGGCCTCAGTAATGCTGCCTTGAACTATCGAGACAGCCTCTTCAGGAACATCCCATAGAGGAATGACACTAAGCTGCTCTATATTGGCATCATCGGTCTGACCCATTATAGACCCATGGAGACACCCACATCTGCGTCTAACAAAGTCACGGATGGCCGGTCTGGCACCATAGAAGTTTTATCAGCATGGACCAATGGGTGATCAGACGCATCATCAGAATTATCAAGGCCAAGATCAACGAGGCTACCATTGGAATCAGAGTCGGTGAAGATTATCTACAAGTTCATTATAAACTTTATTCGAGCTTGACCAGGTAGTTTGGTAGGAAGCTTGGCTGGATCAGATTTGGCAGCTTGAGCAGTTGGAGGAAAAAGTTGGCCTAATGATTTGGGAACTGTGACTGGTGGGGGAGGAATCTGACCATCAACCCTAGCTTGATCAGATGATAGATGGACACTCACTGTAAAAAGGCGGTTAAATCTATTCTTTGAGCATCTTTCCCGTGTTATCAAGCCCCTTAGGGTTCCCTGATCATCATTTTCTTCATCAAATTCAAGACAAAAAAGGAACAAGTGTCCACATGCACACTTTGTTTAACCCTAACTTCCATATTAGAAGTGGTCGGTTCACTTCAACCGCGACTGCTCCCTTCCCAGGATCATCTCTCAAAGGATTAGGGCCGGGAACGCTGGAAGCAGATGTCCCCACAGTTTTTTAGCAACAGTCTCCTTAGTGAATTTCCTCTTTGAATCCCTGGGAGGTTTGTAAACTTTCTCCACCTACTCCTAGACAGTCGGTGTAAAAGTAACGTTAGGATCGAGGACATATGTGTGCTCCACCAAGTCATGCTCGGGGGGGGGGGGGGGGGGGAGCAATCCCTTGGCCTATCTAATCAACAACTTCCTTCCGACTGACCTTGTCTGCCCTTAGGTCGTTCAACTTGCTCACTAGCCACCACGTCATAATTGTACACTGGGAATTGTCCAAGAGAGTGTTAGTTCAATATAAACATAGATAAGCACAGAGTAAATCAAAGGAGATTTTAGCTTACAGTGTCTTTGATTCGATGCGATAACTGGAAAGAGCTCCTCATTAATTAAGTCTTCCTCCACTAACAACAAACGGCATCCCTTATCTTCCCAGGATTGAGTGGCAGCGAGAACCACCCGATCGGCTTCTTCAACGGTCAGCATGCGGGGAGACTTGGACCAGATGTCTAGGCTAAAGAAATGCCTTAGGACACTGTTTCTAGTCAGAATTTGACGACCGCCTGTGACTACCACTTAGCCCCAGTCGTCTGAGACAATGAACCAGCTGTTCTTCCAAAACTTATTCGACGAAGGGAACTTCTAAATGAAGCCCTTATGATCCTTCTGATACGATTGGGGGGATGCAGGAGTCTTATCAAATCCCTCAAGAATCCAGTGATTTACTGAGTTAGATTGGAGGTAGAAGTTACCTCTGGAATCTGATCAACCAAGGGTGTAGAAATGGTGAATCTCTTTAGGGGTTGATGGATCCTTTGCTCCAATATTTTTCCATATATGCTATAAGCCGACCAAGATCCTATAAGAGTTAGGGGTCAACTGAGTGGGTATGATTCCAGCATCCACCAAAAACCTGGTAATGTAAGGTTGGATGGGCAGGGTTACCCCATAAGTGGTCATGGTGTTGTAGATGGCAACGGTGCTCGTGCTGGATCATCGAGGGAGAGCCTAACTGAACGAGGAATGTCGAACCTCTTGGCATATTCATTGATCTCTCGATTGGTAACCTTGTTGACCTCAGTGTCAAAGGAAGAAGGCTGAGTGGCGGAAAACCTCAACAAATGTGTCCGGCGCCTTTTAGGGACATCTTCCAATTTAATAACCTGAGAAGGGATTTTCATGTCGATCTGAGGAGGAGTTATGAGGTTTGCTACCCTGACCAGTGTATGTTGATCTCATTATTTTTTGGGAATGTTCAACAAAAGAAAGAGTAGGGTTAGTTTGAGAAGAATGAAATGCAGGTTACGCAAAAGTGTAATCAACATTAAGAGCAATGGGCTGAGTTTGGGAGGAGAATACTTGAGGGTGAGTTGGCAGTATAGATTCAATCTTGTCAACGGTTTCCTTGTCACCAATCTCCACATCCTGACAATATAACTCAACAAAACGATGGCGAGTGCGAGGTTCCATGAAAAACTAAGCTGTTGTTTCGAAAATGAGGTGAAGGAAAGAGCGTCAACCTTAATGTGAGATCTGAGTTTCTGAAATGAAGAAAACAAAAACTTTAAGAGTGTAAGAAACGCAACAACTAGGGTTCGGTTTTTTGAAGAAGAGAATTGTGTGAGAAGTCAGAAGTAAAGGGAAAATTAAGAAATTTATAGAAGGTGTTAACATCATCCCACGTTTGGGAAAGACATACGTGCTAGTGGGGGTTGGTGCACGATCCACGAAAAACGACGCCCTCGCACCCATTAAGAATTGGACAATTGTCGTTCCAAGAACAACACCAACAGATGCACGTCAAGTCAAACATGATAAATTAGTTTAGTGAAACGAATGTTGTGGCTGAAATTAAATGATTAGATGTTAAGACTCCCATTAATGAGCTAAAGACAAAAACTTTGAACGCATAATTAAATATACTTCACCGAGCGAATCTTCTTTAAAAGAAAAACGAGATGTTCGGTTCAAATATTTAAGGGGGTATTGTTATTGGTAAAATCTAAAGGACTGACAAATCAGCATTATTACCATATAAAATGGTGATTAGATATGTCACGTCATCAAAGTCAGCCAGAAAAGACCAACTTAAGTTGACCAACAAGTGATCTCGAGATTCAACGAGGTCCGATCAGGTTTATTCGAGCGATCAGGTAAAAGTAACCTGACCAGGTTAATTAGATTGATCGGGTAAAGATGGCCCGATCGGGTTCAACTAACCGATCAGATAAAAAAGCATGGTCGGGTGAGATAACCGAGTAGACAAAGGACATATCGGTCGGGTTTAAGTAACCGATTAGGATAATGAGATCTGGTCATGTTCGATAGCCGGTCGGCCAGCGATGCGTGGAAGATGTTTAGTCCAAAACAACCATGAATCAAACACTCAGAAAAAGAATCCTATCTAAGCAAGGAACCATGAGATACATTCCAGTAGCGAAACAAGCTTCCTTAAAGATATTATATCCCGAATTCAATAGAGAATCTTACGTCATTAAATGCGCAGAAGATGCAAAACAAGAAAGAAAATAAAGACGACTCCAACAAGCTAGAGTCCTACTAAACCTTGTCAACTTTCCTTACTTATATATTAAGAATTAGGGTTCTATGCACGTCTAAATAGACCATCAAATACCATTATACGGTTGTTGTGAAAAAAGCATAATAGTAAGAGTGCACGAGAGAATGAGTGTGTAATTCATCCCTACATAGTGAAGTCTTCTTTTCGCCGTCTTCGACAACCGTGGTTTTTTCCCTTTTCGGGTTTTCCACGTAAAACCTCGTGTTTTGCATGCTTAGTTTTCTGTTTAATTTACAGTTCATACCATTAATTCATAATAATTTGTTGGACGTGTGGTTAATTTCATATAACCTGAAATGACCGCCAACAACTCCAAATCATAAGAGTTTAAGGAGTCGGTGAAATCAAGGCTTTCTAACATAATCTCCTTACCTCTAAACTTTTAACATGCCTGACAATTAAGGGTGTGCGGATCGATTCACAATCAAGGCTTTCTAACATAATCTCTTTATCTCTAAACTTTTAACATGCCTGACAATTAAGGGTGTGTGCGGATCGATTCAGTTCGGTTTTGGTTATATACAAATGATCACATGATACTCATGTACGATCACATGCAATAATATTACTGGTGCGCCATACACCGGTGTTCTATGGATTGTGTTTACACACACACACTCAAGGCTTTCTAACATAATCTCTTTACCTCTAAACTTTTAACATGCCTGACAATTAAGGGTGTGTGTACGGATCGATTCAGTTAGGTTTTGGTTATATACAAATAATCACATGATACTCACGTACGATCACATGCAATAATATTACTGGTGCGCCATACACCGGAGTTCTATGGATTGTGTTTACACGCGCACACACACACACACAATATATATATATATATATATATCTCGACACCTTTCACACACACACACACATATATAATATATATATATATATATATATATATCGACTCCTTTCACACACGACTTCTATTGTCTTGATGAGCATGATGCGCATTGAACATTTTGTTTCTGACAGAAATAACACATATACACATATATATATATATATATAGACACCTTTCACACACGAATTCTACTGTCTTGATGAGCATGATGAGCAATGAACATTTTGTTTCTGACAGATATGAGTGCCTTCACACACACAGACACACACCAATATATCGACACCTTAAACACACGCACCAATATATCGACACCTTCCACACACACACACACACACCCCAATATATCGACACCTTTCACACACACACCAATATATCGACACCTTTCACACACCAATTCTACACACACATCCCAATATATCGACACCTTTCACACACCAATTCTACACACACACACATTCCAGTATATCGACACCTTTCACACACACACACCACATATATATATATATATATATCGACACCTTTCACACACGAATTCTACTGTCTTGATGAGCATAATGAGCAGTGACCATTTTGTTTCTGACACACACATATCGACACCTTTCACACACAAATTGACACCTTTCCCACACAAATTCTACTGTCTCGATGATGAGCAGTGAACATTTTGTTTCTAACAAATATAAGTGCCTTCACCGAACCATCTCCTTGATAGGCTTTTCATCTAATACAAATACACACACATATACAATTACACACACACACTGATATATATATATATATATATATATTGACACCTTTCACATACGAATTCTACTATCTTCATGAGCATGATGAACAGTGAACATTTTGTTTCTGACAGATATAAGTGCCTTCACCGAACCATCTCCTTGAAAGGCTCTTCATCTAATACAAATACATATACATATACAATTACACATTCACAAACACAAACACTAGATCGCACAAACTCAATATTATAGTGTTTCATAAAATTAATTAAAAAAAAATACAAATGAGGTTCAGAGACCGAAATACAACCAAACATAGTTTAAAAAAAAATAAACATAACATAGTTCAAAAAAATATATATAAACATAAACAAGTTAAAATATAAAACCAGAATAATTAGAGATTCAACAAAACATAGTTTCCAACAACACATTGTTGGCCTTCTACTCTGCCTTTCTCTTATTATTTAGAAATGAAAATCAGCACCGCTACTACATTCAAACATTAAAAAAGATGGCAAAAAAAAATCTACATTTTTAGTGTCACGACCCAAAATCCAAATACGTGATTAAAATATTAAAATCAAATAGTAAACCCGGTAAATCTAGGATTCTCCTCTCATATACATCATAATCTCAATAAAACCAGTCTTTACAAAAATTTTAGTAGAGTTTTCACTGTACCTAAAGCATTCCCAAAACCTTCACCTATTAGTTAATAGCATTAATTTCAAAACGTAACTTCAATTACAAATAATTAAAATTTTAATCATTCATTTATTCCAAATGACACAGTCGAATTTCAACCAAAATTCATTATGTTCAATAAACTTAACTTAAAACCAAATGATTATACAACTATTTGGAAATAATAAAATTCTCAGGTCTTACATCAGCTTGTTATATGCTTTGTATAATTTACTTTGGCATTTTTGTAAATGAAATACACAACAGCTATCAAACATCAACTTTAACCTGTAAATAAACATATATACATGGTCATTCTTCATTACCCAACATTGCCCCATACAAGGGTGCTGAACCAACATCATTCAAGGTACAAACCCAATTCACAATTCATTATTTCTTTATGATTTAAACTGCCATAAAGCCACAATATACAAACCATTCCTTTCACGGTTTAGATATGCAAGGTTATGTATATGCATACACCTATAATATACTTAACAGTTTTCTTTGGGCTTGAGTTTGAGATTTACAACCCAAACACCTACGTACCCTATACTCAATAAGGATCAAAACCCTTGTAGTTCATTAACAATAAATCAATTGTAAAAACCAATATCCATAGCATATAATTTAAAATAACCATGTTCAATACATTTCTCAATCCATGTCTAATAGATTTATCTTTACAAATCTATTCTCAGAATAACAATAGTATATTAACCAAATACCAAATATAATTCTTTTGGTGTCATTGTACAAAATAGATGTACATCAATCATCATGTTCCAGTAAATGCCTTATATTATACTGTATAGGATTGTTCATAGGGCACCAAGGGTTACACCCTGACCCGCGACATTATATCAAGGGCAATGCCCTAATTTCCATCGCCACACACACAAGGGCGTACAAGTACCACATAACAAGGGTACTATCTCATCCTATTTGGCATGAGAAGAATAACAAGTATCACAAATCAAGGGTACTATCTCATCTTATTTGGCATGAGGATGCTGCAACTATCCCATACTATAGAACTTAAGGCCAATTCTTGGAATCAATCATTATTTGTTTAGGCTATACTTTACCAATATGTATATTCATAATTCCATAAGTATCTCAAATCATCATGATACATAAATCAAGGTTAAATTCTCTAACAACATCAATTTATTTTCAAGATGTCACTAATGATGTAAAATTATTCTTATCCAAATATTATATCAAATGCCTTTCAACATAAATAATTCATCATCATACAACAACATCAACTCTAAATCAACAATTGAGAAAATTCAATATCCAGGAAATCACCGTTTCAAATAAATCCCAAAACAATATTAAAATTGCAAGGAATTGTTTCAATAAAACTTACCAATGTCTCGATCGGGCGTGAATACCTCTGGTGCTGCAATATTCATCAAAGACCCAAAAACCCAATAACTATAAATCACAAAAGCCAAGTCACTCATACTTAGCCTTCAATCAATGGCAACCTATACTAGTTTGCCTCACTCAAAAACCCACCTTTTGCCACACTAATAAGATCAAACCGTGACTTACAAGTCCTAGCCAGCAAGACTATTGAGTTTACACGACAACACATCACTTGACTACACCCTAGTCCTCCCACATTAAACGCCTGTATACTATTAATTTAATTTCTATCATTTGTATTACCAACATCTGACTTGAGCATTACATCAAACACCTTACCCACATAAATAATATATCCACATAAATAATAAAATATTATCCTTGAAATCCATTTAAATTCAATATATTCAATGACTTGAATAATTGACGCAGAACGAAAGTTATAGGATCACAAGCGTAACCCTAACAGAACATAAACTGGAATCCACCAGAAAAAAAGAACTGAAACCAAATTGTAAAATTTATTGAATACCTCGAAACTGATAACAAAAGCCTTAAATAGGCTCAGAAAACCCTAAAAACAGAAAAGACTAAAATATCCTCATCTAAATAAAATAAAAACGGAAAACAAATAAAAACATAAAAATCTTCGGATGGCCGATAACCTAACTTAAACAGCTCCGTTGAGGGAGTAAATGACGTCAACCGGGCGAGCCCGGGTTGTTAACATTATGGAGCTCTGAAAACCCTTTCCGAAAACATATTATAATAGAAAATCTGTCAACCGAGCGAAAAGTTATGCCCGTTTCTTTGAAACACCTCTTTTGGACAATTTTCTATCCATCTCTTCTTCAAAGTCCAAAGCCAATTGTCCTACATCAGTCTCTCCCACTTGTGAAGAACTCGACCTTGAGTTATAATCTGGATAGAGCGGAACATCATCACAGAACTCATAAAGGTCTGCTACGTTGAAAGTTTGGGAAATGTTCATATCAGTAGGCAAGTTGATCACATAGGCATTATTGTTGATCTTCTTGACCACCTTGTACGGTCCATACTTCCTTGGCTTCAACTTATTATAGGTACCAACCGGGAACCTCTCCTTACGCAAAAACACCATAACCTGGTCTCCCTCAGCAAACAACTTCTCACGCCTTTTAACATCTGCTGCAGCCTTATACTTTGCATTCTTCTCCTCTAACCGTGCCTTCACTTCAGCCTGAACATCACGAACCTGCTTAGCCATAGTCTCAGCAGCAACACTCATACCAGTGACCTTGGGAAGCTTTTCCAGATCCAACGCGTGCTTAGGAGATTGTCGATACACTAAAGCGAATGGAGACTTACCCGTAGCAGTATGAACAGCATTGTTATATGCAAACTCAGCTTGTGCCAGAGCCACGTCCCACTGTTTTGGCTTATCCCCACAGATACTCCGAATTAAATTCCCCAGTGTTTGGTTTAGATTCTCTGTCTGTCCGTCAGTTTGTGGATGCGCAGTGCTATTGAACTTCAGAGTGGTATCCATCCGTCACCACAATGTCACCCAAAAATGGCTAAGAAACTTCGAGTCCCTATCAGATGTGATTGACTGGGGTACACCATGTAAACGAACTACCTCCCGAAAGAACAACTGAGCCACATGTGATGCATCAGATGTCTTCCGACAAGGTATAAAATGCCCCATTTTTGAGAACCTGTCAACCACAACAAACACGGAATCTACCCCACGCTGAGTTCGTGGAAGACCCAAAATGAAGTCCATTGCTAAATCCTCCCATATGGCATTCGGAACAGGTAGTGGCATGTACAATCCCGTATTTTGAGCCTGTCCTTTAAAAGTTTGACAGATGTAACACTTGCGAACATAGTTACCGACATCGCGTTTCAACTGCGGCCAGTAAAAACGTTCGGACACCCGACTAATAGTTTTGTCACGTCCCAAGTGACCACCCAAACCACCACCATGCAACTCTCGAATCAGTTTCTCTCTCAGAGAGCTCCGCGGGATGCATAACTGATTGCCACAGAACAAATAGCCCTCGGTCATATGAAACTCCCCGTCAGTCTGTTTCAGAACACACTTTCCCCATATCTCTCCAAAGTCCTCATCATCAGGATACAATTCTTTCAGAAACTCAAACCCAATAATCTCTTGCTGTATAGTCACCAATAAGCTTGCACGCCGACTCAGTGCGTCAGCCACCTTATTTAACATCCCAGACTTGTGCTTCAAAACAAACGGAAACTTCTGCAAGTAAGTTGCCCACCGAGCATGCATATTACTTAAGCTTCTCTGGCTGTTCAAGTACTTCAGAGCTTGATGATCAGTGTAAAGAATAAACTCGCGCTGAATTAGATAATGCTCCCAATTCTTTAGAGCACGAATAATTGCATAGAATTCCTGATCATAGGTACTCCATTTTCGCCGCGCATCACTCAGCTTTTCACTAAAAAACGCCACTGGTTTCTTCTCTTGTGACAACACTACTCCAATCCCGACTCCACTAGCGTCACATTCCACTTCGAATAACTTCTCAAAACTGGGTAGAGCAAGAACATGAGTGGTGCATAGTTTTTCTTTGATGACTGCGAAGGCTGTTTTGACTGCCTCACTCCACTGAAACTTTCCCTTTTTCAGACACTCTGTAATAGGGGCAACAATACTACTAAAATCCCTTACAAATCGACGGTAAAACGTCGCAAAACCATGAAAACTCCTCACCTCTCCAACTGTCTTCGGTGTAGGCCAATCACGAATGGCTCTAATCTTTTCTTCATCTACCAAAATTCCGTCCGAACTGACCACAAATCTAAGGAATAGTAACCGCGCTGTCATCCAACTGCATTTTTTAAAGTTGATAAACAATTTGTTGTTTAACAATACCTCTAACACAGCTCGCAGATGCTCCATGTGGTCTTCCTCACTACGGCTGTAAATCAATATATCGTCAAAATAAACGACTACATATTTTCCAATGAAAGGCCGCAATACCTGGTTCATAAGCCGCATGAAAGTGCTCGGCGCATTGGATAGTCCGAAAGGCATCACCAACCACTCATACAGCCCATCCTTAGTTTTGAAAGCTGTCTTCCATTCATCCCCAGGTTTGACCCGAATCTGATGATACCCGCTCCTCAGGTCGATTTTGGAGAATAAGTTCGACCCCTCGAACATATCTAGCATGTCATCCAATCTCGGAATGGGAAAGTTGTACCTGACAGTTATCTTGTTAATCGCGCGACTATCCACGCACATCCTCCAACTGCCATCTTTCTTCGGAACAAGTAATGTGGGAACAGCGCATGGACTCATGCTCTCTCGAATGAATCCCTTCTTCATTAACTCCTCCATTTTTTCCTGTAAAATCTGATTCTCCTTAGGACTCATCCGATAGTGTGGTAAATTCGGTAAGCTTGCTCCCGGAACTAAATCAATCTGGTGCTGAATATCTCTCAACGGTGGAAGGTCATCCGGTAAGTCTTCTGTCACCAAATCATTAAATTCAGTAAGCAGGGTCTGCACCTTCTCGGGCACTACAATTCTTTGCTCTTCTCTGCCTTCTGTCACCAAAGCCCGCACCACTACAACATGTACCTCTTGTGCCTCCTTAATCTCAGCTTCTAAATCAGTTACAGACGTGATTAAAGTGACCAAAGACTGCTCATTTACCGTGGCTTTAGTTGAACTCCCTACTGGACTCCGTTTCGGAACCATCGCAATTCTCCTGTCACCCCAATTGAAAACACAAACATTGTCACGTCCTCTGTAGGTTATGTCCACATCAAACTACCAAGGACGTCCCAGTAATACGTGACCAGCATCCATGTCGACTACATCACATGCCACATCTTCCCGGTAGTATTGCCCAATCGAAATAGGAACTTTGCACAACTCTGTCACGTTCGCCTTGGGTCCCTTTTGAATCCACCCAATCGCATAAGGCTTGGGATGTTTCTCTGTACGCAGATTCAGATGTTCTACCAATTTTCTGGACACAAAATTCTCACAACTCCCGCTATCGACAATCACATCACAAACCTTTCCTTGCACACTGCAACAAGTCTTGAAAATACTGTTTCGTTGCGTTAAACCCTCCAATTTTGTTGCACACATGACTCGCTGAATCACACAGTTTACCGGCTCCCCTTGTTCCTCCGCAATTTCTGCACCTTCCAAGAACTCGTCCATGTTTCCCTCATCTTCAAAATTCTATTCTTCTTCTTCTTCAGCATCTACGAAATTCACCGGTTTTCGGGCTGGGCATTCATTCGAACGGTGGCTAGGTTGGCCGCACCTGTAACATTTCATACCGCCTGGTCTACTGTATGGATTTGGCGCTCCTCGCGGGGTTTCTTTTGTACCCATTGCTGCTGCTACAGTTGATCGTGACCCGCCAAAATTGTTACTTGGTCCCAAACCCCTTTGATCTGCAGTATTTTTAGCCTGACCATGTCCATCACTTGGTGAAAATCTACTCATGTTCGCGGCTGTGTTGGATGACTCACCCATGTCCTTCTTGTAATGAGAAAAACGATTGGGTGGTTTTTCCATTAACTCCGCTTTCAAGGCCATGTTGTGCGCCTCATCTACTGTCCACACGACTTGCAACCCAATTTTGTCTTGAATGGTCGACTTTAAACCCCCCAAATACCTCGAAAACCTGCTGTCCTTCTGTCTCATTGAGGTTGTTACGAACTGAAAGTCTGGACCACTCCTCAGTATAATCCGTAACGGTTTTGTTACTCTGAACACAATTCTGATAACTCTGAAAAATAAATTGTTCATAGTCAGGAGGTAAAAACCTGCTTATCATAAGTTGTTTCATTCGCCTCCAGGATCGTATAGGAACTTTGCCTTGTCGCCGTCTATCCATCTGTAATTTCTCCCACCAAACAGCAGCCCCGCTTCTAAACTTGTACACTACCAATTTGACTTGACGTTCTTCTGTTACCTCAGCAAACTCGAAGAATCTCTCAACCTCTGAAATCCAGTCCAAGAACTCTTCAATTTGCAACTTTCCATGGAACAGTGGTATGTCTGCACGGATCCGATAACCAGGTTGATTTGGGTTCAATCGATGATCTCCTTGGTAACCCACGAAATCCTCTTCAGAATCGTTATCGCTCCATTCTTCTAACTGCTCGTGTCTCGCAGCTCTAGGCGGTCGTCTACCTACAGGACGGCCAAGGGCAACTCCCTCGACTCCTTCTCTGTTGGCAGGGGCAGGGGCAGGGGCGTTGGGATTAGGCTGCTGCGCCATCAGTTGCTGCATCATGGTCTCCAGCCTCGCCATCGATTGTCGTTGTTCGTCAATCGCTGCCCATAAATCGGTATCCCTTCGACCAGCGTCGTCAGGGTTAACTCTTCCGGCTTCGTTGTTGGCCATCGCACAAGGCAAATCCCTCTACTCTGATACCAATTGACGCAGAACGGAAGTTATAGGATCACAAGCGTAACCCTAACAGAACATAAACTGGAATCCACCAGAAAAGAAGAACTGAAACCAAATTGTTAAATTTATTGAATACCTCGAAACTGATAACAAAAGCCTTAAATAGGCTCAGAAAACCCTAAAAACAGAAAAGACTAAAATATCATCATCTAAATAAAATAAAAACGGAAAACAAATAAAAACATAAAAATCTTCGGATGCCCGATAACCTAACTTAAACAGCTCCGTTGAGGGAGTAAATGACGTCAACCGGGCGAGCCCGGGTTGTACCGCTATGGAGCTCTGAAAACCCTTTCCGAAAACATATTATAATAGGAAATCTATCAACCGAACGAAAAGTTATGCCCGTTTCTTTGAAACACCTCTTTTGGACAATTTTCTATCCATCTCTTCTTCAAAGTCCAAAGCCAATTGTCCTACATCAATAATATTATAAGTCATTTGTATACGAAATTTCTCAAATAAAATATATCAAACGTGAGTCTCATTTGAAATAACTCTCATTCAAAATAGAGATTTCCAGAAAATACAACAATTATCTCATTAAAAAAAAAATCAAACGTCATATACCCATTCAAATTATTTCTATAAAAATTCATATGTTCTAATCAAGTTTAAACATTCTAAATTTAGCTCAAATGCATAATTTGAACTCAAATCAACCACATGCAAAGAGATTCAAGAGTTTTCAGCTAGAGACTACACAAAATAACAAGAAAATCTACAATCAAAATTCCAAAGAATATATGAATACAAACCTCAACAACTCAGAGGTAAATTCAACTACTTCTTTTACTTTTTTCAATTCCTTTTCTTCTTCTGTTCATCCGATTCCATCTCTATCTTTTTTCCTCTCTCAAATTTTCCAGAGAAGTCCACCGAATGAGCAAGTGTTGGCTTTTGTTGGTTATTAATTCAATATATATATATATATATATATATATATATATATATATTTCTTTCTTTTGGGCTTTTTTACAATTGGACTGGTTGGGCTTGGATTGTTTGGCTAGTTAATTAAACAACTAAAATAATTCAGGCCCAAATATTTGCTTAAGACAATTTATGCCCAAATGATAATTTAAGTGGTCCAAACCAAGTCTTACTCCACTCGGATTTTAAGTTTAGGCCCATTGGTTATTGGATTTAATCTATCGGGCTTGAATTATCACAAGGGTGTTACATTTACCTTCTCTTATGGCACACAACATTGCCTTATGGTCCGTACGTTATTCTTGTTGGTTCTTAACTAAACAGGCAACACCTTTGCTCACTTCAAGTTGAACTTTCTTTGTTTCTAGTTCCACTTCCACCACATTTTTTTTCTTATAACAGCAAGTTCCTTGGCAATGTGTTCGTGCATCTCTATCATACTCCTGTTTAGGGTGGGCACGGGTCGGTTCGGTTCGGTTTTAGGTAAAACCGAACTGAACCGAAAATATTTCGGTTTACCTAAAATTGAATCGGTTTAAACCGAATAAGAAATGGCAACCGAACTGAACCGAACTGATTTTAATCGGTTCGGTTCGGTTCAGTTCATTTTGGTTTTGGGTCTAATGGGCCTTATGGGCTTGATGTGTTTAATGAGTCATTTTAATATGTTTTAAAATTTGATGGGTTTTTGGATACTAATTTTGGGCCAAAGTTCATAAATTTTAATAGTCCAAGCCCAAAAAAACTCAAATCAAACCTAACTAATAAATAATAATATTTAATAAAAGAAAAGAAGTAGGTTAGGGGTTTTTTTTTTACTTATATAGGCAGTTTAATCGGTTCAAACTGGTTTTTGGGAAACCAAACCGGTTTGAACCGAAAACTTTTCGGTTTTCAATTTTTTAAACCGGTTTAAACAGAATTCATTTTATGAACCGAACCGAACACCCTTTTTTTAGTTCGGTTCGATTCGGTTCGGTTCGGTTCCGAACTTAGTGCCCACCCCTACTCCTGTTAGCTTCCTGCAAGTCTAAAATTTCTTCATCATGAGAATCAAGCATTTTGGCATGATCTCGATTCTGCTTCTCTAAAGAGAAAATCCTTTACTCTTATTGAGCAGAGTGCATTATTGTGGCTGCATTAAGAAATCCAGTTTTTGATATTTTACACTATAACTTACTAAAAAATTGAAGAAAAAACAAAGTCAAGACAGGTTTCAAAGGTTCCACAAATGAGGAAGAGAAATGAGAGAAGAAAATTGCAAAGATTCCAAACATCCTGAAAATGAAAAGATTTATTTAAAGGAAAAAGGGTTGAGTTGAATTATTGAGAGTGAAAAGACTTGAGTTGATATCTTCTATCAGATATTTGGGGGCTCAAGAAGTAGTTGATAGATGAGAGATAACTGAGTGAAAGAGAGTTGAGTTGATAGGTTAATAAAGTTGAGGTGGTGGGTTATTAGTAAAAAGTAAAACCAAACTAGACTTTTGTATTCAATAAAAGTTTGAGGAGTGCTAAATACATTATCTCAACCCACTCTTTCAATTCACTCTCTGTTCATTTACTGATATGTGGATATCATTAATTTTTTTACATTAAATTTGTAGTCTTTATAAATGGTCTCTTTTTTCATTTTATTTACAATGCAAACCAACAATTTATTTCCTATATTGCTCTTCTTTTTTAATTTTAATATATTATTATTTAATATCAGTTTTTTATTTTTTATTTTTTTAAATATATGTATTGCTCATATATTTATTTCTCTTTTCACCAAATTTATTCAAACATTTCTTTTTACATCACTAGCTAACTTGATAGCTGTTGTATAAAATAAATAAATAGTAAAACAAATTAGAGTTAAATAGTTTTAAAATATATTATAAAAATTCATAAGACAAGATCAGTAAAACTTAATGTCTATATCTAAATTTAAAATAAAAAATAAAGAAAAAAAATATTTTATTAAACAATACCTACATATTTTTTATCTTTTAATTTAAAATTGATTTGCGTTAAGTTAACTTAATTTGCCTATCAATTTAACCATATTTTTTTTATTAAATCACATATAGAGAAAAAAAAATTCTTTCATTAGCTAAATCTTGAAAGGTAAAGATTTTGGCTTAAACACATATACAATTAGGGCGGACCAAATAAGGGTAACTGAAATTCATATTCCTCTCCTCAGATGTTAAAAATTAAAATAATAAAATTCGGTTTATATAAAGTTTTTATAATATATTTTTAAACTATTTAACTCTAATTAACTAGTGTTTGGTAATGAAAATTTGATGAAAAGAAATATCGGAGCAATTCAATTTGGGACCACACTTAAGAAATAAAAGAAATTGTAGAGTCTTAAAAAGAAATACACCATATATATATATATATACTGATATTAAATGACAATATTAAAGTTAAAGAAGAAGGGCAAGATAGGAAATAAGATGTTAGTCTATATTGTAAATAAAATCAAAAAGTAGGCTATTTATGAAGGCTACAAATTTAATGTGAAAAAAATTAATACTGTCCACATGTCAGTAAATAAACAGAGAGTGGATTGGGAGAGTGGATTGAAAGAGTGTATCTAGCACTCCTCTAAAAGTTTTTCAAATCGGGAGATGGAAGCATTGGAAATATAAAAGTTTTCGGGTTCTGCTTTGGGTTCCGACCACCCTTATCAACAAATTTATGGTCAAAGAAGAGAAAAAGATATAATGAATGGTCAACAATTTCATAATTAAATGAATATTTGTTAGGTTTTTAAGTCATGTTAGCATTAATTCCATATCAAAACAGTGTTTTACTTGTATTAATTAGTTATATTAAATTGATGATGATTCAAGATTCAAAGAAGTTTTGACAACTTATCTAGCAAGATGGAGTCTTCAAAGAAGACTATGCTTCATTGCTCAACAAAAGTATATTTATACCTCATTCCTTTTACAAGACTTAGGCACACACACATTACATTCATATGTGTCCCTACATCATTGTGCTCAATTGGTATAACACATTTACATATTTGATATTGAATGCTCATGCATTAGATTTAAATTGACAAATTTTGTAAATTGCATGTTCTAGGACTATATTTAGGAAACGACATTATTGTGTGTTCATGTGTTTGTTTGTTTATGTTGTATGGACTTTGGACTTGAATTTAATTTTATATTATTCCTTATTGAGTTTCGATCGTTTCGGTTAATCATTCATTAGTTTTTAAGTTTCGAGTAACAAGTTACGAAACTTTTCTGTCACGTATCATGCATTGTCTTCGCCTTTGTGTATCGAGTTGAATTCTTATTTTTTTTGGTCAAATTTTCGTAGTCGTCCGTGTGCATGAGAGAGTCTCGGTTTGTAATCCAAAAAGGGATTCGAATTCGGAGTTCGGAGGCCGGAGAACGGTCGAAGAAAACGAAGGATCGCGAGGGAGCAAGCAAACGGCCAAAGGCCATTTGCCACCCACCCCCGATGAGGCACGTGACCATCTCGGGGAGAGAGGCTTCCTGTCCCCAAGATGGCCACGCGTCTCCTCAGGAAGCTGAGGTGGCATGTGGCCATTGGCTGCCCCAATTTATCCTCTTTCCCTCTCTTTTAAATATCTCCTTCCCTCTCATTTCATTATAAGAAGAAAATTTGAAAACCATAAGTGCAGAATTTTCTCTCCAATTTTCTCATCTTCCAAACATCATATCTCTCTCATTTCTTATCCGATTTGAGTGACTCAAGTTGGAGAATCTTTATATTGAAGTCCACTATCTTCTCCAAGTTATTTTGCAGCCATTTGTTTAAGTTTTGTGGTGGTTCTACACTCAAAACCGAAACTGCATGAGATTACAAGGTATTGATCTATTCTTTGTGTTTTGATCTTCAAAGTCTTCAATTACCTTGGGTTTTCTTCTTCTATATGTATGAGTTACTTGGAAAATTGCATTTGAGAAGTAGAGCTTCAATTATAGGCTAATCTTGTCTAATTAGAGACTTGAATGTGAACTAGTTTTTTTCTTGAAATCTAGGTTTTCATATGTTCGTGAGTTGTGTTGTGATTAGCTTATTATCTAGGGCTATTTGTCCTTTGATTGACTTTATTTTCATGATTGATAGCATTAGCATGTGCTAGGACTCATTAGTTGAACATATCTAGGATTATCACATTTGATTTCATATTTAGAGCTACTTATAATTTAATTGATTTGTGCATAAATACATGCTCTAAATATTTGCTAGACTATTCATTGATCATATCTTGTGAATGTAGCATGTTTATGTTTATTACTAAAACCTTGAATGTGTGCTTAATGTATATGATTGATTCAACTTTTAGTTGGATGAATGATTCTTGGAATTAAATGTGTTTAAGTGTTTCACATGTTCTAGGATTTGTGCATGTTTAGTAACTAGACAATTTTGAGTTATGAACTCACATGCTTATGTCTAGTTCCCATAGAGTGTATTGATCTCATATTTTATGTTGAGTGCTTGTTCGTATTTTGCATTCATTGATCAGACTAGGAAGTCCTTGTAAAAGGCATGAAGTCTTGGCTAGGACATGTGGTCCGGATAGCTAAGCAAGGCTTCTTGGTTATGACAAGTGGTCCGGATAACCAAGCAAGAAGTCTTGACTATGATCGGGGAGATCCGGATAGTTAAGCAAGGGAGACTTTCTAAAGGCAAGAGTGTCTTGGATAGAAGGTAGACTATATTATTGGTAGACCCGGGATATTGAGTTGACATGGAGTCCAATAGAGAGTGTTTCAATGGGTTGATCACTCTTGAGGAATTTCCAACCTCTCAATGGTGTTGTGTAGAAGTGGAGTCCAATAGAGAGGGTTTCAATGGGTTGATCACTCTTGAGGTATTTCCAATCTACCAATAGGGATTGGATAGACATAGAGTCCAATATGGAGTGTGTCATTTGTTGGTCACTTTTGAGGAATTTCTTATATACTTTCCAATAATAAAAGTACCCAATGGTTGTATTCAACTCGTGGATGTTTCCTCTTAGGAGATTTTACCACGTTAAAAAAACCTTGTGTCAATTCTTTATATATCTCTTTTATATTTGTATGTGTATGGTTGTATCTTGTTTCACAAACTTCATGTCTAGATATTCTTGTAAACTAGATTGTTGTAATGTCTAATGTGTGAGAGGCAAGCACTTCATTTGATCAAAGTTGTAAATATGATTTTATTTGTACTTAGAATTATTTGTATATAATCATATTTTGATTAGTACTTGTACATTTTGGACATTATTGACAAAACAAGTATTCTTTGTTTTTAGTTTTATTGTAATTCCTTCACTAGCAGCTTGTAGACTTGATTGACACTGCCTTGTTTGAGAATGCTTATTGATTGTCTACATATATGCTTTATTATTCAAAGTTTTGTGATTCAAGCTAGCTAGAGGGACAAACTCTTGTTTGTTTCAAGGGATTGAAAAAGGTATAAAAACCTATTCACCCCCCTCTAGGTTAGCTTAAGGCAATTTAACCGCTTTTGTATATTTTCAATATTGTTGTAATCAAGTTAATAACATATGGAATAAAGTAAGAGAAATTGAGAGAGAGAGAGAGAGAGAGAGAGAGAGAGAGAGAGAGAGACTAGAGAACAGAGAGCTCATAGCTTTTGTATTGATTTTCAAGTGTGTGTGCTTCAGCTGATCAACCATTTAAAATTTAGTTAGAGCAACATATATATAGGCATAGCACCACTTGCCAACTTGCATGGTGACCTTGTGTGAGTTTGGCCAACTTACCTATTTGCATTGTGTGAGTTGTGCACTTATGCCCACTTGACTTCGAAGGAAGTTGATAGGACTAAGTAATATATGGTGGGCCACTTGCATATGGAGTACAAGGTTTTAGAATCTTGGTGGAAATCCATCTTATTACAACACTTTTCTTTGGATTTCCACTACTTGTATTTCAATTTGCTAGGTAAAACCCAATATGACAAAAACCTCAGTAACAATATATACAATTATCTTCTGGATCTTGTGGTGTTGGGCATTCTCAAAACTATCTCATTAAAAACCTTGTCAGGAAAACCCAGTAGGATAAACCTGATCCAAGGGAAAAAGAGTATAATGTACATATGTCCAGAATTATTGTTTTCTTCAAAACATTTAGCACATTTATACTTTACTAGAGAAAACCCAGTGGGATAAAAAACCTGAACAAATATATTCATTGATCTATCGGATCAAAGTAATATTTATAATGATCTTTTGGATTAAGGTAACATATATACGATGATTAGCAAGATCAAAGTAATATTTACAATGATCTTCTTGATCAAGACAACATATATATGATGATCTACTGGATCAATGTAATATTTATGATGATCTTTATGAATCAAATGATTTTTGGGTGTGCTTAGAGAATTGCCTCATTAAAAACCTTATCATGAAAATCCAATGAGATGAAAACTTGATTTAAAAAGGAAAAGAATAGAATGCACATACGCCCCAAAATAACTAATATACTTCATTTGATATGTTCTCCCTGATGGAACGCTCCCCCTGATAAAATTTCTTTTGAAGCAATCTTCTGGATTGCTAATACTAACGCATATAGATTTTTATTTCATGAAATGAAATAACGTCGTAAATTATTGGAGGGAGTATAAGCAAATACTTGCTTTATGGAGTAATATCCATATGGAATCTTTTTAGAATCTTTTCAACATATTCTGATTGATGGACAAACATTCCATTTGATCTATGCTCGATCTTCAGGTCGATACAATATTTTCTTTCTCATTTCTTTATGAAGACACATGAGTATATAATATGATTATTATATCCTTATCTTTATTAGATATTAACTGAGACGGTTATACCACATCCGTTCATATTGTTTTTAATCCATATATATAAGGATTTTTGTATGTTCATCAAATACAGATTACGAGATCTCGATTTACATGCTTCTAGCATTTTAAATCCTTCAGAGATTATAAATATCTGCATTGAGTGAATCATATAGATAAATATTACTACTTCTAGAAGACGCATTTCAAGCCTTTCAAAGGCAGCCAAATTTATCAAAAATTCGGAACGTAATCGTATTCATCAGTAATGAATACTAAGTTTCTGTAAGAAATCTTGTACTATGAGTCGTGCCTCATATCTCTTGATCTCATATTTCTCATTACGTTTCAGTATAAAGACCCATTAGTATCCAACTAGTTTGACATCTCCAGGTGTCTGGAGTACTATTGGTCTAAACATTTTATATTTGGCTTATAAAGTCAATTCTTCTTAAATTGTTTCTTTTCATGTAGGCCAATTGTGCCTATTGTCTACAATCATTGATATTATGAATATCATAATTATTATCTATAATTTCAGTAGTGCTATTGTGTATAAAAATACATCATCAATGATTGTTTCCTTATGATTCAACATTTCCCTCATATGATTTATAGAAATTTTATTAATTTCTATACTCTTGTATCTCTATTGAGATTACTCCCATTTCAATGGATTTAGTCATTTCGTAGACTTGTATGATTTATAGAATTTCTCTCAATTTCTATATTCTTATATCTCTGTTGAGATTTCTTCCATTTCAATGGATTTAGTCATTTCGTAGACTTGTGTCTCTTTAGATATATCAAACTCTTATAGAGTTAATTTAGAGAAAGTGGATTTATTTATAACTCAAGTTTGGTTTACTTTTGGGATCCCGATAATAATACCTTTCAAAAACGTTCACAAACTTATGATATGCATCAGATGATTTATTTATTTCCGTCCGCTCTGATCGTTCTTTAAGAACAATCACCCGACCGGGGTTTATGAGATGGCAACTTATAAAATCTTGTTACCTTTAATATATCATGTAACAGATTAATAATTATCTAATGATCAATTATCTTTCGTATTTGAACGATACGAAAAATGATATGAGACAAATTTATATATATAGAGAACCAAACTGGTATCTCTATTTTGTATAAGAGTAACTTTTCAATTACTCTTCTCTTCTGGAGAAACTTTCCATTATTTAATCAATATAATAATATAGAGATTGTGCTTAAAAATATAAACTATCAGAAGTTTAAATGATCTAATAGAAGATTAAGCAAAATCAATTTTAATCTCAAAATGATATATAAGTCTTATCTTAGATCATGCCAGAGTTGTAATAGGGAGATATACAACACAATCAAATATCTTAAAAAGTAAGTCCCTATATAAAATTTACTAACTGTATCGAAATAGTGAAGTTCTCACAATTACCTGGAGACGTTTGATAAATGATTCCCATGAACCATTTTGATTATGAGTATATCTGAAAGCTAGATGTTGAACATCAATCCCAGCTGCTTTGCAATATTCATCAAATATCTTGTAAGTTCAATCAAGTTAATATGCCTGAAAAACTAATAATCAATGCAAGTAATATGGAGATGTTTGATAATAAACAAACATGTGATCATCTCGTAGATGCATTAATTAGAACTATAAAATAACGAAAGGGTTTATTTGGTGGATGAATAAATCCACATATATCCCCTTTTGTTTATGCCTCATTAATTGCATTTCTTGATTGCATATTTATTGCCCTTGTTATATATTGTGACAACTTGTGTTGGTTGGACTTTATTTGACAATTAGGTTGCTAGAATCCCTTTGCATCTAATTGAGTCCTTAATTATGGGTATGTAGGCATTGTTTGATAACTAGGTTGTTAATATTGCATTATAACATCTAGTTAAGCATTGTATATTTGGTCTAACATATTTTGTATTGAGCATTCATTTATTGTTCACTTAGACCTTTAAACTCTTCATGAGTCAAAGTATTGTGGCTTCTAGGTGAAGTTGCACAAGCAAGTAAAGCCTTGCAACCAAGGGTGGGTTGGCAAGCATTGGTCAAGTCCCACTGTAAGAGGCTAGTTGGGTAGAGTAGGAGGTGCTCACACCAAGAGTAGTGGATCAGGGGATATCACTAGGGATTAAACCAAGAGTGGCGAGTGGTAGTGTCTATAGCCTGAGGTTGTCGAGAGTGAGAGTCCGAGTATCACTTGAGGGTGTAACCTTATATTCATATAGTGGATTTCGGTGATCGTGTGTGGCTAGATGGATAACCCGTGGTTTTTCCCTTGTTGAAGGGTTTCAACGTAAAAATCAAGTGTTCTTTATATTTCCTCACTTTACTTGATTTTGCATGTTTGTTTTGTTGGGTTAATTGTTATTAATATTGACTAATTGAAAAATTAGTAATAATCGATTAACAACCCATTAACCCCTCCCCCCCCCTCTAGGTTGTTAGACACACTCTTGAGTAGTATTTTCAATTGGTATCAGAGTGGGTTCATAGACATACTTAGGTGATCCTTGCTCTTGCTTGTATGTCTTGTATTTGTGTGCATTTTGTTTTGCATTCATTCATTCACTAAACACCATGTGTGAGAGTGAATCACTTAGATTAGGTATTGCTTCGATGACCTCCAATGTTGTGAGGGAGATAGATGACTCCGATGAGGAGATGACTCTCATGATTGAGAAATTTAGGAGATTTGTGAAATCTCAAAAGAAGGGTGTGACCTCCAAAGTCAAGGAGGAAAAGAAAATGTCAAGGAAAGATGTCCTTTGCCTTGAGTGTGGTGAAATTGGCTACATTGCCTCCAGGTGTTGTAACTTGAAGTACAAGAATGGAGGAGTTGGTATGATCGTTACTCAATGTGATAGCGAACTTGAAGTAGTTGAAGAGTGCTCCACAAGCTCGGTTGCTAATGTGATCAACTACCTCGCATTTCCGGTTTCTTACCACTATGAAACTCAAGCCATCACCAAATGTTTATCACTTGAAGATTTCAAGATGGGTGGCCTTGAATGTGGGAACTGAAGAGGAGCATGGTTGAGAGACGCAAGCCTTTATGATATGACTCTCACAAGCACAAGTGGGAAAAGCTTCGATAGTGTTGATTCATGCTCTGGATACTCTTGTGATAATTGTGGTGGATTATAAATAGTTGATTGATTCTCTTCAAAAGTCTTTGAACGAGAAGGAAAATGATATCCTTAGATTGGAAAAGGATAATCTTCAATTACAAGTCAAGATAACTCACTTGAATGATGAAGTGAGATGTGTAAAAGAAAGTGAAGGCAAGTTGAAGATGGAAGTTGAAGATGCAAGAAGTACACTTGCTAAGATGACTTCAGATATGAAAATGATTGGTATTGAATTGAAGCCAAATGACAAGCAATAGCTTGTTCTTGTACATGATGAGACCACACCTTCCTTGGGCAAGTCTACATTTATGAAGGAGATTGCTTCTACTTGTCCACCTTGGTCTCAACACCCTAAGAAAACCTTTTTTGTTGGTGAATCATCTAAGAGCTCATCCTTGAAGACTCTTCCAAGGAATCAAGCTCAACCTCAACCCTTGAGGATGCCTCAATCAAAGCTCAATCATCATTTGAGGCAAGTTTCTCATGCTCAACCACAAAGGCACCAACATCTGGCTAATGTTCCAAGGAAAAGCCAACCAGTGCAACATCAAAGACAAACTCATCAATATAGCCATGCCTCGATGAGAGCTAAATGCAATGGTATAAATTCTTCTCTTATACATACTTATCATTATTGTGGTATGATTGGTCACATTCGACCAAAATGCATTAACTACATTAGAATGTATAAAATTGAAAGCATGAGAGAAAAGAAAATGAACCATAGGGCTAAATTGCATGATCCTAGGGAACCTAGAGACTTGAAGTTTTTTACCACTAAAATTAAAAAGGTGGAATCTAGGTGGGTTAGAAAGATTGAACCCGATTGCAATCATGATCATATGACACCCTTGGATACTACAGAGTCAAATGGAGTTAGTATGTCTAATGAGACTTGTCTCTCGCCCTGATACGGTACGGATTCGACCCCATTTGGGGAGCTCAAGCAAAGAGAGCAAACTTGCATGATTTGCTATGTGCAAAAAGTTGATTAATTTTATGCTCTTTTTATAATTACTTGAGATGATTGGTTGTACATATGCTTATATGTTATTTTCTTAATAAGTGTGCAACATTGCTTCACTTGCAATCCATGTCATATTTTAGTTCAACAATGCATTTTTGGACTAGGAGATTTGATTGGGAAAGTACATTTGAATGACCCATAATTTATCTCCATGACATGAGAAATTTTTATGACATGCTTAAAATGATATGAATGAAAGGTTTTTGATTGCTTATATGCAAAAATATATGTGAAAAAGCAAATGAGAAGACTAAACTAAATAAGGACCTTGTGGCCATTCAATAAATAAGGATGTCTCATCCAAATTTCGTCTTCTCTCTCTCTCTCTCTCTCTCTCTCTTTATTAGTTGAATAAGGCTACTATCATACGGGTACCTTACCCGGAAAAATCAAAAAGGGTGACAAAGTCGCTCATGTCTTGTTTCGCTTATAAAGTTTGATATAGTTGCTCTTTAAATTGAAATTATTTTGAAAAACTATATCTTGTTTGCTTATGACAAAAGGGTACAAATTGGTTTGAATTCTTTTGGAAACCCTTTTGATGCTTGCTTTTCCAAATACCATTGCTTGAACTTGAATGCTATATATCTTGCATGCAAAGCAACAATTTCACACATTTCGCTTTAAATAAAACTCCTTGAATCTCTCTTAATTATTTAAGTTGCATAAAATTTGTGTATATGATTATGCATCGCATTTGTGATGATAGCTCTCTTTGCTAAAGCAAACCGATAGGGGGAACTCCTTTGCCTATCTCATGACAAAAAGAGGGAGAAGTCTTGAGAGATATAGGAAGAGCATTGTTTATGCTTTGGGGGAGAAATCATGAGAGAGAGTAACCTTTTAGGGGGAGCATTGCACATGCATTACTTTGTATTGCTTTATTTGTTTTTTAGTGCAATGCTTGTTTTTGTTTGTTCACCTCACTTGCACTTGTTCTTGGAAAGTGCTTTCTTGCTATTGTGTGTAGGTATGATGATCTATGAAGAGATTGAAGACCTTGAAGACTTAGAAAATTAGGTATCTTTTTTTGTAACGTAGAATGGACTCTCATGGACAATAGCTAGATTCTTTTTGTTTTTGTGAGGAATTATTTGTGAGTGGTTGTTTTGTCATGAAATAGCCAAAGGGAGAGATTGTAAGAACCTCTATTTTATGATTGGCTTATTTCATGACAAACCACACCACATTGGGGATGATCCTATAATTGGTAGATTAGGTCTTCGTTGGCAAGCTTCTAAGCATCTCCGTGACTTCAAGAGTGAAAGGTATATTCACTTGAATTTGTCTCTTGCAAAGCTTAGGTGCACACACACACACACACACACACACACACACACACTTAATGCATGCTTTTTTCATCTTGCATTTGTGTTCTAATTGTTTATATGTGTGCATCCATTACACATTTCACACTTGCACCTCATTGTTAGATCTAAGTGTGGTTTTGTGTGGTGTAATTCGTTTCCGTTTGTGTGATCGGAAACGTCCGTACTTGCACGATGGTGTGCAAGTCTTAGCACGATGGTTGACCATTTGAGAAGGTCCCATTCTTCTCTTGGTTAAGTGTTAGTTTTGGTTTGGTTGTTTGGAGTAAAGTGTCTAGTTTCAAAAGAGTGGTTTTCAATGTTTTAAATGTTTTTCAAAACTGACCTTTGTATGGTCTTGTGACCATAACATTTTATACAAAGATCCAAAATAAGTTTTGAAAATTTCTGGATAAACTAGACACCCATACCTTTCCAATGGTATATTATTCGTAATATTTAATGACCGTGTGGATTGGTTTTGAAATCTCCAAAGTGACCACTAAAACAGGGCAACTCTGTTTTTGTCCGAATCTGACCTTTGGTCACTCTTTTGATCATAACTATTTCTAAAAAAAATCAAAACCTCATTCTGTAAATTGGAGTAGAAAGTAGACGTTCATACCTTTCCAACGGTATATTATTCGAAAGGTTTCGATATCGTTTGGTTTTGTTTTGGGTCGCTCGAAACTGGAGCTGTTGTGTTGTCCAGTGAGTAAAGCGACTTCCAAAGAGACTTTGTGCAAGTCGTCTTGAAAGTCACCTTAGACATCAGTTTTTCTCTAGAACGTAAAGCGACTTGCAAGGCTACATGTGCAAGTAGCCTTGGAAGTCACCTTTTGACACCAGAAATCAGTTTTCTCTTCAAAACGGTGTAGTTTCACTTGGGCACTTATAAATACACATCTTTCTCATCTTCTTCATCCAAGCCATGAAAATTAAACCCTAGAGAGAGAAGTTTCATTGTTCTAGAGAGAGAAAGCTTCAAGATTTGTTCTATGACTCTCCAAACCAAAAAACTCATGCATCCATGACATATATTGCATCAATAACACATGGGTCTTCATGAATCTTGACTTGGTAAGTAAAAAAAAATATCTCATCTTCATTTATTGTTCTTTAAGTCCAAGATTTTGTTTTTAATGCATAGGATTTCTAGAAATCATTTTTGAATGCATTATTGTGTTGATTGATAACATGATTGGGTTTGTTTTGTGATAGCTAAATTGATTAGGTCATTTTTGCTTAAAAGCTAGCTCATAAATATTCATGTGTGATTTATTGAGAACTAGGTTGAGAAATTGTGTTTTAATCAGCTAGTTAATGTTCATGACTATTTGATTGGGTTTGTTTGTGATAGCTAGCATTTAGGACATTATTGCCCTCTAGCTAAGTCTTTATGCTTTGCATTTAGACATTGTTGTTTATGCCTTATTAATTACATTTCTTGATTGCATATGTATTGCCCTTGTTATATATTGTGACAACTTGTGTTAGTTAGACTTTATTTGACAATTAGGTTGCTAGAATCCCTATGCATCAAATTGAGTCCTTAATTATGGGCATGTAGGCATTGTTTGATAACTAGGTTGTTAATATTGCATTATAACATCTAGTTAAGCATTGTATGTTTGGTCTAACATATTTTGTATTGAACATTCATTAATTGTTCACTTAGACCTTTAAACTCTTCATGAGTCAAAGTATTGTGGCTTCTAGGTGAAGTTGCATAAGCAGGTAAAGCCTTGCAACCAAGGGTGGGTTGACAAGCATTGGTCAAGTGCCACTGTAAAAGGCCAGTGGGGTAGAGTAGGAGGTGCTCATGCCAAGAGTAGTAGATCAGGGGATATTACTAGGGATTAAACCAAGAGTGGCGAGTGGTAGTGTCCATAGCCTAAGGTTGTCGAGAGTGAGAGTCCGAGTATCACTTGAGGGTGTAACCTTTTATTCATATAGTGGATTTCGGTGATCGTGTGTGGCTAGAAGGATAACCCGTGGTTTTTCCCTTGTTGAAAGGTTTCCACGTAAAAATCAAGTGTTCTTTATATTTCCGCACTTTACTTGATTTTGCATGTTTGTTTTGTTGGGTTAAATGTTATTAATATTGACTAATCGAAAAATTAGTAATAATCAATTAACAACCCATTCACCCCCCCCCCCCCCCCCCCCCCCCTCCTCTAGGTTGTTAGACACACGTTTGAGTAGTATTTTCATTGTGGTTGTAACAATTTATCATATAGTGGAACTTTCTCTGTCGTCCTGACGGATTGTGGTTTTTTTACCCTATTTAGGTTTTTCACGTATATCTTGTGTTGTGATTGGTTTCTCTCATCTTATTTTTCTACTATAGACGTTAATTGTTATGAGTTATGGGCGAATGTTAGACATGTCGCTTCCGTGATCACCGGTTCAAATTTCCAACAACTGGTATCAGAGCCATGGTTGGCGATGACAGTGTCAAGTCTTTACGAAATATCGTATGGAGGACTTGGTGGTAATGGAAAGATGATGATGGTTTCCTAGTATGGGTTTAGAAAATGAGATACGTCTTAAAAACGGTTTCTAACTAGTTAGGGTTTGATGAAAAGAAGAATTCGATGGAGGGGATGTTTGGCTTGTGGTGGCACGTATGAGTCATGGAGATCAAATATGGGTTCACAAGGCGATAAAAAAAAACTCTAGAATGCAAAAAAAAAAAAAAAAAAAAAACTCTGATGTGGTTTTGGGCTTATCCGGCAAAGCACACTCCGTACTAACAACAAGTCTTTCACCGGATTGGGTGATGCAAGGACACGTTTATTTTTTTGGGTAGGTTTCTCCACTCACCATGGAAGAGGATATGTTGCTGCTAGTGATCCACAAGTTTTGTACATGGGCATCAGTCAAAAGGTGATGCAAGGTGTGTGGGTGGACTATGATATCGATAGCTGACGAACTCTCTGGAACTTTGACATGAGGAGTTGCACCATAATTTTAGCAGGTTATTTTCGACATGGTGCCGGAACAACGAACACAAAAAAAAGAAAAAAAAATCTTAGGATGGTTCATTCCTAAGTGGTTATACCTTGTGGTAGGGTATATTGATTCTCGGTATGGAGAGTCGTGACTGTGAACAAAGGTCTTGAGAATTCAAGCCAAATGAGAGAACTTTTAGGTTTTGGCTCGTATTCTTAAGTGAACCCAATGTTAACCAAATGAGACTCAACTGATGTGAAACTTCCTAGAGTCGTAGGAAAACGTTTGGAAGTCAGAGATGGTATTTGAGGGAGGCTTAAAGACTGAAAAAGACAAAAGAATTGGAATATAGGAAGAACCGCGGTGTGGACCGTGGCCAAGGCAATAAGCATGTACTGCGGCACAATGGCACATGCAGCAGTAGATTCCAATGGCTCAGTGTGGTGTGGAGCACGGCAAAGGCAACAGACACAAACTGCGGTATTCTGAACGGTTGTGTGTAGAAGGTGTTCTGCGGTTTAGGGTGAGGGTGGGGGCTACTGCCTAGACCTAGGTAATGACGAAAGTTGTGGCATAAAACAGGAAAACGTGCAGAGCAGGAAATCTTCTGTGGAAAAGGAAAAGGTTCCTCTTCATGCCAAACAAGAAAGTCTTGTGCTTGAAGGAAAATGATTTCTCTTTATAGGAAGACTTGTCATAATTAGGAAATAGTATTTATATAGAAGTGTGGAACAAGTAATTCTTGTACGTTTAAGAGTAGGATTTCCTTTTATCTTAAGCCGCATGTAACTAGTATAAATATACCTAATATCTATGTTATTAGATTTAAGGGTGGTGGTGTCAAGAAACACCATGTAACATTAGAGAGTGGTGAGATCCGGGTGAGAGACCCATGGGAATATCCGGGGAGGGATCCAAGGGAATATTAGTGAATCAAGTAAGAGATCCGTGTGTGATATTCAGGGGAGACCTAGGGGATATTGAGAGATTCTTGGTGAGGATCTTGTGAGCGTTGTGAGGTCAAAGTTATGATGTAAAGCTCGGTTGTGAGTTTGGGGACTTGGTAAGGCTGTGGTTTGGGGTTGAGGTGTGAGAGAGAATTCTAGAGTATATGGTTGTAACAATTTATCATATAGTGGAACTTTCTCTGTCGTTCTGACTGCCTATGGTTTTTTACCCGATTTGAGTTTTCCACGTATATCTTGTGTTGTGATTGGTTTATTTTTTCTTATCTTATTTTTCTGCTATAGACGTTAACTGCTATGAATTATGGGCGAGTATTAGATATGTCGCTTCTGCGATCATCGGTTCAAATTCCCAACTCTTCTTCTTCTTCTTCTTCTTCTTCTTCTTCTTCTTCTTCTTCTTCTTCTTCTTCTTATTATTATTATTATTATTCTTTGTTGGACAAAGATAAATTAGAAGGAAGAACTCTGTCCCATCTTATAGATGTGGCTTGAATTTGTCCCCTTTTAAACCATTTTTCACTTAGCTTAAAAAAAAAAATTCAGCTCTCCGTGGACAATATGATTCTCACATAACTTCATTTGATCATGTCAATATCATATGACATTTTTTATTTTTATTTTTCATCTATCATATGACATGATAATGATATGAGTAGACAATTCTTCTTCTTCTTCTTCTTCTTCTTCTTCTTCTTCTTATTATTATTATTATTATTCTTTGTTGAACAAAGATAAATTAGAAGGAAGAACTCTGTCCCATCTTATAGATATGGCTTGAATTTGTCCCCTTTTAAACCATTTTTCACTTAGCTTAAAAGAAAAATTCAGCTCTCCGTGGACAATATGATTCTCACATAACTTCATTTGATCATGTCAATATCATATGACATTTTTTATTTTTATTTTTCATCTATCATATGACATGATAATGATATGAGTAGACAATTCTTCTTCTTCTTCTTCTTCTTCTTCTTCTTATTATTATTATTATTATTATTATTATTAATATTCTTTGTTGAACAAAGATAAATTAGAAGGAAGAACTCTGTCCCATCTTATAGATGTGGCTTGAATTTGTCCCCTTTTAAACCATTTTTCACTTAGCTTAAAAAAAAATTCAGCTCTCCGTGGACAATATGATTCTCACATAACTTCATTTGATCATGTCAATATCATATGACATTTTTTATTTTTATTTTTCATCTATCATATGACATGATAATGATATGAGTAGACAAGGTTGTAACGCAAGCTCTTCTCCACACACTAATGCAATGCACGTCTTACAATTTAACAAAAATCAGTAGCTGTAATCCAAACAAAACAGAGCATATATATAGCAATGGAGTAATAACTTGTTCCTCGCGTAAAATCTGATTTGTTTTTTTCCAAGATATCAATTACAACAAAATGTAAAAGATAGTGCAATTACAACAATCAACAGATCAAATCCAAAATTAGATTGAATCAATGTATTACATTGAAATCTCTCTCTATATATTTGATCAAAAGAATAAACAAAATGGTAATTAAATTATTACATGATATAATTAAATTACCTAAGGTATATGATATAACTTGGACGGCTTCAAATTATCAGTGACATTAAAATACTTCAACGTCCGAATCCACTTCTCCTGATTCTTCAATAAATGCACAGCAACCGTGTCCGGCCAAAGCTCATGCGTACACCTAGTAGGTGGCTCCGGAAAATTGTACATGGACCACTTAGCGCTATACCTATTTTTTGCCCGGTGACCTTCCCGGATCCAATCGCCGAACACCTTATCCTCCGGTCCCTCAAGATGATTTTTCGGTATATCGGAATCTTTAATCCACTCCACGATGTCCCAAGAAGTTAAATAGCCCATACCGGACATGTAGTGTACAAAAGGGTCCATACTAGGGCATGGAATAACATAACCATAGTACAAGTCAACTCTAGACAAGGGTTTCAATGAAGCAACCAAATTTTCGAGTCGAAAATAGGTATCATCGTCGGTTTTCATCACGTAATGATAAGGCGGATACGGATCTTCAGATGTGTTGAACATTTCCGGCAAGCTTGAAAAGTAAGTGTAAGTCTTACCTTTATTCATGTTCTCTTTACAATTCAGTATTATTATGTCATCGTAACGCATTATCTCTAGAGCTACCAGAACCTTCTGATCTTCTTTGGTAAGGTTGCAGAAGACGAACTTTACGTCCACTTGAGCACCCACCGGCGACTGCGTACCGTAGATCATACGTAAGAAATGCCGGCGGTGGTATTGATCGGGAAGTGTCAAGATTCCGATGAGAATCCGAATGTCTTCCGATGAAGAAGAATTTGCTGCCTGCTCATCAACGACTTCATTGGAAATTGAGTGAGAGATGTTAGTCGTTGTGTTGGCAAAAGCACATCTACCAAATCTTAGTAAGTTGTCGAATCGAACTTCGTTGATGGAAGCTAAGACACAAAGGAACAAGATCATGAAGAAGAAAGATGGGATGATAAAACGACGCCGGTCCGGCTTGGAGCTCTTCATTGTTGTTGTTACTTGTTAGAGAGAGTTGTGTGGTTTGATGTTGGGTTTTGAATCTAGAGTAATTGGATATGTAATAAAACAGAGAATTTTCTTAGATAAAACGCTAGAAGTTTTTGAGTTTCGTGAGAGTGAGACTACACGTTTGACTTTTCAGCGTTTCAGGCTTCAAGGAAGGTGATGGTGGAGGTGGTGGAAAAAGCATGAGTGAGTGGGAAAAAGAATGAACTTATTATGGTTGTGAATGTACCATTTTGTCCTTTGTTGAAAAAGGTGACATTCTTCCTTAGTTTATGCAGATATTATGGTCATTCAAGCAATTAAATCCGAGTCACATGTTATGTTAAGGGAATTAAATACGGGGAAGAAATAAATATTTTCATCCTAGAAAATGCAGTACTTTCCCTCTTGTTTTCAATATTGGAAAAATTGTCCACCGTAAATTCATTTAATGTTCATTCTCCCCTTGCCATCACCTTTTCTGTTACACAGGTGATGTCTGTCACTTTTGACTTCATTGGCATAAAAGATTGATGATATGCATTTAGATTTGGAGGTTATTGATAAAATACTTTTACAAAATAATAATAAATAAATAAACAAAAACGAACCACTTTCCATCGTTAAAACCCATAATCAAAACTTTTTCCATAATTAAAAAAAAAAACAAAAACCAAAATCAGTTTTTATTTTTTTGTTTTCCAGTCACCACAATCAAACTTTTTCCATCATCATCATTAAAACTAAAACCTGAAAAATCATCATCACCAAACTAATACTGAAAATCATTATCATCACCAAAACAAAATTTGAAAATTAAAAACAAATTTAAAAAGAAAACAACCAACTAAGAAAATGAAACCCATAAACTAAAATCAACCAACTCCCCAAAACCAAAATCTAACAAAATCGAAAAAAGAAAACAAATTTCAATCACCAAAACTAGACCACTGACACATAAGCGTCAAATTCAACCATCTCATAGCCACTCCAAACCAAAATCTCAGCTCTTTGTCTCTCCTTGTCGACAACCACCCCATGAAGAGATCAGCCGTTGGAGAGAGAGATAGAGAGTGACATAGTGGCTGTCGTGGAACACCTATCTCCTCACCTCATGTCTGCGGCCCCCTCTATCAAGGGAGAGAAGAGGGATAAGATAAATGTGAAAATTAGGGGTGAACGTTTAATGGATCGGTTCATTTTTTAATAGAACCGATAAAATATCGATAAAGTTTGGTTTTTGAAAATATGAAACGATCCAATAAAATTTACAAATGTCAATCGATCAAAAACCAATCGAATTGGATCGGTTCGGTTCGGTTTTTTTGGTTTTGGTCATACTGGGTCAAATTCATAGGTTTTAATTATTACATATATTTTCTAATTTTAATCCTTTTGGGCCTTCGACTAAATTAAATTATGGGTATGAACAAACTGAAAATATTAGTTTAAAATAATATTCAACAAAGAAAAAATATGTTGTGACACACTTTCATAGTTTTATAATTTCATAGACCGTTGAACATTAAACTAGGGGTTTTTTTTTATATAAGTTGGATCTCGGTTTGGTTTTCCGGTTTGAGATAGCGAACCGGGAAAAAAAAACCGATCCAGTCGGTTTTCAAAAAAATGAACTGAACTAAACCGGTCAACATAAGAGAACCGGAAAAAAACCGATTTGATCGGTTTAGTTCACTGACTCGGCTCTATTTATTGGTTTTTTGCCCACCCCTAGTGAAGATAGAGAAGGGGAAAGAGATGGAGAGATCAATGCAAAGAATATTTTAATTTTTTTTTATTAAAATCTGATTTTTTTAATATTAATATTTGTTTAATACTTTTTAATTTAAGTTTTTTTTACCAATTTAAACTTGTGTTTTTAAGAGAATTACTATTAGTAGGGGTATTTTGGGCCTTTTTTAACGGCAAGAGAGAGAATGGAGATAAAAATATTTTATCCAATATTGAAACAAGGGGGGAATAGAGAATAGTACATATTATAGAGGGGCATATAGTAATTTCCCTTAAATATGAGTACTCCAAAATTGAGTAATAATTGCGAGGAGCTTTTTGTCAATTCATATATTGCCCTTTCTCCCTAACTTAGGGCTATATCTCGCATGTGTACATAACTTAGAAAGCAAATAAGAAAAGAAAATAGAAGCATGAATAGTGGGACGTAGCCTAACGTTTGCCTGCGATTTATTTTAAAAAAGTCATTGCCTAAGCTACACGGTCAACTTTTTCTTTAATTAGGTATATTTGCATAAACATCGTATAATCCAAGTTTTTCAAAACCTTATGTGCTGCTCACCATACTTGAATATAAAGCAAACCCCCATTTGACCCCATATTCATGCTTTTGTTTTGAACAAACAGTAAAAAAAAAATTTGATTTATAGTGATCCAAGAAAAATAAAACGTCATAACTTATTCTATGAGAAAAAATTCAGTGCATAAGCCACTAAACAAATGACGTGTCGGTATTTATTTAAAAATATTAAAAATTAGCGGGAGGGAAAAGAAAAACGTTTAGAACGCGTTCGGTAATGTTTTTGTTTTTCGTTTTCAGTTTTCTGGTTTTCATTGATTTTAAAAAATTGATTTTTAGATTTTTTGGATTCGAAAACACATCTAGTAACGATGATTAAAAATGATGTTCGAAGAATCAAAACACAAAAAACACGCCTGCTAGGATTATTTTGTTATATAAATCTTTTAAAAGATAATAAAATTTTTAATATTAAAACAGAGGTAATGGTTCTTTTAATATTAAAATATAAGTTAAAAATCACTTTTTAATTACAAAAAGTAAAAGAAAACAATAATTTAACTTGTAGGTCCCACCAAAAACGAGAACAACAAATTGAAAACATCATATTGTTGTTTTTGACAAGCACGACTTTTTACACTTTAAACCAAAAAACAGTTTTTTATGTTTTTGTCTTTTTTATTTTTCGAAATGCTTTACCGAACAAGTTTCTTATATTTTTTTTAACTCAAAAACAAAAAAACAGGTATGGGAAACAACACCGAACGCATTCTAATAGGTAAATACTGTAGATGAATTCAGCCTATTTATGTAGCACAGAGATGGTTCAATTAATTTAATTAATTTGGCTGAATTCAATTGTGTTAAAATGAAATCTCAATCTATTCGAAATTGAATTGAATTGAAGTTTAGGTATTTTAATTGCATTGTTTTCTTATATGTGTGTCTTTATTTATGCACCCTTACATTAGGATCCGTGGGAACCTCGATGATTTTTAAAGAGATTTTTTGTTAACGCTTTTAAATAATAAAAAAAAAAATTTAAGTACCGATACTATTATTTTTCCTTACGTCCATCTTCTTCGAATGCTTCATATTCAAAACACTGGACAAACAATAGTTATAATGCTAAACAAATATAAAATATTCAAAAGTTTTTTCAGAAGTATATTTAATTGTTCTTATTATAAAAATAATTTATATTTTTTTATTAAAAAATAATTTAGATTTTAAATCTGCATTGGATAATTTATAAAATTTTGGACCAAAAATCAAATATTTAACATTTCTCGTGCAACCCGTATTTCTGTCTGTTGACATATGCACAAATCAGAAGTGTGCGTAGATAAGAACTAAAGTTGTTTTAAGAGTTGTCAAACGGCCGGGTCACCTGACAAATATAAAAAGAGGGTCGATATTTGTACGTTTAAAAAAAAAATATATGCATCAAAAATTAGTATCTTTTTAAGAATCTAATAATATTTTTGAGTAAAATTATCAAAAAGATTAAATAATTTGTAACTACACCCACAAATAATTACTAATTAATTTCCTATTTTAATTTTTGGTGAAAACAAGTTTCCTATTAATAATTAGATATTAACATATATCATTAAAAACTCTTTCTATTTTCTTAAACCGTAGATTCTCCTTTAAATACTAATTTCAAATATCTTAAGAAAATGCAAATTGATTGCTAAGTATGGAAAATGAATCAAAATCATCCAAAATTTGTTGTAAAAGTTTTAAATTAATTATTATTAGTTTCAAAATCAAAATCTCTTTAGACTTTTTTTTATCAATATTTGTTGTTCTTTAGTTTCATCAAAAACTTTTCTATTTCCAAATCAGTTGGGATATGACACAAACCTTGCATCTCTACCACTTTTACAAACAGAAAATATATTTTCAATTAGAAAACCTCACATCGTAGTGATTTTGTAGACAAAAAACAATCAATAAGAAATGGAGAGAGTTGATTGACATGAAGTGAGAGAAAGAAAAATAGAGTCTGATTTTGTGGAATGAAAACATAGAAGAGAAAACGTGATGGAAGAGAAAGAACAACAATAGAATTAAAAAATAATAATAAAATTTTAAATTATTATAAAATTGATTAAATGACATAATAATAATTGTACGTGGTGTGTACTTATAAAAAATATAATATAGTATAATTTTAAAAAGTATATTTTTGGTATTAAGTGAAGTTTATTTACAAATTATAAAATTTAAAAAAAAAATTGATGGGTGCCATTACGAAAGGGGTGTACATATAATTTTTAAGATATGTTATTATTGACACTATAAAAAATGTTCATGAGGGTTTGCGGGCTGGTGAAGCCCGACTCTTAACATCAAGGGAAGGGCTTTAGGCCCGACCCGTAAAGTAAATTATGAGCCATGCTATGATTATGGCCTAACTCATTTGAAGCTTGGCACTCTTCGGGAAAAAATAGGAGTAACGATATTTACATTCCTCAAAAACTGTATGTATATCCTATTGTAGTATTTTTTTTAAATCCAATATTACCCTTAAGAAAAATTACTTAAATGATTAAATAGTTTGAAAGTACACGTATCAATAATTATTAATGAATATTATCAATTTTTTTATATTAATTGGTTTTATATTCGATCAATTTTAATTAGGGTAAATATCATTTTCATCCCTCTGGTTTTCCATATTATTCATTTGGGTCCTCGTTGTTTCAGTATTAGCCATGTAGGTCCATGTCGTTTCAATTAATCTCTATTTTGGTCCCTACCATCCAATTCCGTTAGGGTTTTTTAAATTTACGTTAATAGAGCAACGGTAAAATGGTAAAATCATCATGTATTCTTTTAGAATCAATATTTAAGAAGGGTAAAACGGTAACTTTAGAAATTAATAATAATATCATCATTAATTTTAAATAATAAATATTTTTTATGAATTAAAAAAAATCCATATCAAACCCAGATCAAACCCACACCACTATCTCCATATGTTTTCTAGAAATCCAACCACCCCAAATCCATCACCCACAGCCAAATCCAACCCATCAAAAAACAAAAAAAATTTAAATAAATTAATTTTTTTCCTAGAAAAAAAAATCTTCCTCTAATTTCTTCATCTCACTCTTCACGAATCTCTCTCTCTCTCTCTCTCCACTGAAAAAATCCCAGAAACTCAAACCCAAATATTTCTTCTTTCTCTTCTTTCTCGATCTCTCAATCTCTCGATCCCAGAAACTCAATCATCATCCATCTCAAAAAATCCAACACCTCTTCTCTCTCTTCTTTCTCGATCTCTCTCAAATCCAACTTTCTTCTTTCTCGATCTCTCTTCTTTCTCGATCTCTCTCCCTTATTCTCGATTTATCTCTGATACATCTCTCGATCTCCCGCCGGCCGTCATGAAACCCATTATTCGTGGTGGCTTTGTGATGGTGGGAGAGGTTTTTGGGTTGGGTTTTGGTGGTGGGAGGGGGTTTATTTGAAGAGAATTGGAGGCTAAAAGGGAGAAATTGTAAATGCTTGTGCTGAACGTTCAACTTGTAGAAGCCATAACTCCGTCCTCCTTTTGAATTGGATTTTGAGGCACATATTTTCGGAAAGCCCTAGATGTCTTATTTTCATCAAACTTTACGGTTTGCAATTCTAAGCTCTTTAGAGGAAGTTATGCCCATTTCAATAACTAGTGCGCGATGATGAATTTTGCATTCTATAGAATCTCGCGGGACAACCTTCGTCTACTTGTCCTGGGAATCCTCCCACGAAAAATCCCACCAGCTCACATTTCTATGTTATCTACCCCGTAATTTTTCACACTTATAAATACCTCATCTCCACTCATGCTCTCCACCTCTTCACAACTCTTAAGCTCCAAACACCTCTACAACTCCACCTTTAAACACTTTCTTCACCAAATCATCAACATCCTTTCATCGAACCTTCACCTTACCACAAAATACATCCTAAGTCCCTATCCATCCACTTAGATCCATCATCAAGCCACCATCTTGGAGCAAATTAATTGGAGGAGATAAGCAAGAGAAAAAGATTGCAAGTTTAAAGAAGAGAGAGAGCTCTCCATCATAGTTTTCTCTATGACTCTTTTTTTTCCATTCTTGTATTTGTTAGGTTTTAGACTTGTGTTGGCTTGATTCCATAATAAAATTCTCTTTGTTTGTATTGCTTAGTTGCTTAGGTGGTTCATGATTGGATCGAGCTTCAAAGAAGGAAAGCAACTTCACATGCAAAGTTCGTCTTCAAGAGGAAAGATGCTTACTTAGATGCTAAGGTATCAAGATTCTTTCTCCTCTTGCAAGGTGTAGGTGCACACACTCACATTGCATCCATATGTGTCATTGCATCATTGTGCCAAATTTGTATAACATATTCACACACTTATTGAAGTATGCACATGCATTCGATGTAATTTGACAACTTTTGTAAAATTGCATGTTCTAGGGCTATATCTAAGAAACAGGACACTTGTGTGTTTTTGTGTTTATTTGTTTATGTTTTTGTGATATCGGACTTGATTATGTTCTCATACTTTTTCTATATTGAGTTCTGGTCGTTTCAGTTACTCATTCATAAGTTTTCGAGTTCCGAGTTGGAAGTTAGGAAACTTTCCATGTCTTTATCCTGCATGATTTTCGTCTTTGTGTATCGAGTCGATTTCCATATCTTTTATGAAAGTTTTGTTGATGTCCATGTTTATGAGAGAGTTCCGATTTGTAATCTGAAAATGGATTCGAATTCAGAGTTCGAAGGCCGGAGAACGGTCGAAACACGCGAGATGAGCATGATAAAGAGCAAAGGGGAAGTGGGTTGGCAAACTGCCAACACTACCCCTACCCCTTGGAGGTGCGTGGCCCTCATGGGAAGTTCACCCCTCTGCCTCTGCGGAGGCCACACCCCTCCAAGGGGAGCTGAGGTGGAAAGGCATGATACGTGGCCGAATTCCTATCTCTCTCTCCACTTCAATTTCCCTACATATATATTTGAATTTCGTGCAGAAATTTTCAACAAGTTTTGCATTTTTGTTTTTGTCATATCTCTCTCAAATCAACTCCGATTTTAGATTTTCAAAGCCAAAATTGTTGGTCTTGAAGGGAGGAACAAGTTACAAGCCTTTTCAGAGACAAATGATGTCCAGATGTTTCGTAAATATATGATCTCCATTCGTGTGTTCATCATTTGTAAATGAATCATCTTTTTTCCATTTTTCTTTTGTGATCAACTTGATAGATCTTCTTATTTGAATATACAAAAATGTTTAGAATGATTTTGATTCAACTTTTGGACTTGTTTCAGTGATTTTCAAAACTAGCTCTTGTGATTTTGTATTGAATATCTTTTAGCTAATTTTGGATAACAGGAACTTGAATCTAGATTCTCTTTGTGATTTGATCTTAATTATTGATTTCTAGATTTTTGTCACATGTTCTAGAACTAGGATATTTTGATTGTGATTTCTATCATCTAAATCTAGTTCTTATTTTATTGAATATGTTGTGAATTTCAAGTGTTAACTTGTTCACTTGATTTCAAAGCTAGTTTTGTAATTTCAATTTAAAACTTATTGTTCTAGCTTTGATTGACATGTTTAGGTTTCTAGATATTTTTGTGAATGATTTTGAATGCCTAATCTAGATCTTTAATTACATGTTCAAAAGAATTAGTTGCATTTGCTTTTGAGCTTGATTTGTGCAAATCTAATTCTTCATAGAGTGTGTTTGATCAACTTGCTCTATTTGTTTGTGTTTGTATCATTTGCATTCACTTAGATCATATGCCTTGTGAAGAGGTTGGAAGTCTCATTTCTAAGAGTGATTCTTTGATTTGAGCATTGGAAGTCTTGGCTAGAGTCGGGAGGACTTGGATAGCTAAGCATTGGAAGTCTTGACTAGGATCGGGGTGATCCGGATAGCTAAGCATGGAAGTCTTGTCTAGAGTGGGGAGGACTTGGATAGACAAGCAATAAATCTTCTTAGAGACGTGAGGTCTTGGATAGGAAGTCAGCATAGTAAGTTCACTAAGCCAGAGGGTAAAATAGGTGTAGATAGCTTGGAGAGTGAATCTTATGTTGATTACCTCTTGAGTGTGTATCTCCTATTTGTCATAGTGATTTACTTTTTGCATGTGGTTATGGTATCAACTCGTGGATGTTTTCTCATTTTTGAGGTTTTACCACGTAAAAATCCTTTGCATTGATTTTTGTTTTTATTATCTTTACTTACTTTTAATTTGTATTGACTCATCTATTGCTTAATTGTATTCATATTGTCTTGTTGAATCAATATACTTGTTGAAGATTCTTTGTGCAATTGTATATCTTGTGAAGAAAAAGAAGTTGCAAGAATGTTGAGACTAGACCTATTCACCCCCTCTAGGTATATATGTAATTATAATATATATATATATTTGTTTAATTGGAGTAGAAAGTAGACTTCCATACCTTTCCATCGGTATATTATTCAAAAGGTTTGGATGTTGTTTGGTCATGTTTTGAGCCCTTTGTATCTCGGGCCTCTCTGTGGCACGGGTTGTGCACGGGTCCTTACCCGTGCAGTTACCCGTGCATTGATGATGAGTGCTTTGGATAGGTGCAACAGCACGGGTAGTGCACGGGTCCCTTACCCATGCTGTTACCCGTACACTGAGCCTGTTTTGTGCCTATTCTTGCCAAAACGACGTAGTTTCATTTAGAGCTTCTATGTATACATTCATTTCTCTCCCAGCTCATTTTTAGAGCTTCAGAAATTGATTTTTAGAGAGAGGAAATGTTTCCTTAATGAGAGAAGCTCCAAGAGTTGTCTTTGACTCTTAAAACCCAAATACTCATCATCCATTCATGATTCAAGCATCATTAAGCTTCATCTAGGATGTTTCTAAGCATGGGTCTTCATCAACATATTTGACTTGGTAAGTAGAACACCATTCTCATACATCCTTGTGTTCTTGCTTAACAAGAAATCTCTTTTATAACTTGTTTGCATTTAGATTTAGATTTTAATTACAAGTTGAGATATTTGTTGATGTTTGGGTTGTTGTATTGTGATAGCTTGAATTTAGGACATATTTACCCTCTAGCTAATTAGGACTCCTTGATTGCATTTGCTAATTGCATTTATTGTCCTTGCCAATTTATGTGACAACATGTGTTGATATGGCTTTGTTTGATGACTAGATTTTAGACTTGCATATCTATATCTAGTTATGTTTTTATAAGCATTCATATAGACATTGATATCTAGGATTTGTACTTAGTGTCATCATTAATTCCTAGATAAGCATTTAGTGTTGCCTAGCATTAAATTTTGAATATTCATATAGTCACTTAGGTTGTTAATCTCTTCTTTGAGAGTTAATTCTTGTGACTACAAGGTGTAGTGCACAAGCAAGTGAAGTCTTGCAACCAAGGTGTGGTTGGCAAGCAAAGTGATCAAGGATTCACTATAAAGGCCCGTTGGGTAGTAGTGGTGGATTAGTGACCTAGAATTGTGTGACTAGAGATTAACCTAGGTTGTAAACATTATTACAATAGTGGATTTGAGGATCGTGTGTGGCTAGAAGGATAGCCCGTGGTTTTTCCCTTGTTGAAGGGTTTCCACGTAAATATCAAGTGTTATTTATATTTCCGCACTTTACACTTGATTTTGTATGTTTGTTTATGGGGTAAATTTTCAACATTGATTAATCAAGAAAAGTTGGTAATTAACTTGATTAAAACCTATTCACCCCCCCCCCCCTTTCTAGGTATTTAGACACATGCTTAGTTAGTATTTTCAGTTGGTATCAGAGCGGTTTCCTAGACATACTTAGGTGATCCTTGCTCTTGTTTGTGTGCCTTGCATTTGTCTGCATTTTGTTTGTTGCATTCATTTCACCTAAACACCATGTGTGAGAGTGAAACACTTAGAGTGGGTATTGCTTCGATGACCTCCAATGTTGTGAGGGAGATAGATGACTCCGATGAGGAGATAACTCTCATGCTAGAGAGATTTAGGAGATTTATGACATCTCGCAAGAAGGGTATGACCTCTAAAGTGACGGAGGGGAAGAAGTTTACCTTACTAAAGAAGGATGTAGTAAGTAATAATAAATCCTCAAGGATAGATGACCAATGCCTTGAGTGTAGTGACTTTGGCCACATTGACTCCATGTGTGATAACTTGAAGAACAAGAAAAGTGGAGAAGCTATGATTGCTACTTAGAGTGATAGCGAAGTTGAAGTAGTTGAAGGAAGTTCCACAAGCTCGGTTGAGTGTGAGAACAACTACTCCGCCTTTTCGGTCTCCTACCATGAAGAAGCTCAAGCCATCACCAAGTGTTTGTCACTTGAAGGATTCAAGAAGGATGACTTGAATAGTGGAGGCCAAATTGGAGCAAGATTGAGAGAAGCTAGTCTTGAAGACATGAACCACGAAAGCACAAGTGGTAGAAGAATGGATCAAGATAGCTCATGCTCTAGAAACTCAAGTGATAATGTGGGGAATTATCAAGAGTTCATTGACTACCCTCAAAGATGTTTGAAGGAGAAAAATGATGAAGTTCTAAGGTTGATGGAAGAAAATCTCCAACTAAGAACTAGAGTGACTTACTTAGATGAGGAAGTGTCACTTCTTAGAGTGAATGAAGTGATGTTGGTGAAGGAACTTGAAGAGGCAAGAAATACTCTTGCTAAGGTAACATCGAGTTCCGAAAAGCTTGATCACTTGTTGAGCATTGGAAAGAAGCCCAATGACAAGAGAGGGCTCGGCTTTGTGGATGATGAGTCCACCCCTTCCTCGGACAAGATAACTTTTGTGAAGGAATTTGTCCCTAGGTTGTCTCCTCTATCTCAACATCCGATGAAGACTTCTATTGATAACTCCTTGAAGACGGATACAATTGATGTGTCCAAATATGAGAAGGAGATTGAAGATTGCCATCAAAGGATGAAGGCAATGAAAGTTGAGCTTGCCAACAAAGACATCACCTTGAAGATTTTCAAGGATAGAGAGATGAGGTACCTTCAAGATTTTAAGAAGGATAAGATCAAGCAACCTCAAGCTCAAGGTAAAAGTAAAGCTTCACCTCCTCAATATCCTAGGAGGAAGATTGATCTTGGAGAGTCATCCAAGAGTGGCCAAGTGAAGATTCCAACAAAGAATAGAGCTCAATCTCAACAACCAAAAATGCAAGCCATGAAACCAAGAAGGCAAGCCATGCAATCTCAACCAAGGAAACATGGCAATCCAGTTCAACAACAAAGAAGGAGAGAACCGGCTCAACACCAAAGGCGACATCAAATGCATGACAAGTCTCTGATGACCTCACAAGGATATGGTATGACTTCTACCTTTATACCTACTTGTCATTTTTGTGGTGTTGATGGGCATATTAGGCCAAATTGCCATAGGTACAATAAGAAATGTAGGGTTGAGAGCATGATAGAGATGAATAGACTTAAAAGAGCCAATATGCATGTGCCTAGGAAAGCTAGAGAAAATGATCCTAGGAAGTCTAGCAATATGTTGACTAAGACAACTAGGAATGAAAATATATTATCTAGATGGATTATAAAAGATGAACCCGCATGCTATTGTTCTAATATGTCACCCATAGACTCAACTAGGTCTAATGGACTTGGTAGGTCTATATGGGTTCATGCCTCCCATTGACTTGGTTGGAATTGACTCCATTTGAGGAGCTCAAGCAAAGAGAGCGAACTTGCATTTTTGATATGTGCAAAAATTTGATCTACTTTATGCCTCTATATTAATTGCTTGAGATTCTAGGTTGCACATATATGATTATATGGTATTTTTGTTCAATAAGTGTGCAACCTTGCTTTGTTTGTAATCCATGTCACATTTATGTTCAAACATGCATTTTTGGACTAGGAGATTTGATTGGGAAGTACTTAGAATGACCTATAATTTATCTCCATAACATGTGAACTTGATTTTATGACATGCTTTAAATGATATGCATGAAATGTTTTAGATTGCTTATATGCAAAATATGTGTGAAAGCAAATGAGAAGACTAATCAATAAGGATCTTGTATCCATGCAATCAATAAGGATTTTATATCCAAATTAGTCTTCTCTCTCTTCTTAATGGTTAAACAAGACTACTATCATACGGATAACTATCCGGAAAAATCTAAAAGGATCTCTTGATCCAATGTCTTGGTTTGCTTTTAAGAATTGATATAGTTGGTTGTGTTGAAAACTTTTAAAAAACTATATCATGTTTGCTTATGACAAAAGGGTACAAATTGGTTTGAATTTTTATGGAAACCCTTTTGATGTTTGCTTTGCCAAATACCATTGCTTGAACTTTGATGTTATATGTCTTGCATGTGAAGCAACAATTTTCACACATTCTTGTTAAAATAAAACTCCTTGAATCTCTCTCAATTAATTCAGTTGCATAAAGTTTATGTATATGATTATACAACCGTCTTTTGTGCGATTATCTCTCTATGCTAAAGCAACCCGATAGGGGGAGCTCATTTGCCTATCTCATTGACAAAAAAGGGGGAGAAGTCTTGAGAGATATAGAGGGAGCATTTGTATGCTTTGGGGAGAAGTCTTAGGAGAGAGTAACCTTTTAGAGGGGAGCATTGCACATGCATTTCTTTATATTGCTTTATTGAGTGCAACTGCTTTTTATATTTGTTCACTTCACTTGCACTTGTTCTTGGAAAGTGCTTTCTTGCTATTGTGTGTAGGCACGGTGATCTACGAAGAGATTGAAGACCATGAAGACTTAGATCATAGGTTTCTCTTAATGTAACGTTGAGTTATTTTGTTGACCAATGGCTTTGTTTATTGTTTTGTGAGTGGTGATTTTGTCATGAAATAGCCAAAGGGGGAGATTGTAAGAATCTCATTTTATGATTGGCTTATTTCATGACAAATCACATTGGGGATGTTTATGTAACAGATAGCATAAGTTTTCCAAGTGTGGTTTTCTCGAAGCATGTTTCAGGTCATCTCATAAGCTTCAAGAGGTAGTTCACTTGTGCTTGATTCTTTTTGAAGAGGTTTAGTTACATACACTCACATCTTATGCATTTGTATTGACATACATTTGTTGTTGCACACACTTACACATACATGCATTTAAGTTGTTATGCACTTTTTTCTTTTTGCTCATGTGTGTATTCCTTCACAATCACACTTGCACTTCATCTCTAGATTTAAGTGTGGTTTTGTGTTATGTCCGTGCTATCACGATGGTGTGCTTGTTTTAGCGCGTTGAGTGACCACGTGAGAAGGTCCCATTCTTCTCTTGTTTTGGTCTTTGGTCACATGGTTTTTTTCCATGAGTTTAGGCATTCTTGTTGTTGTCCAATTCTGACATTTGGTCACACATTTGACCATAACTCTTTCTACAGTCATCCAAATCATGTTTTGTTTAATTGGAGTAGAAAGTAGACTTCCATACCTTTCCATCGGTATATTATTCAAAAGGTTTGGATGTGGTTTGGTCATGTTTTGAGCCCTATGTATCTCGGGCCTCTCCATGGCACGGGTTGTGCACGAGTCCTTACCCGTGCAGTTACCCGTGCACTAATGATGAGTGCTTCGGGTTGGTGTAACTGCACGGGTAGTGCACGGGTCCTTTACCCATGCAGTTACCTGTGCACTAAGCTTGTTTTGTGCGTATTTTTGCCAAAACGACGTAGTTTCATTTAGGGATTCTATATATACATTCATTTCTCTCCCAGCTCTTTTTCAGAGCTTCAGAAATTGATTTTTAGAGAGAGGAAGTGTTTCCTTAGTGCGAGAAGCTCCAAGAGTTGTCTTTGACTCTTAAAACCGAAACACCTATCATCCATTCATAATTCAAGCATCATCTAGCTTCATCTAGGATGTTTATAAGCATGAGTCTTCATCAACATATTTGACTTGGTAAGTAGAACACCATTCTTATACATCAATATGTTCTTGCTTAACAAGAAATCTCTTTTATAACTTGTTTGAATCTAGATTTAGATTTTAATAACAAGCTGAGATATTTGTTGATGTTTGGGTTGTCGTATTGTGATAGCTTAAATTTAGGACATATTTGCCCTTTAGCTAATTAGGACTCATTGATTGCATTTGTTAATTGCATTTATTGTCCTTGCCATTTTATGTGACAACATGTGTTGATATGGCTTTGTTTGAAGACTAGATTTTAGACTTGCATATCTATATCTAGTTAGGTCCTTACGAGCAATCATACAGATATTGATATCTAGGATTTGTACTTAGTGTCTATTAGAATTATGCTCAATAGCAAGAGTGTCATGAAGTATTTGACAATATTTTCATATTAATGAAGTGATTTCTAGTTTAACAAATCTTATAGCATTTATAGTTTAATTATTATAATTGTCAAAAGTAAATAATCATAAGGTCAAAAGACTATGAGAGATGAAGAATTGTTCGTACATCTGGATATGTATGAGGTAGACACAATTCTTTAGTTAGTCTTGAATAATATTCACAACTTAAGATAAAGGTTATGCGCCTTTATCTTGTTAAAGTTGTAGATTCTTTTGCTAGCATTTAAGTGGGATCAAATGTGTTATGATGAGTCTAAAATCATCAAAGTGTGGTGAAAGAATCTAGTGCACTGGGTGCATTGAATATGATCATAGTGAAATACTTTATTCAGAACAGTCAATGGATAAAAGTCTTCACTTGAAGACAATCAGAGAGTCTATCTCAATCGTGAGATAAATGATGGACTTATGGTTGCAAGTGTTATCATTTGAGCTATCAATGAGTACGATTATATAGCATAGTCCATCCTCGATAGTTTGGTGATATTCATTTGTTAATCGATAGAGGACTTCATTTATAGCTATGGACATCGTGGCTCCATTTATTAAATGAGAGTAGAATATCATCATATGGATGTTTTGAGGTATTGGATATTAAATCTTAACGTTAAGTTTTCAATAGTGTCTATTGAAATATGGCTTCTGGACAAGTCAAAATATCCAAGTTCAAAATGTGGTCATATGGGTAAATATGGTAACTTGGAGAGCTATAGGCGGTCTATAAGCTCTTAGCGATTACTGATATTCTTCACGAGGATACACTATCTCCATTAAGATTGTCTAGGGTAAGAATGAGCAATAATAACTTATTCTATCTTTATTTAAGAGTTCAATTTTAGTTCTTTAATGGAATGAAATAAAATTAATAGATCGAACCTAAGTGAATCATTTGTTGATTGTGATTAGGTTATGTCTATTGGAGCTTAAATTTAGATAGCCCGCCAAGATCCCCAATTAACACGAACTTGCATGGATCACTTGATATATTTTGCCGGACCAATTTATGGGTCCATCTAGAATTGTATTAAGGCACGTGGACTTGTTTCTTTTAGTAAGTATGGGTCTAGTTCACATGTAGACTTTTTATTAAGGTCCAATAGATTTAATAAAATAGAAAGAAAAATATTGACTCTTATATATTGGCTTGGGCAGCAAGGGACTATTTATTAGTCTTATATATTGTTTTTATTTTATTATTAAATTAAATGGAAATTAATTAATTAATTATTTAATTAAAAGTCAAAATCTTTTTCCTAGTCGGAGATGGTCTCCTAGAGTCATATTATTGTTGGTAATATGATAAGTATCAAATACTATATTTGATAAGTAGATAAATAATATGAATTTATTTATCTAGTCAAATTAGGAAGTATTTGATTTCTATTAGGAAGTATTTGATTTCTATTAGGAAGTTTTTGATTTAGTCACAATTTAATTATATTCAATAATTGGTTATTGAATAAATACACTATTTGAGTTGGATTAGGAGTCTTGGTGTGGAAAATAAATCTTTTTTGAAAAAGGATTCTTAGTCACCAAGTAAATCCACCTAAAGATAGGATTCTTGACCACCAAGTAAATCCTCTTTAGGAAAGGATTTGTATACCTATATATATTATTAAATTCGGAATTAATAATGAGAGTTAAAAAAAAGTTTTTTTTTTAGAGAAAGAATTTTTATTCTCTTGCTTTGAATAAAAAAAAAAACAACTTCCAACTCAAGAAAGGGGTGTAAAATTCGGTTATAGAGAAGAAGAATAAGGAGCGTTTTATTTTCGATAGTACATTAGAAGCTTTTACATCAAAAGGTTTATGTACAAGACCGAATTAGGGTTCACGTGAGTTTTAGATTAAAAGATTGAGAATTCACAAGTGACCAAACGTTCGTTATTTTCTCTACGAGGATTATTGTGACTAACAAAAAGAAAACGATTTTTGTTTCCATCCTCAGGTTTACAATTCAAAGAAAGGGAGCCCACACTCCTAGGTGATTCACATTCATGATTGGATTGGAAGTTCTTGCGGATTCAATTCGAAGCAAGCGGATTCAAATCGACGCAATATCAATCGTCACGTGAAAAAGGTACGATACTTTTATTATATGTTAATTAATCAAGGGTTAAGGTTATTTCTTTTAAAGGAAATTTTTTGAAATATACAAACCAAGTCTTTCACTTCCACCGCGTGTTTTTCCCTACAATTGGTATCAGAGACTGGTTATACCCTTGATTAATTGATTTATATATACGTGGATATATTTCTTTTTATTGTAAATATGCATGTTTTAGAAAGAGATGGCACTCTAGGTATTCACATATATAATTACATGAGAATGTATGGATATATATGTTTTATAATATGGTTTGTTATTGCTTGATTTTGGTCCTAGAATTTCAATGTAATTTTTGTTTGTAGTTGTAACAAGAAGGGTGGTCTATCATCGCCATAATTTTCTTCTTGATAGTTCTTAAGTTTTTTTTTCTTTTATCGTTGTAATATAAAAAAAAAACTGCTGTAATATATTCAAGTTTCTAAAATTCGAAGAATTGAAGAATTGGTAGCAGAAAAAGAAGCAACAGAGGAAGGCCGCGGTAGCCCGTGCGCGCAAGGCAGTCGTGCAAGCCTTCGGGTGCGAGCGTGGTGCTGCGCATAGGGCAGCTGCGTATGGATTTTGGTGCACAAGAGTTTTGATGGACCACAGCTTGATGACTTGATCGCCAAGTTAGGGTTTCTTGTATTTCAAACAAATGTAATTTACTTGCTTTTCTAGGATGGACCAACATTGTGGCTATTTATTTTTCGTAATATTAGAATGTTTGTCATTGTTTGATAACATGTCATATAGAATATGAGTGCCACTCATATATCTCTTTTGGTATGAACATGCATTGAATGGTTTAGGTATCTAATTGGCATCTAGATAACTTGGTAAATCATTCTATGGAATTCTATCACACGCCTTAAACAATTGAGTGGGAGAAGGTGTTTTGAACACCTATGGCCTCCAAGATAAGTTGAGGTTTATGTTTTGTGTGATAAACCCCCAAGGGGTATTCATGAATGGAATTTAGCAAGACACTTCCTTACAAGGATAGACTAGACAATTGACTCAAACAATATCTACTCTCAAAGGAGGGATTTTCGCGAGGGAATATATTGAAGGTCGATAACTTGGTAATACACTCAATGTGGTTTTATTGATATCCTCCCAAGAGTTCTTGTCAATATAAATCACAAGGCTAAATTGAAAACGCTGGTTGTTATGTTAACAATTAGGTGGGACCTAGTCCAACTAGTAAATAGTGAGAACTCCCAAAGGAGGAGTGACATTTATGGATGTTGGATCACCGTTGAATTTTATGATTGAAATACTTAATTTAATTCAAGACAAATATTCAAAAGTGCTTTATCATGATTGTTTACTTATATAATTTATGTTTTATTAAGAAATCATGATCTCATCCCTAATCAACATCCTAAAAGATAATACTTTAACTAGTGATAATTATGTCACATGGAAAAAGGAAAATTGGGCAGTTGTTGCAATATGAAAAGCATAAGTTTTTTCTGTCTAAACCTAAACCACCTACTCCTACTAATGAATCCAATGAGGTGCAAAGAGACGAGTATAAGCAGTGGGAGACCTCATATAAGATGGTCAAATGTTACATTATGGCCACCATCTCCGACGTGTTGCAACAACAACATGAAGGGATGAGTTCTGCTGCCGATATAATGATGTATCTAGAGGAGATGTTTGCTATGAGGTACAGGACGACTAAGAGAGAGGCAGTGACTGCTTTCATGAATCTTAGGATGAAACCTGGACAGGCTGTGAAAGATCATATGATGAAGGTGATCGTGCCTAAATTGTTGTATATTTTGGCCCTCATTTCATATTCCTTTGTCTCGTTCTTGTGTGTATTTTCTGTATATTTTATGTCTTATAGGCTTGTTGGTGCGAATTGCAAGCAATAGATGTAATTCTGGTGTTAGAAGCGTTTTGGAGAGTTTTGGTCGAAAAGGGGCAAAATGTGGTTGAAGGAAAGACAAAGGGTCATCAGCAACTCTAAAGGTGCGGGTCAAGTGCGGGTCGCAACCACACTCTAACAACACTCCTTCCCACAGCCGGGACCTGATTCATGAAGGAAAGATAAAGTGCGGGTCAAGTGCGGGTCATCCAACCGCACTCCACCTGCACTGTTGCTCAAGACAGAGAGTTGGATTTGCACCTGATGTTAAAGTACGGGTACAGTGCGGGTAATCCACCGGCACTTCACCCGCACTACACCCGCACTCCACCCGCACTGTTGCTAAAGCCAGAGAACCTGATTTGTACCTGACAGATAAAGTGCGGGTCAAGTGCGGGTAATCCAACCGCACTCCACCCACACTCTGTGCGCGGTAGCTTCTGTTTTCAAGCTTAAGTGACCTATTTTTCCATCCCTTATAAATAGAAAAGCATAGGAACGAACCAAAGGATTCTCATATCTCCCAACACTTGTATTTTCTATTTCCTTTACATAGTCTAAGCTAGAAACACATCTCCCTCTCATCCAAACCATCTCTACTCAATCAAAGGCAACTAGGAGGCTTGGATTCAAGCTTCAAAGAAGGAGATCAATCTTCAAGGGTTTTCTTTCTACACTCTCTTAGTTTATTGGTTTGTAATAGAACATGAGTAGCTAAAATACCCCACTATGGGGTTGATGTTATTTGTTTGATGGATATTTGGGCTTTGTAAATAAACTCTATGTGTTATATTTATTCTATCTCTATGTTTTATTCCATTGCTTGAATTTATTTCCATTATTGATTTGCTTGGATACACCCTCTTTGCATGTTGAATTGGATTACTTGAGTAGGCAATTAGGTTGTCTAATGCTCCATTGAATGGAAGGATTTTCGAAAATCCGGCTCTACAACCATGCCCTTAATCTAATCTTGAATTAGTGGCTTTAACTATACACCCTAGGTTAGCCACTTGTGAGAGAATTAGAAGCCTCCACTATACACCCTAGGTTGGCTACTTTAGTGATTTTACGAGAACTAACCTTCGAGTAGAATTATGTTGATAACCTCGAGCCTCATCCAATCTCAAACGGGTGGCCTTCACTATACACCCTAGGTCGGCCACTTGTAAGGGAATTGGAAGCCATCACTATACACCCTAGGATGGCTACATTAGTAATAGGTTGAGCCATAGCTAGATAGATGAGCATTCATGGAAAAAGTCCCGATTGAGTAACTAGCCATTGTTGGTTGCTTAGGAGGGATTAATCGGTAGTAGAAGGTCTTCGTTATACACCCTAGGTTGACCGCTTGCTAGAGATATATACCAACACTATACACCTTAGGTTGGTTACATTTGTCAAAACAGTGCTTAATTGAGAGTTTGTTGCAATTGCCCCAATATTCACTTATGAGTCCATCAACTCCGTAGTTCCATCATCATACATTCATCACTCCATTTTCATCCCATTTTATTTGCTTTCATAGTTTAGTTTATATTATATTTTCATTCACCATCACTTTTACTTTTATGCATACTAGTTATATTAATCCTAATCTTATCACCGCTACCCCGATCTCAGTGGACGACACTCGTGCTTACCGCTTTACTCTTATTTATCCTTATGAACACATCGCATAGGTTTTATAAATTGTTTTGACGGACGGTTTTCTAACGGCGAAAATCTTCTCATCAAATGGCGCCGCTGCCGGGGATGGTCAAATGTTACATTATGGCCACCATCTCCGACGTGTTGCAACAGTAACATGAAGGGATGAGTTCTGCTGCCGATATAATGATGTCTCTAGAGGAGATGTTTGCTATGAGGTCTAGGACAACTAAGAGAGAGGCAATGACTGCTTTCATAAATCTTAGGATGAAACCTGGATAGGATGTGAAAGATCATATGATGAAGGTTATAGTACATCTCAACATTGCTGAACTCAATGGTGCTGAGATAGACGGTGAGACGAAAATTGACATGATTGTCAACTCACTATCAGATTCCTTTGATCAGTTTAAGTTGGACTACACCTTGAACAATAAGGAATACACCTTACAGACTCTGATGCAAGATGTTCAAAGCACCGAGAAGATCTTTGTGAAAGGCAAGGGTCAAGAGATTCATACTGTTGGTAAAGTTGCTACTGTTAAGACCCGTAAGAAGGTCAAGAAACAACAGAAGAAAAAGCAACTTGGGCCTACCAAGAAGGGGTTCCAGTAAAGGAAAAGACTGAATGAGAATGAATTCAAATTACGTTTAGGCAACAGAGCGTTGGTGTCTGCCAGTGCAGTGGGAGATATTATAGTTAATTTAGATTCTAGTAGGCATTTAGATTTGATAGACATTTATTATGTACCTCAATTCAAGAGGAATTTAATTCCAGTTTCTTGTTTAAATAAATTTGGATATTCGGTTACTTTTAAAAAAGATTTTATTATTAGTAAGAATGACAAATTTGTTTGCAAAGGTACATTGGAAAACAGCTTATTCCATATGCATAGAAATATCTCTCACTTGTTAGACACGGAATCAACGCAACATAATCATAAAAGAGTAAAATTATCAAAAGATGAAACCTACCTATGACATTTGCGCCTAGGTCATATTAACCTTGATAGGATCAAAAGATTGGTTAGTGATGGACCTTTAAGTGACTTAAAGGTTGATGATCTACCAATTTGTGAATCTTTTCTGGAAGGTAAGATGACCAAAAGGCCGTTCACGACCAAAGGCACAAGAGCCACTGAAGGTTTAGGATTAATACACACTGATGTGTGTGGTCCTATGAACATTCAAGCTAGAGGTGGATATGAGTACTTCATCACTTTCACGGATAATTACTCAAGATTTGGCTATGTGTCTCTCATGAGACATAAGTCAGATGCTTTTGACATGTTCAAAGCATTTAAAGCCGAAGTAGAAAATCAGCTTGAGAAACACATAAAAATCTTGAGATCTGATTGTGGCGGAGAATATCTATCTGGTGAGTTTCAGCAATATCCTATTGATAATGGTATAATTTCTCAACTCTCTGTGCCAGGTAGACCTTAACAAAATGGGGTGGCAGAAAGGAGAAATAGAACTCTTTTGGACATGGTTAGGTCTGTGTTGAGTTATTCAACGCTTCCAAATTCTTTTTGGAGATATGCCTTACAAACTGCTATGTACATTCTAAACAATGTACCATCTAAGTCGGTTCCTAAAACACCGCATGAGTTGTGGACTGGACGAAAACCTAGTTTACAACAATTAAGGATATTTGGATGTCCTGCACACGTGTCAAAATGAAAGACAGAAAAGATGGAGTCCCGTTCAAAAACATGCATATTTGTGGGGTATCCAAAAGCAACCAAAGGATATTATTTCTATAGTCCTTCAAATATTAAAGTATTTGTTTCGACAAATGCTAAATTTCTGGAAAAGGACTATTTGAATAATTTTTGCTTCAGAGTAGAATTGCCCTGAATGAGTTTTTAGGAGATACAATTCCACAAGAGGTTTCACAACCTAGCCCAATTGTAAATTCTGCGCCATCACAAGATCAAAAACCTACCATTCCTCGTCATAGTGGGAGGGTTAGTATACAATCTGAGAGATACATCGGTCTAGGAGAATCTGTAGAGAATCTCCCAGACGACGATGATTCCTACATGTACAAGGAAGCTATGGAGGATGTTGATTGTCGCCATTGGCAAAAGGCAATGCAATCTGAAATTGAGTCTATGTATTCAAACAAAGTCTGGTCTCTTGTAGACTTGCCTAAAGGGATACAACCCATTGGGTGCAAGTGGGTATATAAGAGGAAAAGAGGAATAGATGGAAAGGTGGAAACCTTTAAAGCTAGATTGGTAGCTAAAGGTTACACACAGAAGGAAGGTATCGATTATGAGGAAACCTTCTCTCTCCTGTGGCCATGCTTAAATCCATTAGGATACTCTTATCCATTGCGACATCTCTAGACCTAGAGATTTGGCAAATGAACGTCAAGACAGCTTTCCTTAATGGAAGTCTTGATGAAAGCATCTATATGATGCAACTAGATAGATTCATTGAAAAGGGCCAAGAGGAAAGGGTATGCAAGTTGTAAAGATCCATTTATGGATTAAAGCAAGCATTCATATCCTGGAACATAAGTTTCGATTAAGTCGTGAAAAGTTTTGGATTTATTCAAAACCTTGATGAACCCTGTGTATACAAAAAGATTAAAGGCGACAAGTTAGTTTTTTCTAGTTCTTTATGTTGATGATATACTACTCATCGAAAACGATATAGGTGTATTGACATCTGTAAAAGAATGGTTAGTAAAACAATTTGATATGAAGGACTTAGGAGAAGCAAGTTTTATTCTTGGTATCCAAGTAATAAGGGATAAAAAGAATAGAACGATTACATTATCCCAAGCTCCATACATAGATAAAATCTTGTCTAGGTTCTCCATGCAAGATTCCAAGAAAGGTATATTACCTTTAAGACATGGAATCAAACTTTCTAAGGAATAAGTTCCAAAGAATGAGCATCAAGAGCAATTCATGAGTAGGGTTCCATATGCCTCGGCTGTTGGAAGTCTCATGTATGCAATGCTCTGCACTAGACCAGATATTTGTTTTGCTGTTGGCATAGTTAGCATGTTTCAATCGAAACCTGGGCCTGATCACTGGATGGCAGTCAATCATATTTTCAAATATCTCAAGAGAACAAGAGATCATATGCTTGTATACTCTGGAGGGGATTTAATTCCCGTTGGGCATACAGATTCTGATTTCCAGTCGGATTCTTACTCAAGGAGATCCACATCAGGATCTGTGTTTACTCTTGGAGGAGGGGCAGTCATATGGAGGATGATTAAGCAATCATGTATTGCTGATTCCACCATGGAAGCTGAGTATGTTTCCATATGCGAAGCTGCTAAAGAGGCTGTCTAGCTCCGCCAATTCTTGATTGACTTGGAAGTGGTTCCTGATGCGAATATGCAAATCACTATCTATTGTGACAACAGTGGAGCAGTGGCTAATTTGAGAGAACCAAGAAGTCATAAGGGAGGCAAACACATTGAAAGAAAGTATCATCTTCTGAGGGAAATTGTGTATAGGGGTGACGTGACGATTACCAAGATCGCATCAGCAGAAAATCTAGCGGATCCCTTCACAAAGGCTCTTCCACAGAAGAGTTTTGATGGGCATCTAGAGAACATGGGGATGAGAGATATGACAAATTTGCTATAGCACAAGTAGGAGATTGTTAGAATTATACTCAATAGCAAGAGTGCAATGAAGTATTTGACAATCTTTTCATATTAATAAAGTGATTATAGTTTAACAAATCTTATAGCATTTATAGTTTAATTATTATAATTGTCAAAAGTAAATAATCATAAGGTCAAAAGACTATGAGAGATGAAGAATTGTTCGTACATCTGGATATGTATGAGGTAGACACAATTCTTTAGTTAGTCTTGAATAATATTCACAACTTAAGATAAAGGTTAAGAGCCTTTATCTTGTTAACGTTGTAGATTCTTTTGCTAGCATTTGAGTGGGATCAAATGTGTTATGATGAGTCTAAAATCATCAAAGTGTGGTGTCTTTGGGCAAAAGAATCTAGTGCACTGGATGCATTGAATATGATCATAGTGAAATACTTTATTCAGAACCGTCAATGGATAAAAGTCTTCACTTGAAGACAATCAGAGAGTCTATCTAAATCCTGAGATAAATTATGGACTTATGGTTGCAAGTGTTATCATTTGAGCTATCAATGAGTACGATTATATATCATAGTCCATCCTCGATAGTTTGGTGATATTCATTTGTTAATCAACAGAGGACTTCATTTATAGATATGGACATCGTGGCTCCATTTATTAAATGAGAGTAGAATATCATCATATGGATGTTTTGAGGAATTGGATATTAAATCTTAACGTTAAGTTTTCAATAGTGTCTATTGAAATATGGCTTCTGGACAAGTCAAAATATCCAAGTTCAAAATGTGGTCATATGGCTAAATATGGTAACTTGGAGAGTTATATGCGGTCTATGAGTTCTTGGCGATTACTGATATTCTTCACGATGATACACTATCTCCATTAAGATTGTCTAGGGTAAGAATGAGCAATAATAACTTATTCTATCTTTATTTAAGAGTTCAATTTTAGTTCTTTAGTGGAATGAACTAAAATTAATAGATCGAACCTAAGTGAATCATTTGTTTATTGTGATTAGGTTATGTCTATTGGAGCTTAAATTTAGATAGCCCACCAAGATCCCCAATTCACACGAACTTGCATGGATCATTTGATATATTCTACCTGGACCAATTTATGGGTCCATCTAGAATTGTATTAAGGCACGTGGACTTGTTTCTTTTAGTAAGTATGGGTCTAGTTCACATGTAGACTTTTTATTAAGGTCCAATGGATGTAATAAAATAGAAAAAACAATATTGGCCCTTATATATTGGCTTGGGCGGCAAGGGACTATTTATTAGTCTTATATATTGTTTTTATTTTATTATTAAATTAAATGGAAATTAATTAATTAATTATTTAATTAAAAGTCAAAATCTTTTTTCTAGTAGGAGATGGTCTCCTAGAGTCATATTATTGTTGGTAATATGATAAGTATCAAATACTATATTTGATAAGTAGATAATAATAGGAATTTATTTATCTAGTCAAATTAGGAAGTATTTGATTTCTATTAGGAAGTTTTTGATTTAGTCACAATTTAATTATATTCAATAATTGGTTATTGAATAAATACACTATTTGAGTTGGATTAGGAGTCTTGGTGTGGAAAATAAATCTTTTTTGAAAAAGGATTCTTAGTCACCAAGTAAATCCACCTAAAGATAGGATTCTTGACCACCAAGTAAATCCTCTTTAGGAAAGGATTTGTATACCTATATATATTATTAAATTCGGAATTAATAATGAGAGTTAAAAAAAAGTTTTTTTTTAGAGAAAGAATTTTTATTCTCTTGCTTTGAATATAAAAAAAACTTCCAACTCAAGAAAGGGGTGTAGAATTCGGTTATAGAGAAGAAGAATAAGGAGCGTTTTATTTTCGATAGTACATTAGAAGCTTTTACATCAAAAGGCTTTATGTACAAGACCGAATTAGGGTTCACGCGAGTTTTCGATTAAAAGATTGAGAATTCACAAGTGACCAAACGTTCTTTATTTTCTCTACGAGGATTATTGTAACTAACAAAAAGAAAAAGATTTTTGTTTCCATCCTCAGGTTTACAATTCAAAGAGAGGGAGCCCACACTCCTAGGTGATTCACGTTCGTGATTGGATTGGAAGATCTTGCAGATTCAATTAGAAACAAGCGGATTCAAATCAACGCAATATAAATTGTCACGTGAAAAAGGTACGATACTTTTATTATATGTTAATTAATCAAGGGTTAAGGTTATTTCTTTTAAAGGAAATTTTTTGAAATATACAAACCAAGTTTTTCGCTTCCGCCGTGTGTGTTTCCCTACAATGTCATCTTTAATTCCTAGATAAGCATTTAGTGTTGCCTAACATTAATTGCATTTTGAATATTCATATAGTCACTTAGGTTGTTAATCTCTTCTTTGAGAGTTAAGTCTTGTGACTACATGGTGTAGTGCACAAGCAAGTGAAGTCTTGCAACCAAGGTGTGGTTAGCAAGCAAAGTGATCAAGGATTCACTATAAAGACCCGTTGGGTAGTAAGTGGTGGGTTAGTGACCGAGAATGGTGTGACTAGAGGTCAACCTAGGTTGTAAACATCATTACAATAATGGATTTGAGGATCGTGTGTGGCTTGAAGGATAGCCCGTGGTTTTTCCCTTGTTAAAGGGTTTCCACGTAAATATCAAGTGTTATTTATATTTCCGCACTTTACACTTGATTTTGTATGTTTGTTTATTGGGTAAAATTTTAATATTGATTAATCAAGAAAAGTTGGTAATTAACTTGATTAAAACCTATTCACTTCCTCTAGGTATTTAGACATACACTTAATTAGTATTTTCAGCCCACACACTTGCCTTTTGAATTTCAAAAGAGTTCCCTCCTAAACCTAGCTTCTCCTTATTGATCTTTCAACAATCCCTCAAGCTTCTTTCTTCTTCTTTGGTTATAATGGCGTCTCCATCCAAGGTACCTATTCCTTCCCAAGACCTTCCTCTAGCATCCCCTAGTCTTCGTCCAGATTCGCCTAATCTTCCTGACAGTCTCGACGACCTTCTGGAGGGGTGGTAGGTGGAATTGGAGGAGAGTTCCCCGACTTCGAAGGGGAAGAAGAGAAGTCCGGATGAAGCCGATCCTTCTGCCGACGAGTATCCGTCGATGCGCCGTCATTCTACAATAAATCCAAGAATCGGGCTAGGCTTCCACAACATATCAGAGGACCCAGTCTATATTGTTGACGAAGAAGACACTGAGGATGTTGGCGAGGCTGTGGGGGAGGGCAGTGCACTGGGTGTTACCTTGGCCGGGGTACACACTGGTTCTTTCACATCCTTTCATGAAGGCGGAATCGTTCCTGACTCATTGTGTACTATAGATTCCCTTGCAGAACTGAGAATGGATTTTGAGATTCCCGTTTCTATTACTTTGTCTCTGCCTCATCGAGGTTATGACGTGTACATTCCCCCCAAGAATCAACTTCTTATTCATAAGGCAGCCTTCGAGTGCGAGGTTCGGCTCCTCCTTCATCCTACGCTTCATAGGGCTCTGGTCGCTTTAGAGCTGGCTCTCCTACAGATCTTGCCAGGATTCTAGAAGCACATAATCAGGTTCCTGGTGCTCTGGAGGGAGCAATGCGAGCGGGACAAGATAGATAGGGAGTCGGGTTTCGACGAGATTCAATACGTATTCAAGATAGTGAATCTGGTGCCCCGGGGTCAGTTCTTTCTGAGAGCGGCTAATAAGATGAAGTTTATCGTCCCTGGGGCCAACGTGAAGTATGCCCCGTCCTGGAAAAATGAATGGATAATGGTTGACGGAGATTGGGGCATCGGGGGTTTTGAGTACCCGCTTCCAACCCAGGTCACTGCGAAAGACAAGTGGGGTAAGATGGTGCTCTCACTGGAATCCCTGGATATCCTTCGCGGGATCATGGAGAGGGGATATTTGAACATGAAGTATCCTTCCCTGGATGCTTTTGAAGGAAAATGGCTGGAGAGGTACTTGCAGTTTCTATTGCTTTTCCGGGTATGTAGTTCTTTCCTTACTCCTCTCATCCTCTTTTTTAACTGGTCATTTTCCCTTGGCAGTTTCTGCTACGCCTCTGACTCTCCATACTCCTACTCCTTCTAGATCAAAGTGACCTGACCCGTATCCCATCGGTTTCCCAGTTCCTCCTTCTATTCAGGGTGTGAGTGCTGATGCTGGGTTGAAGTCCCAGCTTCCTGCACTGACTCCTCCTCTGGTTCTAAGGATGTCGCCTGCCAATCCTCATTCTACCCCTTCTACCTTGATTCCACCACGCCCAACACTTAATGCAATGTTGGCGTGGGCTGCTAGGGCTCGGGGTTCACCGATTCAAGCCTAGAAGTAGGGAAATAGATCTGCTACTGCACCGTCGAACACGACTCCTACTTCTACTCTTCCTTCTCCTTCAATAGTATCTTTCGGATCCCAAGTTAGGACAGATAAAGGTAGAATTTTAGCTTCTCTGGCCGATTTTTCTGTTGATCTCCCTTCCAGCTCGGGGTCCTAGGATCATGCCAAGGATGAGGTGGTATCCCAATTTGCCACCACCGCCTGCCCCGGTGGGAATTTGCTGAATATGGTCTCCCTACCCCCTAACCTCTCGATCAAAAGGGGAACTTCCTTAATACCCGAGGTACAATTTCGTTGTCCCTTTATTCTGTTATGGGTATTCCTAATGGATGGTATTTACCTTGCTTGTTTACTTGTGAAGGCATTCAAATTTACTTTGGCGGTTGGCCAACAAATGTTGGCCTTGTGGGGATCCAACCTAGCCCCCCAGACAGAATTAGAAGAAGCTAATGAGGAGCGCTGAGCAAAGAGTGGGCCCTTTAGTGAAGGCTGCCCAAGCCCCTGAATGTGGTAGGCAGGCTGCTCTGGTGGAGCTGGGTCAAATGAAACAAGCCTATGGATCCGAGGTAATCACATCTGCGCACTTCTGGGTCAAAAGAGAGACCGTGAAGGCAAAGATGTCAGTCTTTCTAGATGAGAATAGGTCTCTATGGGAGGCTGTGAGGATTCTGAATGCGAGGATGGATGAATCCTTTGAATTCGGATACTTCACTGCTTTCTATGAAGCTGTCCAGGGCTTACCTGCTGGTACAAACCTGCTGGTACAGACTTGCAGGGTACCCTGGGATGGGACCGGAACTTGATTCTGGCCAAGGCGGCTCAATTTACGGATGTTGACCAAGGTAAATGGGGTCCTCTCAATCAGGTGGCGCTTCAGATCTTCCTCCAACTCAAGAGCCTACTTTGCCGGTTGTTGATTTGGTCGAGATAACCGAGGTGGTTCAAGACCCTCCTGCTGCTCAAGGAGTCCAACAGCAAGATTTGGCTCCCTTTTAACCTCAAGAGCCTGATTTGTCTGCTACTAATTTGACTAGAATGACTGAGGTGGTTCCAGACTTTTTAGCTGTTTCTGAAGTCCATAAGCAGGATTTGATGCAGGCTAATGATGTCATCCCGGTAGAGGGGGAGAATATTCCTGGCGGACCCAAGATGCTAGATGCTAGATGCTAGATGCTAGAGCAGGCCAGACTGAGACAGAAGGCACTAGGACTGAAGGGGATCAGAGTGTTGTCACGGCGGATCTGAGCCAAAAGGCATGAGGGAAACATGATGTAGGCTCTGTATGATTCCTCCTAGTTTTTTTTATGTAGCTATGTAGCCCGGAAACCGGGTTTGGGCACCCTGATTGATTAATGATAAATCCTTTGTTTTTTTACTTTCATACTGTCTCGCTTATGATATATCCTGATGCTGGTAGTAAACTCCTTATAATGATTTCCATATGAATCCTGCAGAACCCCGATCTTGTAGCTTTGAATTGTCTGGGTTTGAGTAAACTGATTCTAATAGACATCTAAAAGGTCTGGATACCCCGAGCCTTTGAGTATAATAGCTATGAAGTAAAACATCCAATATCCTGACGAGGCACCTGGATCCTTCTGGTCTATCTTTCCTGGTTGGCAACTAAGGCCACTTTAACACCAGGTTTTCCTGTGTGAAGTAAGGCATCCAGTATCCTGACGAGGTACCTGGATCCTTCTAGTCGATCTGTCCTGGTAGGCAACTAAGACCACTTTAGCACCAAGTTTTCATGTGTTAAGTAAGGCATCATGTATCCTGACGAGTTACTTGGATCATTCTGGTTGATCTGTCCTGGTAGGCAACTAAGGCCACTTTAGCACCATGTTTTCATGTGTGAAGTAAGGCATCTCGTATCCTGATGAGGTACTTGGATCATTCTGGTCGATCTGTCCTGGTAGGCAACTAAGGCAACTTTAGCACCAGGTTTTCTTGGAGAGGGGTATTCCCCGTCCAAGGCTTCAAGAGTTCCATATAGGGTCTCCTAGTTTTGGAGGATGAGGCAGACCACTAGGCCCTATAGACACCGACCCTTAGTCTGGTGGGTGAATACACCATTTTAGCACTTATGCACCAGATCCTTCTTGGTGGAGGTTATTCCCTAACCAAGGTAGCAGGAGTGCCATGAGGCTCTTCCTAGTCTTAAGGTGATCAATCACGGCGAAAAATTAGTAAGGTGAATTTTGGAGAATCATGTAGGAGAAAAATACTGTTTTTATTGAATTTCTGAAATAATACAAAGCAAATCGGGGTATGCATACCATCCGATATAAAACCTTCCTTCGAATTCCTAAGGGTAGAATCTCCTAAGGCGATCGGCGTTCCAAGTGTAGTCTAACGGGTACCCCTCCATGTCCTCTAGCTTGTATGCCCATTTTTGAACCACTATCTTTATCAAGTAGGGGCCTTCCCAGTTAGGGGCTAGTACCCCGTCAGACCTCTTCTGTGTGTTCTGGGTCACTTTCCTTAGGATCAAGTCCCCTTCTTTGAAATTCTAGGTATTAACATTTTTGTTGAAGCATCTGGCTATCTTGCTCTAATAGGCAGCTACCCGTTCTAAAGATTTATCTCGCTTCTCTTCAAGGAGGTCTAGGCTAGCCCTCAGTTTCACATCATTATCCTCCGGTTCGAAGTGTTGAACTCTGAAGCATATCAACTTGTGCTCAATGGGTGAGACTGCTTCTGTCCCAAAAGCCAACGAGTATGGAGTTTCACCTGTAGCAGTCCTCTTGGTGGTTCGATATGCCCATAGTACGTTTGAGAGTTCATCCACCCACTTCCATTTTTTCTGCTGGTGCTTCTTATTCATGAGCTTCTTGATCGTCTTGTTGGTAACCTCTACTAGCCCATTTATTTATGGGTGAGCCACTAATGCAAAACGGAGATTGATACCTCGCCCTTCACAGAATTCCTTGAAGTTGGCATTGTCAAACTGTACCTAAATCAGTGATTATGGCCATCGGGGTATAGAAATGGCACACGATGTTCTTTTTGACAAAGCTAGTGGTGTTGGCTTCAGTGATCTTGGTGAGGGATTTTGCTTTTACTCATCGGGTAAAATAATCTATAGCTACTACAGCGTGCTTGGCTTAACCAGGCGCAGTAGGAAGTGGTCCGATTAGGTCTAGTCCCCAAATGGCAAAATGATAAGGAGTACTAATCGAAGTAAGCCTCTCAAGAGGCATATGGTGGAGATTTGCTATCTTCTGACAAGGTTCACATGACTGTGCAAATTTCTTGGCGTCGTGGTGAAAAGTAGGCCAATAGTACCCCATTGTAAGAACTTGGTAGGCTAGGGTCTCTCCTGATACATGGTTGTCATAGTCCCCTGTGTGTACCTCGTTTAGAGCCTGATGAGAAGGTTTTTGCCGTCTGAAAACCGTCCGTCAAAACAATTTATAAAACCTATGCGATGTGTTCACAAGTAGTAATACAAGTAAAGCGGTAAGCACGGGTGTCGTCCACTGAGATTGGGGTAGCGGTGATAAGATTAGGATTAATATAACTAGTATGCATAAAAGTAAAAGTGATGGTGAATGAAAATACAATATAAACTAAACTATGAAAGCAAATAAAATGGGATGACAATGGAGTGATGAATGAATGATGATGGAACTACGGAGTTGATAGACTTGTAAGTGAATATTGAGGCAATTGCAACAAACTCTTAATTAAGCATGTATTGACAAATGTAACCAACCTAGGGTGTATAGCATTGGTATATATCTCTAGCAAGAGGTCAACCTAGGGTGTATAGTGAAGACCTCCTACTAGCGATTAATCCCTCCTAAGCAACCAACAATGGCTAGTTACTTAATCGGGACTTTTTCCATGAATGCTCATCTATCTAGCTATGGCTCAACCTATTACTAATGTAGCCATCCTAGGGTGTATAGTGATGGCTTCCAATTCCCTCACAAGTGGCTGACCTAGGATGTATAGTGAAGGCCACCCGTTTGAGATTGGATGAGGCTCGAGGTTATCAACCGAATTCTACTCGAAGGTTAGTTCTCGTAAAATCACTAAAGTAGCCAACCTAGGGTGTATAGTGGAGGCTTCTAATTCTCTTATAAGTGGCTAACCTAGGATGTATAGTGAAAGCCACTAATTCAAGATTAGATTAAGGACATGATTGTAGAGCCGGATTTCTGGAAATCCTTCCATTCAATTGAGCATTAGACAACCTAATTGCCTACTCAAGTAATCCAAATCAATCATGCAAAGAGGGTGTATCCAAGCAAATCAATAATAGAAATCAATTAAAGCAATGGAATAAAACATAGAGATAGAATAAACATAACAAATAGAGTTTATTTACAAAGCCCAAATATCCATCAAACAAATAACATCAACCCCATAGTGGGGTATTTTAGCTACTCATGTTCTATTACAAACAAATAAACTAAGAGAGAGTGTAGAGAGAACCCTTGAAGATTGATCTCATTCCTTGAAGCTTGAATCCAAGTCTCCTAGTTGCCTTTGATTGAGTAGAGATGGTTTGGATGATAGGGAGATGTGTTACTAGCTTAGAATACAAGTGTTGGGAGATATGGGAGCTTTTTGGTTCGTTCCCATCCTTTTCTATTTATAGAGGATGGAAAAATAGGTCATTTAAGCTTGAAAACAGAAGCTGTCACGCGCAGAGTGCGGGTGGAGTGTGGGTGAATTACCCACACTGTACCCGCACTATATGGGTTGTCTTCATCTTCAGTTCTCTGATCTGGGCAATAGTGCTGGTGGAGTGCGGTTGGATTACCCGCACTTTACCCGCACTTTACTCACATTGTACTCGCACTCTGGTGTCATGTGTAAATCCACTCCTCTGTCTTGAGCAATAGTGCGGGTGGAGTGCGGTTGGATTACCCGCACTTTACCAGCACTTTAGTGTCAGGTGCAAATTTGCTTCTCTTGATTCGGCAACAGTGCGGGTGGAGTGCGTTTGGATGACCCGTACTGACCCGCACTTTATCTTTTCTTCATGAATCAGGTCCCGGCTGTGGGAAGGAGTGCGGTTGCGACCCGCACTGTAGAGCTGCTTATGATCTTTTGTCTTTCCTTTTGCCCCTTTTCTGCCGGAATCACTGCAATTAGCTTCTAACACCAGAATTACATCTATTGCCTGCAATTAGCACCAACGAGCCTATTAGACATAAAATATATAGAAAATACACACAAGAATGAGACAAAGGAATATGAATGAGGGTCGAAATATACAACAATTTAGGCACGATCAAACACCCCCAAACCAAACCTTTGCTCGTCCTCGAGCAAACATAAACTAAAACAAATAAGACACAAACTAAAAACGACTCGAACTAAAAACTTTCCTAGACACAAAGAAAAACTTGCTGCAGAACCAACTAGCAGAGAGATATGCAAAAGCAAATGGGAGTGAGGAATGAGTATATGCAAAATGTTCTAAACAACTCGAACGCACCCCAAGGGAAATTGGCACAACACGAATCCCACACTTAAAATGCCCTAGCCTCAGAAACTACTCACCCTCACACCTCGAGCATAATTCGCTTCGACGCTAGGTTCTCACATGGATTCTCTCTTATCGTTCCTCTCAGAACCTAGGCTCACACTCATGCAACATGTATGCCAATGAATTTATGTAACTGAATCAACTTAGTTGCATACATTCAGTGTAGAATAAACGATGTTTTCAGTGAGTGAGTCTCATGAAAGAATCACGTGTCATGAACATGGAAAGAGCATTCATTAACTAATATTCCCAATCTAGACGTCCTCTAAGATCAACTAGGTCTTTTCCATTTGGTTGTAACGTAGCCATGGTGAATGGCGATTAGAAGAATGAGAAATTTAGGCACAAGCACTAATCAACCAAGTTAAGGCAATACATTCTACACTTTAGTATTTAATTTCTCGTGCAACTCCACTTCCAAATACAATATGGCATCCATGCATACAATTAGACTCTACGTGCAATCTTTAACTACTCATGTTACCCATTTGAGTAGCATTTACAATTGACACAAGGCATTTGAAGCATATTTTTCTTTTGTTACTTTTTGCTTCTTTTCTTTTCTTTTCTTTTCATTCCTTTTTACTATGCACATTTTCACAACTCATTACTCTTGCCTAGGTACACGCCATTTATCAAATTAAAGCACAACTTTACATTCCTAAGCCTCAACAAGATCAATTAAGAGAGGGTTGGCTAAGTGTTTAGGTTGCTTGGGTCATGGATAACGTGGGTGTAGAATGGAAAAGTCTATATGTATTTGGCTTCAAAATTGGCTTGGAAGCACACATATTACGGGAATGGGAAGTATTTAGGCTTTCTTTTTGAGTGGCTAAAACACACATTGCCTAATATCACTTCAAAGGATCAATCTACCAAGGGAATAAAAGTTTCCGTCAAGTAATCCACATAAATGATGCATGTTCAATGACAAATGATGATTTTTGATGTAGTGAGACTATGCATGGTGTTTGAATAGTGTTTACAGATTGGAAAAACATTTTCCCTCAAATATACACGCTTTTGGCTTGTGTTTGTGATCTCACAAGGGAAATCTCCACTATCAGAACAAGGCGCTTGAGCACCGAGTTCCCTAAACTTGGACACTAGAAGATGAGACTAGCCCATGAAGTGCAAGTGAGACCCCTAAAGTGATTAAGAGTTATTGAATAAGCACACAAAGCATACACACATTCACCACAAACACTATGCTCCAGGTATCTCACCAAGCTAAATAAGCTCAAAATTCTGGCTAAGCAGCAACTTTTTCGAAAATAAGACACAAAAATGACTCATGACACAAAAGACGACTCAAAAAGGCATCTACACCCCCAAACCAAAACCCAACATTGTCCTCAATGTTGAAGACAAGAGAATCCGGCCTAGCGGTACGCACCTAACATGACTCAAACAAACCTAGGCACTAATCAACCATAATCAATACCCCAACAAAATAAAAGTGACTCAAACAAGGCTCACAAAATTAAAGGCAATTCATGCAATATATCATTGAAGCACAAGTCAAGCTTAACATCATGCATTTTATCAAAATTGACGGAATGGGGCATGAACAACCCCCAAACTGAATTAAACAATATAAAGCACATGCATTCATACTTGCACAAGAGCCTCGGGCTCTTTCATCCACAAATATAATCAATAAATTCAATGTGCAAATATCCACAAAATATAGCATTCGAACAAAACTATCCCAACATCACAATTTGTTGAATTTAAACAACATAAAACATAAAACTAACTACATGCATCAAAATTATTCAATGGGATGCATTCATGGAGAGGCTAGGGTCCTCTAAGGGTGGTTTGGCCAAGTTAGGAAATTCTCTATTTTTCACTACCCAAATAAATTTAGGTGACTTCATTATCTTTTCCTTTTTCATGTTCCTATATAATTGAACTTGGTCTTTCCTTACCCATATTTGCTTGACCCTAGGTTGACTCCACCTATTCCTAGGACCTCTAGTTTTCCTATGTTGATTTGGCTTGTAATTTTTAGCCTTAAAATGCTCTATCCTAGAACATGCATAGCAAAATATATTAGAGTTAGAGGAACTCCCCTTTGATGCGTGGTCTAGAGGACGTTTGATTTGTTTCACTTGTAACGCCTTGACCTCCTCCTCTTTTTTTGCTTAGTGCTACCTTTGCTTCCACTAAGGCATTGGCTTTTTGATCAACCTCCATTTGCATCTTCATTAACTTGTGAGCTATCTCATCTTCAAAATCTTTTGATAGCCTCACTAAGTTCTTCAAATCCTTCGATGCGGTACTCTTTTCGGCTTCAAATCTCTCAATTTGTTCTTCCAATTCTTTGTTCTTGTCGAAGACTTCACCATTGGTCTTCTTGAGAGTACCATTCTCAACCCTGAGCATCTTCACTTCAAATAATAGTTTCTTGTTCAACTCTTGGAAATTACTCGCCTTTTCCATTCCCAAGGATTCTCTCTCTTGTAGTGCTTCATTCTCTTCCTTCAACACACCCATTTCCAACACTAGCTCTGTGCTAACGCTCATAAGCTCTTGGTTCATCTTGATCATCCTGTCCATCTCGTCAATTCTCGTGCTTCGCTCCACTTCAAATTCTATTCGGAGCTTATACATGTTTTCTTTTGAGAAATTGGAGGAATCCACGAGTTTGGTTGTTTTAACTTGGAAACAACTCTGATTTACTGAGGTGGACTGCTGGGCAGATTCGAGCATTTAGGTGGTTTTCTCTTCTATGAAGGCTTGAGTCTCTTGTTGAGAAGCTATCATCTGCTCAGTCTCCCGCACATGATTCTTCATGAAATTTCGTAGTTGATCTTCAACGGAATTTGACTGGAATGACGAGATGTAGGTATTCTCGTTAGGCTCGTAGCTTGACCCTAAATTTTGCCAAAAGGAATCCATAGAGTCCTGAAACAAACAAAAACAAAAACTACCAAAGCAATAAAAAGAAACTAACAAAACTAAAAACAACTAATAAACTAATAGTATTAAAACTAATCTAATCACTACTATGCACACCGATCCCCGGCAGCGGCATCATTTGATGAGAAGGTTTTTGCCGTCAGAAAACCGTCCGTCAAAACAATTTATAAAACCTATGCGATGCGTTCACAAGTAGTAATACAAGTAAAACGGTAAGCACGGGTGTCGTCCACTGAGATCGGGGTAGCGGTGATAAGATTAGGATTAATATAACTAGTATGCATAAAAGTAAAAGTGATGGCGAATGAAAATACAATATAAACTAAACTATGAAAGTAAATAAAATGGGATGACAATGGAGTGATGAATGAATGATGATGGAATTACGGAGTTGATGGACTTGTAAGTGAATATTGGGGCAATTGCAACAAACTCTTAATTAAGCATGTATTGAAAAATGTAACCAACCTAGGGTGTATAGCATTGGTATATATCTCTAGCAAGAGGTCAACCTAGGGTGTATAGTGAAGACCTCCTACTAGCGATTAAACCCTCCTAAGCAACCAACAATGACTAGTTACTCAATCAGGACTTTTTCCATGAATGCTCATCTATCTAGCTATGGCTCAACCTATTACTAATGTAGCCATCCTAGGGTGTATAGTGATGGCTTCCAATTCCCTCACAAGTGGCCGACCTAGGATGTATAGCGAAGGCCACCATTTGAGATTGGATGAGGCTCGAGGTTATCAACCGAATTCTACTCGAAGGTTAGTTCTCATAAAATCACTAAAGTAGCCAACCCAGGGTGTATAGTGGACGCTTCTAATTCTCTTACAAGTGGCTAACCTAGGATGTATAGTGAAAGCCACTAATTCAAGATTAGATTAAGAACATGGTTGTAGAGCCGGATTTCCGTAAATCCTTCCATTCAATTGAGCATTAGACAACCTAATTGCCTACTCAAGTAATCCAAATCAATCATGCAAAGAGGGTGTATCCAAGCAAATCAATAATGGAAATCAATTAAAGCAATGGAATAAAACATAGAGATAGAATAAATATAACACATAGAGTTTATTTACAAACCCCAAATATCCATAAAACAAATAATATCAACCCCATAGTGGAGCTACTCATGTTCTATTACAAACAAATAAACTAAGAGAGAGTGTAGAGAGAACCCTTGAAGATTGATCTCCTTCCTTGAAGCTTGAATCCAAGTCTCCTAGTTGCCTTTGATTGAGTAGAGATTGTTAGGATTATGCTCAATGGCAAGAGTGTAATATTGTAATTGACAATCTTCTCATATTAATAAAGTGAATTCTGATTCTTACAATTACTTATAGCATTTATTATTATAATTGTCAAGGTAAATAATCATAAGGTCAAAAGACTATGAGACATGAAGAATTGTTCATACATCCGGATATGTATACGGTAGACACAATTCTTTAGTTAGTCTTGAATAACGTTCACAACTTAAGTTAAAGGTTGGGCACCTCTATCTTGTTAAAGTTGTAGAATTCTTTTATTAGCATTTGAGTGGGATCAAATGAATATGATGAGTCTAAAATAATCGAAAGGTTTTCGAGTAAAAGAATCTAGTGCACTAGGTGCATTGAACTGGATCACAATGAAATACTTTATCTAGAACCGTCACTAGATATAAGTCTTTTCATTAAAGAGGACAATCGGAGAGTCTATCTTAATCCTGAGATAAATGATGGACTTATGGTTGCAAGTGTTATCATTAGAGCTATCAATGAGTACGATTATATAGCATAGTCTATCCTCGATAGTTTGGTAGTATACATTTGTTAATCGATAGAGGACTTCATTTATAGATATGGACATCGTGGCTCCATTTATTAATTGAGAGTATGATATCATCATATGGATGTTTTGAGGTATTGGATATTAAATCTCAACGTTGAGTTTTCAATAATGATTATTGAAAACATGGCTTCTGGACAAGTCAAAGTATCCAAGTTCGAAATGTGGTCATATGAGGAAATATGGTAACTTGGAGAGCTATAGGCTGTCTATGAGCTCTTAGCGATTACTGATATTATTAACGAGGATACACCATCTCCTATAAGATTGTCTAGGGTATGAATGAGAAACATCTCCTTATTCTATCTTTATTTAAGAGTTCAATTTTAGCTCTTTAGTGGAATGAGTTAAAATTAATAGATTGGACCTAAGTGAATCATTTGTTGATTGTGATTAGGTTGTGTCTATTGAAGCTTAAATTTAGATAGCCCGCCAAGATCCCTAATCCACAAGTATTTGCATGGATCACTTGATATATTCTACCGGGCCGATTTAAGGGTCCATCTAGAATTGTTTTAATATATCAAGAATATAATATGTCTATTATTTAATTAATGGGCTGCACTATTATATTAATATATTAAAAGGAGACATGTGGGCTTGTTTATTTTAGTAAGAATGGGTTTGGTTCACATGTGGGCTTTTATTTAAAGTCCAATGGATTAAATGAAATAAGAAAATAATATATGACCCATTTATATAAGTGGGGCGGCAAGGTGTATATATTAACCTAATATATTATTTTGTTTCATTGTTTTAATTAAATAAGAATTAGTTAATTTATTAATTAATTGTTTAATTAAGAAACAAATCTTTTTCTGATCAGGAAATATATTTCCTAAAGTTATACTATTGGTAGTAGTATATTAAAAGTAAAAGACTTGTTTGATAAGAAAATAAATAATTAATTTTATTTATTTAATCAAATAAGAAGTCTTTTTATTTAGTCAATAAAAGAATAAAAATATCTATGAGTTGGATTAGGTTTTGAAGTCTAAAGGTTGATGGAAATTAGGGTGCAACACAAACTCTTTTTGGTATGTGATTTGCGGCAACCCTAGTCCATTTAGAGGAAGATTTCGGCAATCCTAAATAGAAGAGGAAGCAAAATTTCGGCCACCTATAGAATTCGGCCACCACAATATAGTTGATTGAATGATTCAATTTTTCTTTTTCTTCTCAATTTATAGAAAAAGATAATTTTTATTCTACTAAACATAAAAGAGAGAAGAGATTATTCTTTGATAGTACACTGATTGCTTGTTCATCAATAAGCTTGTGTGTACAACATCGAATTAGGTTCACGCGAGTTTCGATCATTAGATTGAGAACTCAAAAGTGACCGGAATAATTTTTGTCTTCTTTTGATTGTTTTGTGACTAACAAAAGAAAAAGAAAACTTTGTTCATCCATTCTCAGGTTTGCAATTCAAAGAAAAAGGGAGACCACGCTCCTAGGTGATTCACGTACGTGTTCGGATTGGAAGATCTCGCGGTACTGTTCTCGACCACTGTTCACGATCACTGTTCACAATCACTGTTCACGCGGGTACTGTTCACGGGCATCGGAAAAGTTTTTGCGGATTACTAATCGACGTAAGTCAATCGGATCACTCGTCAAGAGGTATTTAACTCTAACCGTATATATTTGAGTTTAATTAATTAAAAGGTTAAGGTTCAACTTTGAGAAAAATTTTAAAACCATACGAAATCTATTTTTCGTTTCTTCCGCTGCGTTTTATAACGATTTTTCCCTACAAAGATGGTTTGGATGATAGGGAGATGTGTTACTAGCTTAGAATACAAGTGTTGGGAGATATGTGAGCTTTTTGGTTCGTTCCCATCCTTTTCTATTTATAGAGGATGGAAAAATAGGTCATTTAAGCTTGAAAACAGAAGCTGTCGCTCGCATAGTCCGGGTGGAGTGCGGGTGAATTACCCGCACTGTACCCGCACTATATGGGTTGTCTTCATCTTCAGTTCTCTGATCTGGGCAATAGTGCGGGTGGAGTGCGGTTGGATTACCCGCACTTTACTCACACTGTACTCGCACTCTGGTGTTAGGTGTAAATCCACTCCTCTGTCTTGAGCAACAGTGCGGGTGGAGTGCGGTTGGATTACCCACACTTTACCAGCACTTTAGTGTCAGGTGCAAATTAGCTTTTCTTGATTCGGCAACAGTGCGGGTGGAGTGCGTTTGGATGACCCGTACTGACCCGCACTTTATCTTTTCTTCATGAATCAGGTCTTGGCTGTGGGAAGGAGTGCGGTTGGAGTGCGGTTGCGACCCGTACTTGACCCGCACTGTAGAGCTGCTTATGATCTTTTGTCTTTCCTTTTGCCCCTTTTTCTGTCGGAACCACTGCAATTAGCTTCTAACACCAGAATTACATCTATTGCCTGCAATTAGCACCAACGAGCCTATTAGACATAAAATATATAGAAAATACACACAAGAATGAGACAAAGGAATATGAATGAGGGCCGAAATATACAACAATTTAGGCACGATCAGAGCCCACTGGGAGTCATCGGGATGCAGATATCTCAACAATGGGAGGGACTTTCCTTTACGATTGAGGTATCCTTGCACCAAGAAATACCTAGTCACGATCTTTTTGAGCTTGCGTGCTTGATCCGGATCTTCAAGCAAGATCTCATTCTGGATGTATTCTGCTATGGGATTAATCCAGCACGGCAAATGGCTTACTGAGGTTACTTTCACCACTTTAACAATGCTGGATTGGAGTATCAGTTAGAGGGGTACTCCTCTGGGCAATGCATGTCCTCCAGTCGAGGTAATCTTGGCCAAAATATCCGCTCGGTGGTTCTTCTCTCGAGGGATTTGTTCCATCTTCACACCTTTGAATTTTGCCATTGTTTCTTAGATCTTTTTGAGGTAAGCTATCATGTTGTCTCCCTTTGCCTGGTAGACGCATGATACTTGATTGATCACAAGCTAGGAGTCACTTTCAATTAGGAGGAAGTCAGCCCCCAACTCCTCTGCCACCTTCATTCTAGCTAGTAGTGCCTCATACTTTACTTAATTATTGGTGGCTTTAAAATCGAACCTGAAGCAGTGGCTACACTCAATTCTGTCAGGATTAGTAAGGATGATTCCGGCTCCACACCCGGCTTGGCTTGATGCTCCATCTGTATACAATATCCAGACCCTGCAACTGGTGGGCCATTCTTAGGATTCGGGATTCAGGATTCGGGTTTAGTATCACAGTTGTATCCGGATTTGGAGTCGTACTGAATTCTGGCACAAAGTCGGCTAAAGCCTGAGCCTTGATTACCATTCTTGCCTTCTATTTTATGTCATATTGAGTGAGTTCTAAAGCCCACAAGAACAGCCTGCCTGATACGTCCGGCCTTTGGAGGAATTCTCTGAGTGGTTGTCTGTTACTACCGCGATTGTGTGAGCCTGAAAGTATGGTCGAAGCTTTCAGGCCTTAGCCACGAGCGAATAGGCGAGCTTTTCCAAAGGGGTATAATTCTTCTCTGGCTTGGTTAGAGCACGGCTCACATAGTAAATCGACCTTCACTAGGGCTCCACTGGTAGCAGTTTCTGATACTGCTAAGTAGAGTTGCAGTTCTTCCCCGGGTAAGGGCTTTACTAGCAAAGTCGGGCTAGCTAGGTACTTCTTCAATGACTGGAATGCTTGCTCACTCTCCTGGTCCCACTTTATTTTCTTACCCTGCTTAATGATTTTAAAGAAAGGCAAACACTTGTCAGTAGATCAGGATATGAAAAGGTTCAAGGCAACGACTCTGCCAGTCAAGCCTTGGGCTTGCTGAAGAGTAGAAGGGGATTCAAGATCCATGATGGCCTTGATCTTTTTGGGGTTAGCCTCGATTCCTCTCTCGTGTACCATGAAACCAAGAAACTTTCCTGCTACTACTCCAAAGACGCATTTTGCTGGATTCAACCTCATTTGGTTCTCTCTTATTACGTGGAAGGTCTGGCGCAGGATGTTGATCTGCTGCCTGAGATTTAGTAATCATGTCGTCTATGTATACTTCCATGGACTTCCCTATCTGTTGCTTGAATAGATTGTTCACTAGGCGCTGGTAGGTTGCTCCAGCGTTCTTAAGTCCGAATGGCATCACCTTCTAGCAGTAGAGACCCTGTGCGATGATGAAGCTGGTTTTGTCCTGATCTACGGGGTGCATCATGATATGGTTGTACCCCGAGAAAGAGTCCATGAAACTCAAAAGCTTGTTTCCTGCTGTGGAATCAATCAACTAATCTATTTTAGAGAGGGGGAAGCTATCCTTCGGGCAAGCCCAGTTGAGATCAGTGTAATCAACACACATACGCCACTTCCCATTGGCTTTAGTCACTATAACCATGTTGGCGATCTATTCGGGGTAGCGGGAGACTCTGATGAATCTGGCTTTGAGAAGCTTATCCACCTCATCCTGTACTGCGGCGGTCTGCTCAACGTTGAAATGCCTCTTCTTCTGTTTGACCAGCTTGAAGGTTGTGTCCACTGCTAGCCTGTGAGTAGCTAGGTTGAGGGGGATACCTGGCATTTCATCGTGACTCCAGGCAAAATTTTGTTATATTCTTCAGGCAAAAATGAGTTCTATCAAACTTCTCATAACTTCCTGATCCAACGTGCCGCCTATTTTCACAACCTTGGTTCGATCACCTTTCCTGACTGGTACTTCTTCCAACTGCTCAGTGGGGTAGCCACCAGCCCACCCTTACTTTTCAACTTCTGCCTCTTCTATCACCACACCTGGTACTTCTATTTCTTCTAGGTCATAATGATCCTGGCCTGTAACCTAGCCCGGTTCACTGGTCACATGTGCACATTGCTTGGCGAGTGCGGCTGGATTGGTTGACACTGCATAACAGCTGTGGGCTGCCTGCTGATCTCCTCTAACCTTTCCTACTCCTGTCACTGCTGGAAACTTCAGGACATTATGGTAAATGGATAGTACCCCCCTAATCCCTGACAGGAAAGGCATTCCTAAAATCGTGTTGTAGGCAGACGGTGTATCTACCACAATGAATTATGTCATCATATTCTGTTGAAGTGGAGCTTCTCTGACTATCACTGGTAAGATTTTAGATCCCATCGGTATGAATGAGTCCCCTATGAATCCGTATAAAGGTGAGGTACAACAGTTGTAACATGAGTTCTTCAGATTGAGTTGCTCGTGAGCTCCTTTGAACATGATGTCGACACTGCTCCCAGTATCAATGAGAACGCGATGAACCCAGCAATTGGCGATCTGTACCGAGGTTACCATGGGATCATCATATGGTTGCACCATGTTGTAGACATCTTTCTTAGTAAAAATGATCCGAGTGGAGCGGAAAAAGTCTCGAGGTGCCCCATTGACTTTGAGTATCTCATTACTGGTTGAGAATCTGGGAATATTCCTGGACATGGTTCTTTCTGGAATTATTGGAGGTTCTGGCTAGGGTGGGCCCCCCCACTAATGGTATGGATCATCTGTATCTGTTGCATTAGGTCTTTCTCCCCATCTCTGTTTCTCTCTGCAGCCTCCTTCATCTCGTCCTGCACTTGCCTTCCTTCCTTAATTCCATCCCGCAGCTGTTGCAAAAATTCAATCAAAAGTCCCCCTCTTACTAATGCTTCAATTTGGTTATGGAGGCTATAACACTCCGATGTATTATGCCCCAGATCCTCGTGGAAGACATAATACTTTTAGTGGTTTCTTCTGTCAGTTGGAGCTTTCATAGGACTGGGCTTTCTGAGGATACCCTTGTCACAGATGGCGAGGTATATGGTCTCTCGCGAGGCATTAAGAGAAGTATAATGGCTGTATATCTCTTCCTCTCCAGCTACCCGGGCTGCTTCCCTTAAAGATGGGGTCACTCAAGGAGGTGTTCTTCTAGCTGGATATCGCTCTCGATTTGGTGGGATATGAGGCGGCATATAAGTTGATCTATTTAGAGGTTGGTTTTGAACCTTCTTAGCTGGTGCGGGCTTCTGGGTCTCCTTCTTATGGCATGGGGTTGATCGGGCTTCATCATGCTCGACCTTAATCCGGAGTTGTTCATCTATATCCACCTGCTCCAAGGCCATGTCATAGGCTTCTGGATAGGTCTCTGGAGGATGCTTGACAAAAGATCGAAAGAGTCTTCCGGTCCATAGGTTCCTCCGAAAGTTAGCCAGGGTTTATTTTTCATCAAAGACCCCCATTTGGATGACCTCCTTGTGATATTTTTCAACATATGACTTCAACGATTCACCCCGCTCTTGGATCACATACTAGAGCAAAATGGGATCCTTGGGAAGAGGTTTGATCCCCTGAAACTGAGCACAAAAAGCTGTGGTAAGCTTAGTAAAGGAATCGACACTACCTGCTGGCAACTTTCTGAACCACGTCTTGGCACAATCTGTTAGGGTTGAAGGGAACATCTTGCAGATTGCTCACCGGGTAGCGTTCTAAATCTCCATCTGGTGTATAAAGCTCCCCAAGTGACTCACAAGATCTTCGGATCCAGAGTACTTCTCAGCGAGCATCTTGAATTTAGGGGGCAACTCAGTTTCTCTTACTCTCCTAGAGAATGGTGCATTCATCTCCCCTAAGGGGTTCTTTCGAGTTCCCTGGTGCTTTCCTTTTTTCAGCTCTAACAGCTCTTTTTCCATTCTTGCCATCTGATCTTTGAGGCACTTGGGTCTTTTACTTCCAGATCGGGCTTCCGAACTTTCTTCCTCTGAAGTCTCTGATTTAGTGGTTTTCTCCTTTCGCCGTTCTCTATGGCGGTGCTTTCGTCTAGGACTCCTTCTGGATCCAGTACTCCCTTCAGCATCAGGGTATGGATCTCTCACCTTTGCCTCCAACCTGGCTGCCGGTTGGTTCCTCCTAGGAGGTATCTCAACTGCTGACTTCTCTAAGCAGGGTCTAGGATTCTCTGGATTGATTGGGGCTGGTAGTGGCGGTCCCAACTTGTCAAACACAGGTATCCAGGTATCCAGTCCTGCAGCCCTAGGCGTCTCGAAAGGTATCCCCTAGGCAATCATCCAGAGGTGGATGGCTTCCACATAGGCTGCTGCTTGCTGCTCTAGGATATCCCGATTGATCTTCTACGTAGCCGGATCTTGGGGTACAGACCCCGTATTGGGTGGAGGGATCAGTGCCGGATTATGGTTTCTTGACCCCCCCCCTCCCTGCCTTTGAACTCTCTAGGTGGAGGCGAGATACTAGGGTCCCGACGGATTGCGATCAGCTTGCGATGACCTGAGTCTCATCTTGAAAAAATTCTAAGCAGAACTAGGATGTTTTGTAGATGGTTAGGAATGTCCTCACAGACGGCGCCAAAAGTGTTAGCTGAAAATTGTCACCGGGGGTGAAAACTTCAATTAACCACTTTAAGGGACCAAGATCTAGATGGATCCCGGCTGGAGAGGTATATAGATGGATCCCGTTCCTTGCCCTACACTCTTGTAGTTTCGGTCTAGGGTTTCAGCCATTACGGGACCTTCCTTGGTGATAGGCGAATATATCGTGGGATTGATCCCTAGAACCAATTGATTCTTTATTTAACGAGAGTTTTCTGGAGTTGACTTTTCATTCAATTAGAACTCTTAAATGGCGGGAATGAGTCTGCTTCTGTACTGAGTAAACAATGGTGTTTCAATGTAGCTTTACCCCTGTCTTCTAGGTGCCTTAACAATTTACTTTTCCTAGAGCTTTGGCTGCTTGGTTGGCGGATTATGGAAAAGACCAAAGAGGTTAGACTTACTGGATCATGGTAACAGCATGTCTAGGTACCAGGATACCGGTCGATATTATAGCGGGGTATCGAGATGAGGTAGTATCGAGGTACTGGATCCACCAGGTAGCGGGGTTCCTAAGACCCGGCCTTTGTTTTGTCAACCAGGAATCTTGGCCCTTTCGACCCTGATCAGGATGGGCTGGTATTTCTCTAGGATACTCTGGTTTGGTTCCTCTATTGGTGGTAGCCGGATCCTGCCACCTAGCCCAGAATCGGGATGGACAATTCTTCCTTGATCCCTCTGCCATTTTTTACGGCTAACACTTGTATTGCTGATTCCACTGTGGAAGCCAAATATGTAGCGGCTTGTGAAGCAGCTAAGGAGGTTGTATGTGTCCGTAAGTGATCAGACGATAAATGTACATGTTTGAGGTCCCCATTTCCTAGCTTTTGTTCTCGTTTTCGAGCGTATTTTTGTATATAATGTGTTTGTTTAGCCTTATGTAGGTACATATTCCTTACAATAAGGTTTTGTGCTTAACAGGTTAGTTGGGTAGCAAAATGTGCCAAAAAGATAATATATTGGAAGTATTCAGAGTTGTCGTGGCCTCACTATCAAACCAAACCATGACGTGATTCATGGTCAAACATGGCAAGTTTCTATGGTGGATCCGTCGTCAAGCCAGAACGTGACACAGAGACCGCGGCACTGGTCAACTCTGTTTTCCAAAGGTTAGTGGGCTGAAATTGGAAAGTGCCTATGCAGAACATACGAATTTCAGGGATCATATCTCCCTCCTTATAATGAAATAGGTTTTGTACCACCTATGTTTAGAAAGCCCCAGAAGTGTACTTTCCAGCGGTTTTTACAGATTGCAATTTTGGGTTTTCTAGAGGTAGATATGACCGTTTCCGTAATGGTGCGCGAGTCTGGAAATTAGACCGCGGCAGAGAGCTTCATGCAGAATACTCAACTTGCGGAGGGCATATCTCCCTCCTCAGATCGAATAACAATGAGTTCCACATATATTTGGAAAGCCCTTGAAGTCCACTTTCCAGCGGTTTGTACGGATTGTAATTTCTTGTTTTTTAGTGGGAGATATGACCATTTTCGTAACGGTACACGGAGCTGAAATTCCATATCAGTGTGCGAGGTGACCTACCAGGCGACCAACCCTCACTCTCCTCACCACTCGCCTCAACCTCCGCCTAAACATCACAGCAGGAAAGGCGACTTGCGCATCAACTATTCCATTCGCCCTGGAGCTAGGCCCGAAGCCTGGAAAGGCAAAAATGGTCTTTTCTCACCCCAATACGTCCCCAAACTTTACCTAACTATAAAAATACCTCTTCTCTTCTTCGCTTCACACAAAAGCAGAGCAGCAACAACTTCTTCTTCATTTTCTTCAGCCAAAAAGAGAGAGAGGAGCTTCTAAGAGCATCCATGGAGGTTTTCCTCCATGGATGTCTCTTCACCACCATTTCTACACATCTTCCACCACTTTTGAGAGTTGATTGCAAAGGAAAATTACCCATTTGCCCTTGCCTTATCTCCGTTCCCATATATAAACATTCCTTATTTTCAATTTAAAACACCACTCTCTACCCAAGAGTACTCTCAAATACCTTATCCTTTCATCTCACTCATACATCACACAACCCAATTCCCAAGAAAACCACCAAGATTCTATCTTTTCCTAAAATTCAACCCACCCACCACAGTTATTAACCATATCCATTAATATTTAACCTTTTTGGGCAAGAAGAGCTGAAAAGAATTTGAAGGAGAAGAAGAACCAAAAAGAAGAGGAAGCTCTCTATATAGTTTTCTCTAGACTCTTTCTCTTTCAGTTTCTTTGTTGTTGTTGTACAACCATGTATTTACTTTTACATATGTGTTGTATGGCCCTAACTTGCAATATGAGCTAAACTTGATTTGCTAAGGCTTGATGAAATCAAACCCTTAAACTTATTAATAAAGACCACTCATTTATTTTTGTATGCTTGTGTTTTGTATGGATATTTCTGATTACTTAATGTTTTCACTAGAATTGATCAACATGTGAAGGATATTTGGTGGTGTGCTATGAATCGAGGGGCAATGCATGCCACATGTTTGATGAAACGTCCTCTATGCATGACTAGTAAGGTAGAGATATGTGAGGCTAACGTATATGGCCTTGTGTGTGTGCCAAATTTCTTAATGAATTCATGCATATAGTCTAGAGTCATCGAGAGATAGGCTTAAGGTATGCTTGGATGTGATTTCTATTACTTGAAGGAGTGTAGAGATTATCTTTAGGTGCATGGGTCTACAATTCACATTTGCACTAATTAGGTATTTGAGTGAGGTGAGGTGGATTCTTTGTCTTAGCATATTTCATCATATTATCACAATGATTTTCCTTGTTTCTTTCAATTCACAATTTAGTTGAAATTTCTTAGTAGTTAAATTTAGATTAATTGTAGTCTTTAAAGATAGCATTCTCTTTAATCATTGTTCAAATAGTAGCTAGATCAATCAATTTTTGTAATCAATTCCTCAATATTTGTGGGAACGAACTTTACTTACTATTGTGCTACACTCCGGCCTCGTACGATTGTGAGCGCCCACCTTTGGAGTGAGTCAATTTTTGGCACCGCTATTGGGGATTGAGCGGAGAGTTGATATTGATACTAGTTGGTTTATTACTAGTTTTAAATTTTAACTTTTGAGTATTTATTTCCTTTTTAGGTAGGGTGCTCTTGAATGCACTAATAGACAAGGAGCCACCATCTACAAGATTCACACTTCGATTCCGACATTGAAGGAACAACTCAGAGGAATCGCCGAGATCAAAGGCAAGCTAGACCCGAGATGGCAGTCAATCCTAATCCAGATGCACCCCAAGTGCATGACGGTGCTATTTGGCAGAAGATAGAACTTTGCAAGATTATCTCATACCGAGGGTAGATCAAAACTTATCCTCCATCAGAAGACCAACAGTGAACGCAACTAACTTTGAAATCAACCTACCAGTTATTCAAATGATTGCTTCCACAGTACAATTTAGAAGCCTGCCTAGTGAGGATCCAAATGTCCATCTTCAGAGCTTCAATGACATTTGTGACACATTTAGATACAACGGAGTTTCAAAGAATGTCATCAAGCTGAAGTTGTTTCCATTCTCCCTCTAGGACCGAGCAAAGACGTGGCTTCACTCACTTCCTCCAGACTCCATCATCACATGGGACCAGCTGGCCTAAGCATTTATGAACAAGTACTTTCCACACTACAAGGAAAAATGTTTTTTATGATGGTTTTTAACCATTATGAAAAGGTTTTAATGACGGTTTTATAAGCGTTGTTAAAGCCACTGTAATAAAAAGTTTATCACGGTTTTACTTTTTATCGCGGTTTTTAAAAACCAGTGTGAATTTTTATCACGGTTTTCAAAAACTGTCAACAATTTCTGACATCTTTTAAACCTTGTGATCAATTGATGTTAGCAAAAAACTGTTACGAAGTTCTTTTATAAATAAATAAAATTATATACATAATCTCTTGACGATATTTTCAAGAGATTATGCTTTACTTTTTTGTTAATTTATTTTAATATTATATTGTTTTCCATATATATATACACACACAAAATCTCTTGATGATGATATTGTTAAGATATACTGTTTTATTTGTTTGTTAATTTATTTTTAATATTATAATATTTTCCAAATATATATAATAAATATTAAGTATCTATATTCAAACTTTCAAAAAATAATCTCTATTCAAGATCAAAATGTATTGAAGATATTAAAATAAAAAGTTACAAACAACACCAAAATAAACAAAAATTTATTAGCAAAATCAATTCTAAAATACAAACTATTATACACAAAAGCTATGTTTAAATTTTCTTTGTTCATATACATGAAAAACAAAATCTTTGTTCATCTTCCTTGAGGCTTCCTTTCGAATATATGGCTGCATATGAGAAACGATAAGAGTAAGTTTGACGAATAATAAAATTGATATAAAAAAAACTAAAACTAAAACTATACTATAACAACAAATCATAATAAAAACTTATTTTATCAATAAAAGAAAGAGAAAACAAAAGGAGATCGAAACGAAATTAACTAACCTCTTTTGAACGTCGACATAAACTTTCTTTTGAACAACTTTGAAGAAATGGTGCCCGATTGCATAGATAGAGGTGAAATCATGATCTTCTGTTTTGTATAAACGTTCATATTCAAAATACTACAAATGTAAGTCACTCACTACCGGAGACCGCTACAAGTTCCTAACCAATAAAAATAAATAAATACAGAAAAAAAGTGATTATATTCCAAATCATGTGTTGAGTTCATTTGACGTTAAAAACTCACCATGAATAGAGTTCTTTTATTTGTGAAAAGTGAAGATTGTGAGTGAGAGAATACTGAAAAAAAAGGTAAGAGATGTGAGAGTGGCGGGTGGCTAGGGTTAGAAGGTAGGGAAAGTTAGCTATCAATTATTCTAAAGATATGTTTAAATATAAGAAAAAAATTAACCTAAATTTATGTTTTAACTTTTCTTAACTTTTTATATTTTAATATTTCACTACAAAAAACGATTGTTTGTATTTTTTTTGTAAAGTGTTGTGACTAATAAATTTGAGAGATAAAAAATTAAAAAGTATAGTTTTAGTGTAATTCTAAAAATTATATATATATATATATATATATATATATTTCTTTATCAAACTAACAAAATAGTATGATAATTAGATTACATATAAAAATATAAAACATGATAACTTTGTCACGATTAATAAAATTCGTAATAACTTGATCACAGTTTGATAAACATGTGATAACTTAATCACGGTTAATAAAAAATATTATCCAATTGTTGCACATTTTAAAGGACCGTGATACTTTGATGTCAGTTTTAAATTACGTCATAAACACACGACAAATTAAAAAGACTAGTATCACTTGATCACGGCTAAAAAAAACCGTGATAAAATTGCGTGATAAAAACCTATTTTTCTTGTAGTGCCACCAGAAAGGGCAGCTCGTCTTAGGAATGAGATCACTAATTTCTCCTAATATGAGAGTGAGAGCCTCTACGATGCATGGGAGAGATTCAAGGAGCTTGTAAGGAAGTGCCCTCATAATGAACTCTTAAAGTGGCAACTTGTAGAATCTTTCTACACTGGCATCAACAACGCCATAAGAACTTTGATAGATGCGACTGCCGGTGGGGTGTTAATGAAGAAGTCTGAAGATGTGGCTTACAACATTTTGGAGGATCTATTATCTATGAATAGCCATTGGGTAAATGAAAGACAAGCAATGAGAGCTCCAGGTATCATTGAAGTTGATGAGGTCATGGCATTAAAAGCCCAAATCGAAGCCTTGACTAAGCAAGTGAGTAAGATAGGTGTAGCCTCGAGTCAAGCAAATGCTTTAAGTTGTGAGTTATGCTTTGGACTGCATAAGAGTTTGGAATGTGATCTCATAAGCTCTTAACCAATAGACCAAGTGCCTTCATCAATTATAACAGAAACTTCCCTAACCCAAAGCCAAAATGCCCAATACAACCCTTTCTCAAATACATACAAACCGAGGTGGAGAAAAAACCCCGCCTTTTCTTTGAAAGAGAACAACAATAGGCTTCAACCTCAACAAAATCTTAACCAAAGACAAACACCCTGATTCGAACAACCTCAACAACAACAAAACTTTCCTAACCAAACTCCAGGATTCCAAAACCAAGGAGAAAATAAGCCTACTCTAGAAGACCTCTTCTCAAATTACATGAACAGGTTTGACGTATGAATGGAGTCTCAAGATTTAGCTTTGAAGAAGGTTGACATGAAGATTGACTAAGTAACTCAACATTCTCAAGCATCAATCAAGAATTTAGAGGTGCAAATAGGGAAATTGGCAAGGGTTGTTCAAGGAAGGCAACAAAGGGTGTTGCCTAGTATCACAGAAAACAGCCCCAAAGAGCAATGTCATGCTATTTTTTTAAGAGATGGAAAGGTAATTGAGAACCCGGGTGGGGTTGAGGACATAGATAGAGGGGTTAACAAGAACTTACCACTTGAAGATGAAGATGCAACCTCTCAAGTACAAAAGAATGATAGGAACAAGAAGCATGATCTTCCTTCCACTTTATTCGATCTACCTCCTTCGCCCCAAGTCAAAGCGTATGTGCCATACATCCTTTACCCACAAAGACTGAAAAGGCACCAAGATGCTTAGAACTTTGCTAAGTTTCTGGAGGTTTTCAGGAGACTTCTCATCAACATACCATTCATTGAAGCATTGGCACAAATGCTAAAATACATGAAGTTCTTGAAGGAGTTACTATCGAAGAAGAAGAGATTGGAGGATTTGGAAACAGTGGCACTCACGGAGGAGTGTAACATAATCGTTCAAAACAAAATCCCCCCAAAATTGTAAGATCCCGAAAGGTTTACTATTCTATATGCTATTGGGAATGTGAAGTTTGGGAGAGCTTTAATAGATTCGGGACAAGCATCAACTTGATGTCGTATTCTGTATTCAAAAAGTTATGGTTGGGAGAAGTGAAGCCTACAAGAGTGACCTTCCAATTGGCGGATCGATTTATAAAATACCCATATTGAGTAATGGAAGATGTTCTAATGAAGGTGGGTAAATTCTACTTCCTGATTGACTTCGTGATTCTAGATATGGAAGAAGATATAGAGATTCTGTTGATCCTTAGAGGCCATTCTTGAAAACTAGTGGAGCATTGGTTGATCACAAAGAGGACAAGTTGACATTGAGGGTTGAAGATGAAAAAGAAGTGTTTGACATTCTCAAGGCCACTGAGATCCCTTCACTATCCCAAACATGTTTAAGAGTTGATATTGTTAATCCTCTCGTGGGGGAAGTTATCAGAAGAGACATTCTGAAAGAGTCACCTAAATCTAGCTTAGGTCATGATGCTTCAAGAAAGAAGATGAATGGGATCCATAAAGTAAGCTTGCATTGAGTCATGAACAAAACCCAAGAAACTCCCCCGGTAAAAATTGAAAGGAAGTTGGATAGAGGGGATAAGAGAATGAAGGACATGTGTGAGGTTGAGTAAACACGAAAAGTGAATGGATTTTGGGTGAGGATGTTATATGGCTCCCATAAGTTGAAAAAGGAATAAGGGGATAAGTTCGTGCCAGTTGATGACCCAGATTGAGAGGAGTTGAAAACGTCTAGCCGAGACGTTAAACCAAGCGCTTGGTGGGAGGCAACCCACCTAGGTAACTTTTCGATTTTAAGTTTTTTTTTTCGGTTTTATTTATATTTGTTTTTGTTTAATCTTTTTTTCTTGCTTAGAATTAAGTGTGCGGCGTTGTATTGTTCCTAGTTTTTAGTTTAGTTTTGTCTTTGTGTTAGTGTAGGGTTGCGTTTGGCCTCCCTCCCGCTTCTAATCTTATATTGTCCAATCCGCTTTTGTGCAAACATTGGGGACAATGTTTCCTTTAGGTTTAAGGGTATGACCATCCGGTGACCATCTTGTGTCTTTTAATTCTTGCATGATTGTCGTGTATGTTGTTGTCTATTTATTTTTTATTGTTGCATGATTGTGTGTTTATAGAGTCAATTTTGCCCATTATCCTGCTTTTGGAGCCAAATTTTGGAGCAAATTCTTGCTTAATGAGATGCTTTTAAGCTGTGCCTTTAGAAGCAATCTTCTGTACATTTTGATCCTTTGAGTCTAGCAAAGGATGATGCTAGTTAAAGCTACACCACATTGCTTGCACGCACCTTACCAGACTCTAAGGTGCCTTATTGAATGAGTATTGCGCTTAAGATGTCCAGATCATTAGTGGAGACTACCCATATGACGCCAGAGCCTATATAGCGTCCTTATGAGTGCAAAATTTTTCTTGTCAAATCTTAAATACTCTTCTTGTAGATAAATAAGAATAAATAAAAAGGACCTCATTCCAATGCATTGGGAATTAAAGAACGATCATCTAAGAGCATCACCGTAGTCTTTGCCCTTGTCTGCTTGCTTGACCCATGCCTATAGAGATGATGTAGGCTATGTGTGCTAGTCACTACAAATGACTTAAACACGTCCCTTGCCTTGTGTGTGTGCTTGAATGTCCTAACTATGTAGATCTACACACTAAACCAAATCATCGTACCTTCCCATTTCATATACATATCACCACAAAATAACCAAACACTAGCCCACCCTATGGCTATGATTATGGCTAAAAAGAATGGAGAAATGAAGCTCAAAGAAGAGAAAATTTGCAAAGTAATGTGTACTTAGGATAAAAGTGTAACATGTGCAAAGAAAAAAGGCTTAAAATGAAATAAATAATAAATGCTAATAAGAAAAGCACAAAAGCCTTATGAGATCAAAATGTAAAAAGTTGCCAAAATCTAAAGCAACCATAAACAACACAAAGTGCTTAAAAGTCCAGATTTGTGCCTAGTCGTATGATTAAAGTGTGAAAACCTTGCCACGTGGAATTCTTTACCATAATCACTAGCTCACCCGTAATAACATATCCACCTAGCCTCTCCATCACCGAAAAAAATCATAACATCACTTACACTTAAAAGAAGTCCTAATTGATCTTTAGGATGAGTCTTGCTTGTAGGTGAAGACGTTTACGGTGCTCTACTTTTGTTCTTAATGTTCAAATCCGTTCTTGTGGTCCATTTGCATTTAAAATCAGGCAGCTGTCAAAATTCACCAAATGCGTGTAACATTTAAAAATTTCTTGTGCAGAGCCTCCAACCGCATATGTTTGTTAAGTTAGCCTAGGTTCTTAGTAGTAAAATAAGAGAGATCCAGAAAGGTTTTGGTTCAAGGTGAAATGTTATCAAGAGTCTCTTGTGTTCGGTGTTTTTGAAGCTAAGTTCACTATGTAATACGAAATTGCAATCTCTTTTGTTGTAGCACCTTAGCTTGCATTATTCTAAACCTTTTCTTAGCGGTCTTAGCATGCATATGCCTCAATTTTGGTTCACCAAACGTCGCATCTCATTCTATAGTTGGCTCATCAAGAATGACGTTTGTGGTTATTGTTCCGTAAGCCCTCACGAGACTTCACTCACCATCTAGAGATTGCCTAGGGGTTTAAAATGCTTGTGGAATGTGCTAAGTGACATTGTGTCACCCACAAAAGTGGTGTGGTTTTTATTGTTGTCTAGTCTAATTCTAATATGTTTTCTTTCGCTTGTTTTATTTTGGTTTTGCTCGAGGATGAGCAAAAGATAAGTTTGGGTGTATTTGATAGTATCCATTTCTACATTTGGTGTAGCCCTCATTCCCTATTGTTTTCACTCATTTCTCAGGTATTATTGTTATTTAATATGTTTTGTGAGCTTTGTGTAGGTAATAAACTATAAATAAGGTGTTAGAGCTTAATTGAAGAGTTTTGAAGGTTAAAGGGGCTGAAATTGTAAATGCTGGTGTAGAACACCCAAATTTAGGAGGTCATATCTCCCTCCTTAGACCAAACCATGTTGAGATCCAAAAATATTCAAAAAGACTCAGACGTCTAGTTTCCAACAGTTTTTACTGATTGTGATTCTGAGTCTTCTAGAGTAAGTTATGCCTGTTTTCGTAACGGTGTGCGATGGTGAAAATGCGACCTAAAAGCGACATGGGATGCAAGTCACATCCATGTCACTTTTTGCTCTGTCAAAACTCAAATTCCCGAGGGCAATGCGACCTAAAAGAAAGCTGGGCGGCATATCGTCTCCAAGTCACTTTCTTCTCTATCAAAACTCAAGTTAGGTCGCTTTTGAAGTTGCTTGTTGCCTAGAATCAAGAAAATTACCTCTTTGCTCATGATCTATCTCCTTCCCATATATAAACATTCCTTATTTTCATCTCCCTCATGCATCACACAACCCAATTCCCAAGAAAACACCATGATTCTATCTTTCCCTAAAATCCAACACACCCACCACACTTATTAACCATATCCATTAATATTTCACCCTTTTGGGCAAGGAGAGCTGAAAAGAATTCGAAGGAGAAGAAGAACCAAAAAGAAGAGGAAGCTTTCCATATAGTTTTCTCCAAACTCTTTCTCTTTCAGTTTCTTTGTTGTTGTAGAGCCATGTATTTCCCTTTACATATGTGATGTATGGCTCTAACTTGCACTATGAGCTAAACTTGTTTTGCTAAGGCTTGATGAAACCAAACACTTAAATTCATTTATAAAGACCACTCCTTTATTCTTGTGTGCTTTTGTTTTGTATGGATATTTCTGAATACTTAATGTTTTCAATAGAATTGATCAACTTGTGAATGATATTTGGTGGTGTGCTATGAACCGAGGAGCAACGCACGCCACATGTTTGATGAAATGTCCTTTCTGCATGACTAGTAAGGTAGAGATACACGAGGCTAGCGTATAGGGCCCTTGTGTGTGTGCCAAAGTTCTTAATGAATTCATACATATAGTCTAGGGTCATCGAGAGATAGGGTTTGGGTATGTTTGGATCTGATTTCTATTACTTGAGGGAGTGTAGAGATTATTTTTTGGGTGCACGGGTCTACAATTCACATTTGCACTAATAAGGTATTTGAGTGAGTCTAGAGCTTAATTAGCTAGAGGGTGAGGTGGATTCTTTGTCTTAGCATATTTCATCATATTATCACATTCATTTTCCTTGTTTCTTTCAATTCACAATTTAGTTGAAATTGCTTCATAGTCTAATTTAGATTAATTGTAGTCTTTAAAGATAGCATTCTCTGTAATCACTTTTCAAATAGTAGCTAGATCAATCAATTTTGGTAATCAACTCCTCAATCTTTGTGGGAACAAACTTTACTTACTATTGTGCTACACTCTGCCTTTGTACAATTGCGAGCACCCACCTTTGGAGTGAGTCGCACTTACGAGTTCTGTTTTTATAAACACCATTTCAAACATCAGAATAGAGATTTTCTACAATTTGGTTCATAAGAATATCATTGATGTTCATCTCCTCAACATTGTTAGCAATACATGCTTTGTCAAGTTTCACATGATTAACACTTTTCTTCATCCATTTTTTCTTAACAAGCTTTGTAGGAATACCGTGCTTATCAACTTCTATCGCCCTAGCATGCTTGAATTTAAGGTCAATCTCTTTATCTCTAGATGCATTTCCTATTTTGTAATATTCAATATAATTATAGCACTTGGGCTTAATATGGCCAACAGTATTGCAAAAGTGACAAATAGAAATAAATGAAGAGATAGTACCTTCTGGATTTGAAAAAGCACTAGTTGGAGTTTGTAATGATACATTGTCTTTCTTTTTACCTTTGGCTTTCGGAAGATTGTCCTTAGGAGACTTTTTGACCTTCTTGTCCTTTGCCTTGCTTGAAGGAGGTGATGCTTCCATAAGCTTCTCCTCAACTACCAAGCCGCTAGACTCTCCTAGAGGAATTGCAAGAGCCATAACTTTGTTCATAATTGATCAAGCCATTAGCTAAGTCCTTAATGGCTTGCTTGGCAATGTCAATCTCCTCAAGGTATTCTCACTCTTTATCTTTCAAGATAGAAACAATCTCTGTACTTTCAAAGACAAGTTTTTCAACCTCTTTAAGCCTCTTCACAATATCATTCTTTTCATTCATAAGTCTGTAAGATGTTTCAACAAACTCATCTACTTGAGTCTTGATCAAGTTATCTTTCTCCTTAACTTCTCTCAATGCTTCATCACTTTCTTTTTCAAAGCTCTTTATCCCTACTATAAGATTGAGATCGATTGTGTTAGAACTAGAGCAATCTTGATAACTTTGGTTAACCTCTACTTGACATTTATACTCTAAATTTGAGTAAGAAGCCGTAAGAGCAATGAAGTTGCTAACATGTTCTTATTCTTCACTAGAGGACTCAGTACTTGAGCTCTCCTCATCACTCGAGCTCTCATCACTCCAAGTAGTCGCCAAAGCTTTGCCATTCTTTTGGATCCTTAATCTTCCCATTAGGGCACTATAAGGCAAAGTGTCAAAATCCTTGATACTTATAGCATTGGACCTTGTTTTTGCTCTTGGCTTGACCATCTTTGTCATTCTTTGGAGTTAATGACTTCTTGACTTTCCTTCCTTTAGAAAGTTACTACTAAGCTTGGCATCTCTTCTCATGAACTTCTTAAATTTTCTAACCAATAGAGCCATCTCATCATCATCATCTTCACTTTTCTCCTCAATGGCATTGAGTGCAATTCCCTTGCCCTTGGCTTTAGGTTTCAAGCTCATTTCATAAGTTTGAAGTGACCCGAGCAATTCATCAATGCTCATACTATCAACAACTTTGCTCTCTTCAATAACAGTCACCTTAGCCTTGAACCTTTGGGGTAATGACCTCAAGATCTTCCAATTGAGATACTCGCGAGAGACTTGCACACCAAGCACTTGGCATTGATTATCAATGCTTAGAAGCCTTAATTGGAAGTCTTGGAGTTTATCTTCTTCACCAATTTGCAAATTCTCAAATTATGAAGTGTGCATTTGAAATCTTGACTTCCTAACTGTCATAGTTCCTTCATTGGTAACTTAGAGAGCATCCCATGCTTCCTTGGTGGACTCTAGGTTTTGAATGAACATGAATTGATGACTATCTACTCCTCCAAAGATAACATTCACCGCCCGATGATGCCATTTTGGCAATTCGAACTCATTTACGGACCATTCACTTCTAGGATTTTGAACCACATATCCATCTTCGAGCATCTTATTTAGTTGAGAGTATCCCTTTTCTACCATCATCCAAGCTCTCTCATCAATAGAACGGATGTAGGCTTTCATCCGGAGTGTTCAAAAGCTGTAGTTATAGCCCTTGAGTAGAAGAGCTCTAGAATTGGAAGCACCTTCGGTCATTGTTTCCTCTTGATGAGCAATGACTTCAAAAAACCTTACAATTTATCGTGATTGTATCCCCGATCTCGATAATTGCAATCTAACGACCCGCTATGATACCAATGAACTATATGTAGGGAAAAATCGATATAAAACGCAGCAGAAGAAACGAAAAATAGATTTCGTATGGTTTTAAAATTTTTCTCAAAGTTGAACCTTAACCTTTTAATTAATTAAACTCAAATATATACGGTTAGAGTTAAATACCTCTTGACGCGTGATCTGATTGACTTACGTCGATTGGTAATCCGCAAAATCTTTTCCGATGCCCGTGAACAGTACCCGCATGAACAGTGATCGTGAACAGTACCGTGAGATCTTCCAATCCGAACACGTAGGTGAATTACCTAGGAGCGTGGTCTCCCTTTTTCTTTGAATTGCAAACCTAAGAATGGATGAACAAAGTTTTCTTTTTCTTTTGTTAGTCACAAAACAATCAAAAGAAGACAAAAATTATTCCGGTCACTTTTAAGTTCTCATTCTAATGATCGAAACTCGCGTGAACCTAATTCGATGTTGTACACACAAGCTTATTGATGAACAAGCAATCAGTGTACTATCAAAGAATAATCTCTTCTCTCTTTTATGTGTTTTAGAATAAAAATTATCCTTTTCTATGAATTGAGAAGAAGAAGGAAAATTGAATCATTCAATCAACTATGGTGGCCGAATTCTATATGTGGAATTATATAGGTGGCCGAAATTTTGCTTCCTCTTCTATTTAGGATTGCCGAAATCTTCCTCTAAATAGACTAGGGTTGCCGCAAATCACATACCAAAAAGAGTTTGTGTTGCACCCTAATTTCCATCAACCTTTAGACTTCAAAACCTAATCCAACTCATAGATATTTTTATTCTTTTATTGACTAAATAAAAAGACTTCTTATTTGATTAAATAAATAAAATTAATTATTTATTTTCTTATCAAACAAGTCTTTTACTTTTAATATACTACTACCAATAGTATAACTTTACGAAATATATTTCCTGATCAGAAAAAGATTTGTTTCTTAATTAAACAATTAATTAATAAATTAACTAATTCTTATTTAATTAAAACAATGAAACAAAATAATATATTAGGTAAATATATACACCTTGCCGCCCCACTTATATAAATGGACCATATATTATTTTCTTATTTCATTTAATCCATTGGACTTTAAATAAAAGCCCACATGTGAACCAGACCCATTCTTACTAAAAGAAACAAGCCCACATGTCTCCTTTTAATATATTAATATATTTGTGCAGCCCATTAATTAAATAATAGACATATTATATTCTTGATATATTAAAAACAATTCTAGATGGACCCTTAAATCGGCCCGGTAGAATATATCAAGTGATCCATGCAAATACGTGTGGATTGGGGATCTTGGCGGGCTATCTAAATTTAAGCTTCAATAGACACAACTTAATCACAATCAACAAATGATTCACTTAAGTCCAATCTATTAATTTTAACTCATTCCACTAAAGAGCTAAAATTGAACTCTTAAATAAAGATAGAATAAGGAGATGTTTCTCATTCATACCCTAGACAATCTTATAGGAGATGGTGTATCCTCGTGAATAATATCAGTAATCGCCAAGAGCTCATAGACCGCCTATAGCTCTCCAAGTTACCATATTTCCTTATATGGCCACATTTCGAACTTGGATACTTTGACTTGTCCAGAAGCCATGTTTTCAATAATCATTATTGAAAACTCAACGTTGAGATTTAATATCCAATACCTCAAAACATCCATATGATGATATTTTACTCTCATTTAATAAATGGAGCCACGATGTCCATATCTATAAATGAAGTCCTCTATCGATTAACAAATGTATACCACCAAACTATCGAGGATAGACTATGCTATATAATCGTACTCATTGATAGCTCTAATGATAACACTTGCAACCATAAGTCCATCATTTATCTCAGGATTAAGATAGACTCTCCGATTGTCCTCTTTAATGAAAAGACTTATATCTAGTGACGGTTCTAGATAAAGTATTTCATTGTGATCCAGTTCAATGCACCTAGTGCACTAGATTCTTTTACTCGAAAACCTTTCGATGATTTTAGACTCATCATATTCATTTGATCCCACTCAAATGCTAGTAAAAGAATTCTACAACTTTATCAAGATAGAGGTGCCCAACCTTTAACTTAAGTTGTGAACGTTATTCAAGACTAACTAAAGAATTGTGTCTACCTCATACATATCCGGATGTATGAACAATTCTTCATGTCTCATAGTCTTTTGACCTTATGATTATTTACCTTGACAATTATAATAATAAATGCTATAAGTAATTGTAAGAATCAGAATTCACTTTATTAATATGAGAAGATTGTGAATTATAATATTACACTCTTGCCATTGAGCATAATCCTAACAATCTCCCACTTGCTCTATAGCAAGTGTGTCATATCTCTCATTCCCATGTTCTCTAGATGTCCATCAAAGCTCTTCTGAGGTAGAGCCTTTGTGAAAGGATCCGCTAGATTTTCTACTGACGCGATTTTTGTGATCGTCACGTCTCCCCTATGAACAATTTCCCTCAAAAGGTGATACTTCTTTTCAATGTGTTTACCTCTCTTATGACTTCTTGGTTCTTTCGAATTAGCCACTGCACCACTGTTGTCACAGTGTATAGTGATCTGCTTATTCGCACTAGGAACCACTTCTAAGTCAATCAAGAATTGGCGGAGCCAAACAGCATTCTTTGGCAGCTTCGCATGCATCAACATACTCAGCTTCCATGGTGGAATCAGCAATACAAGATTGCTTGATACTCCTCCATATGACTGCTCCTCCTTTAATGGTAAACACAGATCCTGATGTGGATTTTCTGGAGTCAGAATCCGACTAGAAATCAGAATCTGTATACCCAACAGGAATTAAATCCCCTCCAGAGTATACAAGCATATAATCTCTAGTTCTCTTGAGATACTTGAAAATATGCTTGACTGCCGTCCAATGATCAGGACCAGGTTTCGATTGAAACCTGCTAACTATGGCAACAGCAAAACAAATATCTGGTCTAGTACAGAGCATTGAATACATGAGACTTCCAACTGCCGAGGCATATGGACCTCTACTCATGAATTGCTCTTCATGCACATTCTTAGGTGCTTGACCCTTAGAAAGTTTGATTCAATGTCTAAAAGGTAACATACCTTTCTTGGAATCTTGCATGGTGAATCAAGACAAGGTTTTATCAATGTATGAAGCTTGGGATAATGCAATCGTTCTATTCTTTCTATCCCTTATTACTTGGATACCAAGAATATAACTTGCTTCTCCTAAGTCCTTCATATCAAATTGTTTTGCTAACCATTCTTTCACTGATGTCAATACACCTACATCGTTTCCAATGAGTAGTATATCATCAACATAAAGAATGAGGAAAACCAACTTGTCGCCTTTGATCCTCTTGTATACACAAGGTTCGTCAGGGTTTTGAATAAATCCAAAACCCTTTACAGCTTGATCGAACCTTATGTTCCAGGATCTGGATGCTTGCTTTAGTCCATATATGGAGTTTTGCAACTTGCATACTCTTTCTTCTTGGCCTTTTTCAATGAATCCCTCTGGTTGCATCATATAGATGCTCTCGTCAAGACTTCCATTAAGGAAAGCTGTCTTGACGTCCATTTACCAAATCTCTAGGTCTAGAGATGCTACAATGGATAAGAGTATCCTAATGGATTTAAGCATGGCCACAGGTGAGAAGGTTTCCTCGTAATCGATACCTTCTTTCTGTGTATAACCTTTAGCTACTAGTCTAGCTTTAAAGGTTTCCACCTTACCATCCATACCTCTTTTCCTCTTGTATACCCACTTGCACCCAATGGGTTTTATCCCTTTAGGCAAGTCTACAAGGGACCAGACTTTGTTATTGAACATCGATTCAATCTCGGATTGCATTGCCTTTTGCCAATGAAGACAATCAACATCCTCCATAGCTTCTTTGTACGTGTAGGGATCATCGTCGTCCGGGAGATTCTTAACAGATTCTCCTAGACCGATATATCTTTCGGGTTGTGTTCTAACCCTCCCACTACGACGAGGAATGGTAGGTTGTTGATCTTGTGTTGGAGTGGAACTTACAATTGGGCTGGGTTGTGAAACCTCTTGTGGAATTGTATCTCTTGACATCTCATTTAGGACAATTCTACTTTTGGGCACAAAATTATTCATATAGTCCTTTTCTAGATATGAAGCATTTGTTGAAACAAATACTTTTAGATCAGAAGGACTATAGAAATAATATCCTTTAGTTCCTTTTGGATACCCCACAAATATACATGTTTCCGAACGGGACTCCATCTTTTCTGTCTTTACTTTCAACACATGTGCAGGACAACCAAATATCCTCATATGTTGTAAACTAGGCTTTTGCCCAGTCCACAATTCATGTGGGGTTTTAGGGAGAGATTTAGATGGTACATCGTTTGGAATATATATTGCTGTTTGTAGAGCATATCCCCAAAAAGAAATAGGAAGTGTTGAATAACTCAACATTGATCTAACCATCTCTAAAAGAGTCATATTTCTACTTTTTGCTACCCCATTTTGTTGAGGTGTACCTGGTGCAGAAAGCTAAGAAACTATCCCATTATCAATAAGATATTTCTGAAACTCTCCACATAGATATTCTCCACCACGATCAGATCTCAAGATTTTTATATGTTTCTCAAGCTGATTTTCTACTTCAGCTTTGAATGCTTTGAACATATCAAATGCATCCGACTTATGTCTCATGAGATACACGTAACCAAATCTTGAGTAATCATCTGTAAAGGTGATGAAGTACTCATATCCACCTCTAGCTTGAATGCTCATAGGACCACATACATCAGTGTGTACTAGTCCTAAACATTCAGTGGCTCTTGCACCTTTGGTATTGAACGGCCTTTTGGTCATTTTAGCTTCCAAACAAGATTCACAAGTTGGTAGATCATCAACCTTTAAGTCACTTAAAGGTCCGTCACATACCAATCTTTTAATGCTATTAAGGTTAATGTGACCTAGGCGTAAATGCCAAAGATAGGTTTCATCTTTTGATAATTTTACTCTTTTATGATTAGGTTCCGTTATTTCTGTGTCTAACGAGTGAGAGATATTTCTATGCAAAAAGAATAAACCGTTTTCCAATGTACCTTTGCAAACAACTTTGTCATTCTTACTAATAATAAAAGTTTTATTAAAAGTAACCGAATATCCAAACTTATTTAAACAAGAAACTGAAATTAAATTCCTCTTGAATTGAGGTACATAATAAACGTCTATTAAATCTAAATGCCTACTAGAATCTAAAATAACTCTAATATCTCCCACTGCACTTGCAGAAACTAACGTTCCGTTGCCCAAGCGCAAATTGACTTCATCTTCATTCAACCATCTCTTTTCCTGAAACCCCTGCAAGGAATAACAAACATGATTAGTGGCTCCAAAGTCTATGATCCAAGAATCAGTAGAATCTGCCAGAAAACATGTTTCTAGATAATTAACATTACCTTCTTCCTTCTTTTTCTTGGACTTTGGGCAATCTCTTTTCCAATGTCCCTTTTCACCACAAAGGAAGCATTTCCATTTGATCTTGGTTACTTTCTTGGTTTCCTTCTTGGTAGGCCCAAGTTGCTTTTTCTTCTGTTGTTTCTTGACCTTCTTACTGGTCTTAACAGTAGCAACTTTACCAACCAAATGAATCTATTGACCTTTGTTTTTCACAAGGATCTTTTCAGCGCTTTGAACATCTTGCATCAGGCCATGCAAGGTGTATTCCTTTTTGTTCAAGGTGTAGTCCAACTTGAACTGATCAAAGGAATCTGACAGTGAGTTAACTACCATATCAATTTTGGTCTCACCATCAATCTCAGCACCATTTAGTTCAGCAATATTGAGATGTGCTATGACTTTCATCATGTGATCGTTCACAGATTGTCCAGGTTTCATCCTAAGATTCATAAAAGCAGTCACTGCCTCTCTCTTAGTCGTCCTAGACCTCATAGCAAACATTTCCTCTAGAGACATCATTATATTAGCAGCGGACTCCATTCCTTCATGTTGCTGTTGCAACACGTCGGAGATAGTGGCCATAATGTAACATTTTGCCATATCATCAGAAGTCTTCCACTGCTCATACTCATCTCTTTGCATCACATTAGATTCATTATTAGGAAGGGGTGGTTTAGGAGTGGTCAGAACAAACTTATGTTTTTCACTTTGCAGCAACAACCCAATTTTCCTTTTCCATGTTACGTAGTTATCTCCAGTTAAGGTGTTATCTTTCAGGATGTTCATAAGTGATGGGGTCATGATTTCTGATTAAAACAAAAACATATATAAGTAAATAATCATGATAATAGCACTTTTAAAAATTTATCTTGAATTAAAATAAATAATTCAATCATAAAAATTCAATGGTGATCCAACACCCATAAATATTACGCCTCCTTTGGGAGTTCGCACTATTTAGTAGTTAGACTAGGTCCCACCTAATTGTTAACATAACTACCAGCGTTTTTAATTTTAGCCTTGTAATTTTTATTAACAAGAATTCTTGGGAGGATATTAATAAAATTACATTGAGTGTGTTACCAAGATATCGACCCTCAATTTTCTCTCACGAAAATCCCTCCTTGGGGAGTAGATTTCGTTAAAGTCAATTGTCTAGTCTATCCTTGTAAGGAAGTATATTGTTAAATTCCATTTATGGACGCCCCTTGGGGGGATTACCAAAAATAATAAAACTCAACTAATCTTGGAGGCCATAGGCGTTCTTGCACACCTTCTCCCACTCAATTATTTAAGGCGTGTGATTAAATCCCAAAGAATGATTTTTACCAAGTTATCTAGATGCCAATTAGATACCTAAATCATTCAATGCATGTTCATACCAAAAGAGATATATGAGTGGTACTCCTATTCTAAAATGTCATGTTATCATACAACAACAAAATTGTAATATTTAAGCAAAAATTAAATACCAACAATTTTGGCCCATCCTAGAAAAGCAAGTAAATTACAATTGTTAGGAATACAAGATCTTCAGGTGGCCATCAACCATACGCTCATCCCTCGGCCTCCTCCCATGGACGTGCACAGCCCACAACCCCATAAAGGGGCTGCCTTGCGCAGCCCATAAGGCCACACAAGGCTGCCGTGCGCAGCCCACCAAGGATTGGGCTTGCCATGTGCAGCCCAATCCAGTCCTAGGGTGCGCACGGTGCTCGTTCTCGGTTCCGGTTGCTTCGTTTTTCTTTGTGTCTTCGAATTTTCAATACCCGAATACATTACATCATATTACGAATAAATTACTGCAGTAAATATTTTTTTTTAATTTTACTGCAGTAATATTTACAAAAAAAAATACTGCACCTGATTACAAAAAAAATACTGCACTTATTTTACATACAAAACAAAAAAAATAAAACCCTAGCAACTACCAAGAAGGAATTATGGCGATAATAGAACACCCTTCTTGTTACAAATCCGAAACAAAAATTACATTGAAATTCTAGGACCAAAATCGAGCAATAACAATTCACTTTATAAAACATATATAAATCCATACATTCAACATGTAATTATATATGCGAATAACTAGAGTGCCATATCTTTCTAAAACATGTATAATCACAATAAAAAAGAAATAGATTCACGTATATATACGTTAATTAATTAAAAGGTACAACCAAGGCTCTGATACCAATTGTAGGGAAAAATCGATATAAAACGCAGCGGAAGAAACGAAAAATAGATTTCGTATGGTTTTAAAATTTTTCTCAAAGTTGAACCTTAACCTTTTAATTAATTAAACTCAAATATATACGGTTAGAGTTAAATACCTCTTGACGCGTTATCCGATTGACTTACGTCGATTGGTAATCCGCAAAATCTTTTTCGATGCCCCTGAACAGTACCTGCATGAACAGTGATTATGAACAGTACCGCTTGAACAGTGATGGTGAACAGTACCCGCGTGAACAGTGATCGTGAACAGTACTGCGAGATCTTCCAATCCGAACACGTACGTGAATTACCTAGGAGCGTGGTCTCCCTTTTTCTTTGAATTGCAAACCTGAGAATGGATGAACAAAGTTTTCTTTTTCTTTTGTTAGTCACAAAACAATCAAAAGAAGACAAAAATTATTCTGGTCACTTTTGAGTTCTCAATCTAATGATCGAAACTTGCGTGAACCTAATTCGATGTTGTACACACAAGCTTATTGATGAACAAGCAATCAGTGTACTATCAAAGAATAATCTCTTCTCTCTTTTATATGTTTTAGAATAAAAATTATCCTTTTCTATGAATTGAGAAGAAGAAGAAAAATTGAATCATTCAATCAACTATGGTGGCCGAATTCTATATGTGGAATTATATAGGTGGCCGAAATTTTGCTTCCTCTTCTATTTAGGATTGCCGAAATCTTCCTCCAAATAGACTAGGGTTGCCGCAAATCACATACCAAATAGAGTTTGTGTTGCACCCTAATTTCCATCAACCTTTAGACTTCAAAACCTAATCCAACTCATAGATATTTTTATTCTTTTATTGACTAAATAAAAAGACTTCTTATTTGATTAAATAAATAAAATTAATTATTTATTTTCTTATCAAACAAGTCTTTTACTTTTAATATACTACTACCAATAGTATAACTTTACGAAATATATTTCCTGATCAGAAAAAGATTTGTTTCTTAATTAAGCAATTAATTAATAAATTAACTAATTCTTATTTAATTAAAACAATGAAACAAAATAATATATTAGGTAAATATATACACCTTGCCGCCCCACTTATATAAATGGGCCATATATTATTTTCTTATTTCATTTAATCCATTGAACTTTAAATAAAAGCCCACATGTGAACCAGACCCATTCTTACTAAAAGAAACAAGCCCACATGTCTCCTTTTAATATATTAATATAATAGTGCAGCCCATTAATTAAATAATAGACATATTATATTCTTGATATATTAAAACAATTCTATATGGACCCTTAAATCGGCCCGGTAGAATATATCAAGTGATCCATGCAAATACGTGTGGATTGGGGATCTTGGCGGGCTATCTAAATTTAAGCTTCAATAGACACAACTTAATCACAATCAACAAATGATTCACTTAGGTCAAATCTATTAATTTTAACTCATTCCACTAAAGAGCTAAAATTGAACTCTTAAATAAAGATAGAATAAGGAGATGTTTCTCATTCATACCCTAGACAATCTTATAGGAGATGGTGTATCCTCGTGAATAATATCAGTAATCGCCAAGAGCTCATAGACCGACTATAGCTCTCCAAGTTACCATATCCTCATATGACCACATTTCGAACTTGGATACTTTGACTTGTCCAGAAGCCATGTTTTCAATAATCATTATTGAAAACTCAACTTTGAGATTTAATATCCAATACCTCAAAACATCCATATGATGATATTATACTCTCATTTAATAAATGGAGTCACGATGTCCATATCTATAAATGAAGTCCTCTATCGATTAACAGATGTATACCACCAAACTATCGAGGATAGACTATGCTATATAATCGTACTCATTGATAGCTCTAATGATAACACTTGCAACCATAAGTCCATCATTTATCTCAGGATTAAGATAGACTCTCCGATTGTCCTCTTTAATGAAAAGTCTTATATCTAGTGACGGTTCTAGATAAAGTATTTCATTGTGATCCAGTTCAATGCACCTAGTGCACTAGATTCTTTTACTCGAAAACCTTTCGATGATTTTAGACTCATCATATTCATTTGATCCCACTCCAATGCTAGTAAAACAATTCTACAACTTTAACAAGATAGAGGTGCCCAACCTTTAACTTAAGTTGTGAACGTTATTCAAGACTAACTAAAGAATTGTGTCTACCTCATACATATCCGGATGTATGAACAATTCTTCATGTCTCATAGTCTTTTGACCTTATGATTATTTACCTTGACAATTATAATAATAAATGCTATAAGTAATTGTAAGAATCAGAATTCACTTTATTAATATGAGAAGATTATCAATTACAATATTACACTCTTGCCATTGAGCATAATCCTAACACTATACAAGCACAATTAAATTGCTTCAAGCTAACCTAGAGTGGGTGAATAGGTTTTTAAACCTCTTTTCAATCTATTGAAATAAACAAAATTTTGTTCCTCTAGATAGATTGTATCATAACACATTAAGATAGTAAAGCTCACATAGACTTAATGAAAAATATATTCAATCTAGCATGTCAATTAAAGTCCACAATTTGCAAGTGAAAAAATCAAACTAAAACTAAAATCAACAAGTACTTGAATCAATATATATATATATATGTATATATAATATTCACAAGTACTAATCAAAGAATGACTATATACAAATAAGTCAATGCACAAAGATAAATTATATACACAACTTTGATCAAGAGAGAGTTTGCATTACAAATATTACAAATATCTTGTTTACAAAGATATGGAGAAATGATGATCTAAACAAGATACAACCAAACACATACACAAATATAAAAGAGATAGGTATAGAGAAATTTGACACGTTATTTTTTACGTGGTAAAACCTCCAAATAGGAAACATCCACGGGTTGATTCCACAACCACCGGCAACACCACATTTCGCTAGTTGGATAAAAGTACACCCTCAAAAGAGACCAATCTTTACAATTGTCTACTTTCTATTGGATATCCTTTTTACCTTACCTGTGGGCATATTTCTAATGAAAGACTTGCCTATTTTCTATTCAAAACACTTGACATGTCACTAGAAAGTTTACTTGCTCGACTATCCGGATCTTCACTGTAAGTGCCTCACTTTATGATTGGCTTATTTCGTTGACAAAATAACAATTGGGGTTAATCATTGTAAAAGGGTAGATTAGGAATTGAAGATCTTCCATTTGACTCCAAGTGCTTCAAGGAAGGTAGATTACTTGACTCTACTTTTACTTGAAGGGATATAGTTGCACACACTCACTTGCATGCATTATATTCTTGTTTACATACAATTGAATGATGCATTGTATGTCACTTTTCACACTCCACACTTACACATATTGCACATCCTTTTTGTGTTGAGTCTGCCTAGAAAATAGGGATTCTTCTATTTCCGTGGCCTAGACCGCTTGGCAAGCACTGCCTGAACCGCGACATACAAAGCAGTAATCATCAGTCGGTTCATGCTGTCTGGACCGCGTCCTGTACACATGTACGCCCAACGGTCTATGAAACGATAAACTTCAGTAGGCCCCTGCTGCCTAGACCGTGGCCTGTACATTGCACGCACAGCGGTCCCAACCGCGATGTTGTCTAGTAGGCACACTGCTGCGTGTACCGCGGTCTGGACAACTTGCCCGAGCCGCGGTACGCACAACGGTAATGATGGGATTTTGTTACAGTTTTCAAAACGGTGTCATTTCGTCTAGGGCTTGATATATATATGCCATTTCCTCTTCCTTGCCTCTATAGAGCTTCAGAACTTATTCTCTTTCATTCCTTTTAGAGCTCAAGAGTGTCTTGCAAGAAAAGGTAGCAAGAAACCATTTTTATTGTGCAAAACCCAATCACCCATCATTCATTCATGGTTCTATCATCATCTAGCTTCATCTAGGATGTTTCTAAGCATGGGTCTTCATCAACATAGCTTACTTGGTAAGTAGAACACCACTCTCATCCATCTTTGTGTTCTTGCTTAACAAGAAATCTCTTTTTTATATTTCTTATGCATCTAGTTTATAATTTTTCATTATAAATAGAGATTTTTGTTGATGTTTGGGTTGTTGTATTGTGATAGCTATTGCATCTAGGAATTCTTTGATTTCATATGGCTAGGTTATATATGTGTCATATAGCAACATGATATCTAGGAATGTTTGAAGCACTCATACATGACTAGATAAGCATTAAATGTGTTGACCTTGCATTTTGTGCATTTAGAATATCATCATATTCACTTTAGGTTTCTTATCTCTTCATTTAAGAGTTAAGTCTTGTATTTTCCTTGGGTAGTATACAAGCAAGAGCTTAAAATCACTATTGAAGGCCTGCGGGTAGCAAGAACGGATTAGTAACCGATTAGGTGTGATGTGGTCAACCTAGGTTGTAATCGTTTATGCAAATAGTGGATTTGAGGGTTCGATTGGCGATTAGGCCTGTGAGTTTTTACCCAGTTAGAGGGTTTCTCACGTAAATCATATCATCGTGTCATTTTGTTTATTCCGCATTTTATTATGGCTATGATTGATTGTGTTAGAGATTAGGGGTTGTGTTGTTTAATTTTGATTAATCAAAAAGATGGCATTTAATTAAACTAAAACCTATTCACCCCCCCCCCTTTTAGGTTAGTTTTATCACTCATAGTGTATTTTCAATTGGTATCAGAGCGGGTTCCTTAACATAATTAGGAGATCCGTTGCTCTCTAAGAGTGTTTTGCATTAAATTTTTTTTGGTTAGTGTGTCTTGCTTGTTTTCCTTTTTCCTTTTGTTGATTGATTGCATTCATCTCATTTACCCTTAAACACCATGAGTGGAAACGCATATGAGAGAGAGGGAGCATCGAGTTCAAGACTTCCACTTCTGACGGGGGTTATTACTCATCATGGAAAGGAAAAATGGAATCCTACCTATGCAAAATTGACGATCGAGTTTGGATGGTGATTGAGGATGGTTACACATCACCTACCAAGACTCTCGAAGATGAAAGCATCGTGCCCAAGCCTAAGTCGGAATGGGATACTAAAGACTTTGAAGCCTCCAAATGGAACAACAAGGCCATGCATGCAATCTTGTGTGCGGTGGATGAGAATCAACACAAGCTAATCCAAACCACAAGGAATGCACATGAAGCATGGACAATATTGAAGATGGCACATGAAGGAACCGATGTAGTGAAAGACTCCAAACTACAAGTCCTTCAAACTCAATTTGAGTCCTTGAAGATGGAAGATCACGAGTGCTTCAATGACTTCCAAGTGAAGCTAATGGATATTGTCAACCAAAGTCATCAATTAGGCGATCCATATACGGATAAAAGGATAAACCAAAAGATTATGAGGTCTCTCCCGGAGAGATTTGATGCAAAGGTGACCGCTATTGAGGAGAATAGCGAATATAAGAAGGTGAAGCCAAGTGAGATAATTGGCAAGTTGTTGGCCTTTGAGTCAAGAAGAGCCCCTACTTCAACAGCACCTCAAAAGAAGCAAAAGAGCATTGCATTGAAGACCTCCAAGGAAGAAAGGGAAGAAGAAGATTCAGATGAAGAAATGGCTGTTATGGTGAAGAGGTTCAAGCAATTCATGAAGTTTGAGAAGAAGGGGATGGGCTCCAAGGGAAAATTTGTGAAGAAGAAGACTCCTTTTAAAAAGGTTGAGAAAAGTGAAGAGAAGGACTCCAAGAAGAGTATTCAATGCTATGAGTGTAGTGGGTATGGTCACATTGCCCCCGAATGTGCCAACTTAAAGAAGAAGAAGAAAGGAAAGGCGATGACGGCTACTTGGAGTGATAGTGAAGACTTAGAGGAGGAAGAAAAGTCCTTCGAATGATGAAGACCAAGTTGCAAACTTCATTGCCTTCTCATCATCTCATAATAGCAAAGAAGTTATGAGTGACCAAGAAGAGAAGAATGACAAGCTAGAAGAAGAAGATGATGACTCAAGTAATGAGAGTACTTCATCCGAGTCCAAGCATGGATTCGATAAGGAGATGGACTATGAAGACTTCATGGAATACTTCAAAAGTTCTAGAGCTAAGAAGAAAAAAGAGATTCAAGAGTTGAAAAGGAAGAACATTGAAGTGACCTCCAAGATAATTCACTTAAGTGAAGAAGTGAAAAGAACAAGAGAAAGGGTAGAGAGCTTGAAGTTGGAACTTGTTGTGGTCAAGAAAATTGAAGAATGCTTAAGGAAGGAGCTTGAAGAGGCAAAATGAGTAATTGCCAAGATGACCTCCGGAACCGAGAAGCTTGACAAGATGCTATCAATTGGAAAGAGCCTTAGTGATAAGATGGGTTTGGGATATGAGGAAGATGTGAGTACTACATCTTTGAAAAAGACTACTTTCGTCAAGAGTCAAGAAGTTGAAGAAGTCAAAGTCCCACAACAAGTTACAAGAAGGATTGAAATTGGAGAATCCTCAAAACATACTAAAGCCAAGATTCCAACAAGGGCTAAACCACAACAAGTTAGAGCAGTTCAATCAAGACCTCCACATGAAAGGATCCCTCCTCCACAATCAAGGATCATGTATGCTCAAAAAGGAAGACATGCTACTTTGGCTCAACAACAAAGGAGAGAGTTTGTTCAACTTCAAAGGACTACTCAAAGGAGAAGGAAACCTCAAATGGTTGCACAAGGCTATGGTATGAATTCCTACTTTACTCTGACTTGTCATTATTGTGGTATTGAAGGCCATATAAGGCCTAATTGCTTTAAGTATATCAAATTGTGTAGATTTGAGAACATGATTGAGAAAAATATGCTTAGAAGAGCCAAAAATCATACACCTAGGGAACTTAGAGCAAATGAACCAAAGGCTCCTAGGATTGATAATGTTGCTCTTAGGTGGACTAGAAAAAATGAATATTTTTGCTATGTGGCTCAAGTGGCTTTGAAAGCCAAGGCCTCCAACACTTGGTACCTTGATAGTGGGTGTTCTAGGCACATGACCGGAAACAAGAGTTTCTTTGAGACTCTTGTGATGGAGGATGGTGGATTTGTCACCTTTGGTTATGGTTCACGGAAAAAGGTCATAGGGAAATGTAATATATCTATTCCCGGTTTGCCCTCCTTACTCAATGCTCTATATGTAGATGGCTTGCAAGCCAATCTCATTAGTAAATCACATTTAAGTGATGAAGGGCTTTCGATTATGTTTGGCAAAGTTGATTGCTCCATTCTTAAGGTAAATGGGCAAGTGCTTTTAAAAGGCAATAGATCAAGTGACAATGGTTATTGTCTTGAGTCTAGTAACATCTCTTGTAACTTGTCTAGTTGTGAGCAAGTTGAGTTGTGGCATCAAAGATTTGGCCACATGAATTTTGGTGACTTGAAAGTCCTAGAGAGGTTGAATGTTGTGAGAGGTCTTCCCAAGCTTGGGAAGAGGTTTGAGGGAGTTTGTGGACCTTGTCAACAAGGGAAGCAAACTAAAATTGTGCACAAGAAAGGAAAATTCTTGTGTACCAAGGAGCCACTGGAACTCTTTCATATGGACCTCATGGGTCCCATGCAAACCGAGAGTCTAGGTGGTAAAAGGTATATCCTTGTAGTGGTTGATGACTTCTCTAGGTTCACATGGACTTACTTCCTTAGAGAGAAGTCCGAAGCTTTTGAGAAATTCAAAATGCTATGTGTCAAAATTCAAAATGAGAAAAATTCTCACATTAGGAGCATTAAGAGAATTAGAAGTGATCATGGGAAAGAATTTGAGAATAGTAGCTTTGAGAGTTTCTGTAATGGTCTAGGCATTTCCCATGAATTCTCGGCTCCTAGAACTCCCCAACAAAATGGATTTGTGGAAAGGAAGAATAGGGTTTTACAAGAGATGGCTCAGGTGATGTTGCTTAGCAACAAGGTTCCTAGGAATTTATGGGCCGAAGCCGTCAATACGGCTTGTTATATAGGGAATAGAGTTTTCCTTAGACCAGGGACCAAACAAACATCCTATGAGTTATGGAAGGGAAGAAAACCCAATGTTAGTTATTTCCATATCTTTGGTAGTAAGTGCTATATTCTTAATGACCTTGATCAACTTGGCAAGTTTGATGCCAAGAGTGATGAGGGTATTTTCATTGGATATGCACTCAATAGCAAGGACTATAGAGTTTTCAATCTAAAAACTCGTAGTGTCATGGAATCATCAAATGTTGTCATTGATGATTGTAGGCCCAAAAATGTTGACCATGAGGAGGATGTTTGTGAGAATGGTAGCCTTCCTTTTAAGGAGTGTGGTGAGACTTCAAGTGATGTGAAGTTAAGTCTTAGTGAAGAGAATGATCAACCTCTTGATAGAGATCCTTCTTTGGACTCTAAAGAACCCGCTCCATGGGTTAGACATCTCCATAACAAGAATGACATTCTTGGAGATGTGAATGAAGGTGTTAGGACTAGGCGTCAAATAGCTAATCAAATTAGCTATACTTGTTACACCTCTCAAGTTGAACCCAAAAAGGTTGATGAAGCCTTGAATGATGAGTTTTGGGTTCTTGCCATGCAAGAAGAGCTAAACCAATTTGAAAGAAATGAGGTTTGGACTCTAGTTCCTAGACCCAAGGATACTAATGTCATAGGCACCAAATGGGTTTATAGGAACAAGTCGGATGAGGATGGCAACATTGTGCGCAACAAGGCTAGGCTTGTGGCACAAGGATACTCTCAAATTGAGGGTATTGACTTTGAGGAGACTTTTGCTCCCGTTGCCCGTCTTGAGTCTATAAGGCTTCTCTTGTCCATTTATTGTGTGTATAAGTTCAAACTACACCAAATGGATGTTAAGAGTGCCTTCCTCAATGGCTTCTTGCATGAGGAAGTGTTTGTTGAACAACCCAAGGGGTTTGTGGATCCACACCACCCCAATCATGTCTATCGCCTCAAAAAGGCACTTTATGGGTTGAAACAAGCACCGAGGGCTTGGTATGAGCGCCTCACTCTTTATCTTGTTGACAATGGCTACTCAAGAGGTAGTGTTGACAAGACCTTGTTCATCAAGTGCAACAAAGATGAGTTTTCATAGCTCAAATTTATGTTGATGATATTGTATTTGGTTCCACCAATGAGTCAAAAGTGAGACAATTTGTTGATGTCATGTCTCTTGAATTTGAAATGAGCATGGTTGGTGAACTAAATTACTTCATAGGCTTGCAAATTAAGCAAATGCATGATGTGATTTTCATATCCCAAGCTAAGTATGCCAATAGCCTAGAGAAGAAGTTTGGTCTTGACATTGCCAAACATTGTGACACACCCATGAGTACCACTTTGAAGCTAAGCAATGATGCTAGTGGTAAAAGTGTTGATCAAAGCTTGTATCGTGGCATGATAGGTAGTTTGCTATACTTGACCGCAAGTAGGCCCCATATCTCCTTTAGTGTGGGTGTTTGTGCTAGGTACCAAACCAATCCCAAAGAATCTCACCTTGTTGGGGTGAAGAGGATCATTCGATTTGTGAATGGTACTTCCAATCATGGGATATGGTACTCCTTTGACACTAATCCAAATCTTGTTGGATTTAGTGATGCTGATTGGGCGGGGAATTGTGATGATAGGAAGAGTACATCGGGTGGTTTTTTTTTCTAGGCAGCAACTTGGTGTCTTGGTTTTGCAAGAAGCAAAACTCAATTTCCCTATCCACGGCCGAGGCAGAATATATAGCCGCCGGTAGTGCTTGTACCCAATTGTTGTGGATGAAGCAAATGCTAGCCGACTATGGCTTAGAGCAAGGCACTCTAACTTTGTTTTGTGACAACATGAGTGCCATCAACATTTCAAAGAATCCCGTCCGACATTCTTGGACAAAGCACATTGACATTAGACATCATTTCATTAGAGAGCTAGTTGAGAGCAAAACTATTGCATTGGAGCATGTGGGAACTAATGACCAACTAACAGACTTATTTACAAAGCCCTTAGACTCCATTAGGTTTGGCAACCTTAGTAAGTCTATTGGGATTTATCATTTGGATTGAAATGGTATGTCTTGACCCTATATGGGGAGCTCAAGCAAAGAGAGCAAATTGGCATGAAAGTGCATTGTGCTACATTGATATATTTTATGCTCCTTCATTAATTGCTTGAGATGATCGGTTGTGCATATGATTATGTTATTTTCTTAATAAGTGTGAAAATTGCTTTTCTTGCAATCCATGTTATATTTATGTTCAGACATGCATTTTTGGACTAGGAGATTTACTTTGGAAGTACAATTTGAATGACCTATAATTAATCTCCATGACATGATGTTTTTCTTAATGACATGCTTTAAGTTGATATGCATGAAGACATATTTTTTTATTGCTTAAACATGAATGCAAAACTGTATGCATAAGCAAATGAGAAGACTAAACTAAATAAGGACCATGTGTCTATTCAATAAATAAGGATGTCTCATCCAAATTTAGTCTTCTCTCTCTCTTTATTCGTTGAACAAGGCTACTATCATATGGGTATCTTACCCGGAAAAATCAAATAGGGTGCAAAAAAAAAAGAGTCGCTCATGTCTTGTTTCGCTTATAAAATTTGATATAGTTGCTTTAGGGAAAAATCGATATAAAACGCAGCGGAAGAAACGAAAATAGATTTCGTATGGTTTAAAATATTTTCTCAAAGTTGAACCTTAACCTTTTAATTAATTAAACTCAAATATATACGGTTAGAGTTAAATACCTCTTGACGCGTGATCCGATTGACTTACATCGATTGGTAATCCGCAAAATCTTTTCCGATGCCTGTGAACAGTACCCGCGTGAACAGTGATTGTGAACAGTACCCCCCCCCCCGTGTACAGTGATGGTGAACAGTACCGCGAGATCTTCCAATCCGAACACGTACGTGAATCACCTAGGAGCGTGGTCTCCCTTTTTCTTTGAATTGCAAACCTGAGAATGGATGAACAAAGTTTTCTTTTTCTTTTGTTAGTCACAAAACAATCAAAAGAAGACAAAAATTATTCTAGTCACTTTTGAGTTCTCAATCTAATGATCGAAACTCACATGAACCTAATTCGATGTTGTACACACAAGCTTATTGATGAACAAGCAATCAGTGTACTATCAAAGAATAATCTCTTCTCTCTTTTATGTTTAGCAGAATAAAAATTATCCTTTTCTATGAATTGAGAAGAAGAAGAAAAATTGAATCATTCAATCAACTATGGTGGCCGAATTCTATATGTGGAATTATATAGGTGGCCGAAATTTTGCTTCCTCTTCTATTTAGGATTGCCGAAATCTTCCTCTAAATGGACTAGGGTTGCCGCAAATCACATACCAAAAAGAGTTTGTGTTGTACCCTAATTTCCATCAACCTTTAGACTTCAAAACCTAATCCAACTCATAGATATTTTTATTCTTTTATTGACTAAATAAAAAGACTTCTTATTTGATTAAATAAATAAAATTAATTATTTATTTTCTTATCAAACAAGTCTTTTACTTTTAATATACTACTACCAATAGTATAACTTCAGGAAATATATTTCCTGATCAGAAAAAGATTTGTTTCTTAATTAAACAATTAATTAATAAATTAACTAATTCTTATTTAATTAAAACAATGAAACAAAATAATATATTAGGTTAATATATACACCTTGCCGCGCGACTTATATAAATGGGCCATATATTATTTTCTTATTTCATTTCATCCATTGGACTTTAAATAAAAGCCCACATGTGAACCAGACCCATTCTTACTAAAAGAAACAAGCCCACATGTCTCCTTTTAATATATTAATATAATAGTGCAGCCCATTAATTAAATAATAGACATATTATATTCTTGATATATTAAAAACAATTCTAGATGGACCCTTAAATCGGCCCGGTAGAATATATCAAGTGATCCATGCAAATACGTGTGGATTGGGGATCTTGGCGGGCTATCTAAATTTAAGCTTCAATAGACACAACTTAATCACAATCAACAAATGATTCACTTAGGTCCAATCTATTAATTTTAACTCATTCCACTAAAGAGCTAAAATTGAACTCTTAAATAAAGATAGAATAAGGAGATGTTTCTCATTCATACCCTAGACAATCTTATAGGAGATGGTGTATCCTCGTGAATAATATCAGTAATCGCCAAGAGCTCATAGACCGCCTATAGCTCTCCAAGTTACCATATTTCCTTATATGGCCACATTTCGAACTTGGATACTTTGACTTGTCCAGAAGCCATGTTTTCAATAATCATTATTGAAAACTCAACGTTGAGATTTAATATCCAATACCTCAAAACATCCATATGATGATATTTTACTCTCATTTAATAAATGGAGCCACGATGTCCATATCTATAAATGAAGTCCTCTATCGATTAACAAATGTATACCACCAAACTATCGAGGATAGACTATGCTATATAATCGTACTCATTGATAGCTCTAATGATAACACTTGCAACCATAAGTCCATCATTTATCTCAGCATTAAGATAGACTCTCCGATTGTCCTCTTTAATGAAAAGACTTATATCTAGTGACGGTTCTAGATAAACTATTTCATTGTGATCCAGTTCAATGCACCTAGTGCACTAGATTCTTTTACTCGAAAACCTTTCGCTAATTTTAGACTCATCATATTCATTTGATCCCACTCAAATGCTAGTAAAAGAATTCTACAACTTTAACAAGATAGAGGTGCCCAACCTTTAACTTAAGTTGTGAACGTTATTCAAGACTAACTAAAGAATTGTGTCTACCTCATACATATCCGGATGTATGAACAATTCTTCATGTCTCATAGTCTTTTGACCTTATGATTATTTACCTTGACAATTATAATAATAAATGCTATAAGTAATTGTAAGAATCATAATTCACTTTATTAATATGAGAAGATTGTCAGTTACAATATTACACTCTTGCCATTGAGCATAATCCTAACAATCTCCCACTTGCTCTATAGCAAGTGTGTCATATCTCTCATTCCCATGTTCTCTAGATGTCCATCAAAGCTCTTCTGAGGTAGAGCCTTTGTGTAAGGATCCGCTAGATTTTCTGCTGACCCGATTTTGGTGATCGTCACGTCTCCCCTATGAACAATTTCCCTCAAAAGGTGATGCTTCCTTTCAATATGTTTACCTCTCTTATGACTTCTTGGTTCTTTCGAATTAGCCACTGCACCACTGTTGTCACAGTGTATAGTGATCTGCTTATTCGCACTAGGAACCACTTCTAAGTCAATCAAGAATTGGCGGAGCCAAACAGCCTCTTTGGCAGCTTCGCATGCAGCAACATACTTAGCTTCCATGGTGGAATCAGCAATACAAGATTGCTTGATACTCCTCCATATGACTGCTCCTCCTCCAATGGTAAACACAGATCCTGATGTGGATTTTCTGGAGTCAGAATCCGACTGGAAATCAGAATCTGTATACCCAACAGGAATTAAATCCCCTCCAGAGTATACAAGCATATAATCTCTAGTTCTCTTGAGATACTTGAAAATATGCTTGACTGTCGTCCAATGATCAGGACCAGGTTTCGATTGAAACCTGCTAACTATGCCAACAACAAAACAAATATCTGGTCTAGTATAGAGCATTGCATACATGAGACTTCCAACTGCCGAGGCATATGGAACTCTACTCATGAATTGCTCTTCATGCACATTCTTAGGTGCTTGACCCTTAGAAAGTTTGATTCCATGTCTAAAAGGTAACATACCTTTCTTGGAATCTTGCATGGTGAGTCTAGACAAGGTTTTATCAATGTATGAAGCTTGGGATAATGCAATCGTTCTTTTCTTTCTATCCCTTATTACTTGGATACCAAGAATATAACTTGCTTCCCCTAAGTCCTTTATATCAAATTGTTTTGCTAACCATTCTTTCACTGATGTCAATACACCTACATCGTTTCCAATGAGTAGTATATCATCAACATAAAGAATGAGGAAAACCAACTTGTCGCCTTTGATCCTCTTGTATACACAAGGTTCGTCAGGGTTTTGAATAAATCCAAAACCCTTTACAGCTTGATCGAACCTTATGTTCCAGGATCTGGATGCTTGCTTTAGTCCATATATGGACTTTTCCAACTTGCATACTCTTTCTTCTTGGCCTTTTTCAATGAATCCCTCTGGTTGCATCATGTAGATGCTCTCGTCAAGACTTCCATTAAGGAAAGCTGTCTTGTCATCCATTTGCCAAATCTCTAGGTCTAGAGATGCTGCAATGGATAAGAGTATCCTAATGGATTTAAGCATGGCCACATGTGAGAAGGTTTCCTCGTAATCGATACCTTCTTTCTGTGTATAACCTTTAGCTACTAGTCTAGCTTTAAAGGTTTCCACATTACCATCCATACCTCTTTTCCTCTTATATACCCACTTGCACCCAATGGGTTTTATCCCTTTAGGCAAGTCTACAAGGGACCAGACTTTGTTATTGAACATCGATTCAATATCGGATTGCATTGCCTTTTGCCAATGACGACAATCAACATCCTCCATAGCTTCCTTGTACGTGTAGGGATCATCGTCGTCCGGGAGATTCTCAACAGATTCTCCTAGACCGATATATCTTTCGGGTTGTGTTCTAACCCTCCCACTACGACGAGGAATGGTAGGTTGTTGATCTTGTGTTGGAGTGGAACTTACAATTGGGCTGGGTTGTGAAACCGCTTGTGGAATTGTATCTCCTGACATCTCATTCAGGACAATTCTACTTTTGGGCACAAAATTATTCATATAGTCCTTTTCTAGAAATGAAGCATTTGTTGAAACAAATACTTTTAGACCAGAAGGACTATAGAAATAATATCCTTTAGTTCCTTTTGGATACCCCACAAATATACATGTTTCCGAAAGGGACTCCATCTTTTCTGTCTTTCCTTTCAACACATATGCAGGACAACCAAATATCCTCATGTGTTGTAAACTAGGCTTTCGCCCAGTCCACAATTCATGTGGGGTTTTAGGGACAGATTTAGATGGTACATCGTTTAGAATATATATTGCTGTTTGTAGAGCATATCCCCAAAAAGAAATAGGAAGTGTTGAATAACTCAACATTGATCTAACCATCTCTAAAAGAGTCCTATTTCTCCTTTCTGCTACCCCATTTTGTTGAGGTGTACCTGGTGCAGAAAGCTGAGAAACTATCCCATTATCAATAAGATATTGCTGAAACTCTCCAGATAGATATTCTCCACCACGATCAGATCTCAAGATTTTTATATGTTTCTCAAGCTGATTTTCTACTTCAGCTTTGAATGCTTTGAACATATCAAATGCATCCGACTTATGTCTCATGAGATACATGTAACCAAATCTTGAGTAATCATCTGTGAAGGTGATGAAGTACTCATATCCACCTCTAGCTTGAATGCTCATAGGACCACATACATCAGTATGTACTAGTCCTAAACATTCAGTGGCTCTTGCACCTTTGGTATTGAACGGCCTTTTGGTCATTTTAGCTTCCAAACAAGATTCACAAGTTGGTAGATCATCAACCTTTAAGTCACTTAAAGGTCCGTCACATACCAATCTTTTAATCCTATTAAGGTTAATGTGACCTAGTCGTAAATGCCAAAGATAGGTTTCATCTTTTGATAATTTTACTCTTTTATGATTAGGTTCCGTTATTTCTGTGTCTAACGAGTGAGAGATATTTCTATGCAAAAAGAATAAACCGTTTTCCAATGTACCTTTGCAAACAACTTTGTCATTCTTACTAATAATAAAAGTTTTATTAAAAGTAACCGAATATCCAAACTTATTTAAACAAGAAACTGAAATTAAATTCCTCTTGAATTGAGGTACATAATAAACGTCTATTAAATCTAAATGCTTACTAGAATCTAAAATAACTCTAATATCTCCCACTGCACTTGCAGACACTAACGTTCCGTTGCCCAAGCGCAAGTTGACTTCATCTTCATTCAACCTTCTCTTTTCCTGAAACCACTGCAAGGAATAACAAACATGATTAGTGGCTCCAGAGTCTATGATCCAAGAATCAGTAGAATCTGCCAGAAAACATGTTTCTAGATAATTAACATTACCTTCTTCCTTCTTTTTCTGGGACTTTGGGCAATCTCTTTTCCAATGTCCCTTTTCACCACAAAGGAAGCTGTTAATAGCCAAAATTGGCTAAGGACCAAAGGAAAATTTTCCACCTCCTAGACCTGGTTCCATACCCATGAGTTTCATCGGGAGATCTCAATATCCAGAGCCAAGCTACGATACCACCCCAGGCACAAGGGCGGGCTCCAGAAACACCCGGGATAGAGCCCGGACCTGAGAGCTTCAACCAGGAGACCTCTCTATCCAGGGCCGAACGGTGATACCACCCCAGGAACAAGGGCGGGCTCCGGAAACATCCGGGATAGAGCCCGGAACGATCAGATTTAGCCCACATCACCAAAACTAGAAGCTCCCCGAAGTCAAGGTCATCTTGCAAATGCTCAAGAAACTCGTCTGTACCTCGATTGACATAGAAGAATGTCCTGAGAAGGCCGCGAGGTCAGTCGAGGCCACACCTAGCTTCGAAAAAGTCAAGGGAAGCCAGATCTGGTTCCAAGCTGGATGAAACTTCTCGGACATTAAGGTCGAAATACTAATCAACCTCCCTGATTGATACACCACACCATATCGTCATATCCCACGACCTCTATAAGGATCATACCTGGAAACGTTATCTACATGCAGAACAAGTAATAAAATACAAAAAGGAAACAAATTGATCTCCACCACAATACTCTCAATTCGGGCGTCAATCCAAAAGTCAATGATATTAACGCAAGAAATCCCGCCCGATAAGGAAGAGACTGAGACAATCATTGAGACAATCGAGGGAGAATCAGTCTGTTAACCTACAAACCATGTAAAAATAGAAAAGAAAAGAAAGGAAAAGAAGAGACTACTATTAAACAGGCACACGACTAACAATCGACCATTTCCCAGAGAGATTTGAGAGAAAAGAGAGAAGAATCTTTGTATTCGTATACCATACATGTTAAATAAAAACATTCTTGCTTACTTGTCACTTTATAAATCATTGTTACATATATAAAGAATTTTGGCCACCACCTACGTGGTAGTGGTCTCGAGGGCGTTAACTGAGATTTCTCATCCCAAGCAAAATTTCCGTTAATAGAAGCATTTTCCTTTGATCTTGGTTACTTTCTTGGTTTCCTTCTTGGTAGGCCCAAGTTGATTTTTCTTCTGTTGTTTCTTGACCTTCTTATGGGTCTTAACAGTAGCAACTTTACCAACCAAATGAATCTCTTGACCTTTGTTTTTCACAAGGATCTTTTCAGCGCTTTGAACATCTTGCATCAGGCCCTGCAAGGTGTAGTCCTTTTTGTTCAAGGTGTAGTCCAACTTGAACTGATCAAAGGAATCTGACAGTGAGTTAACTACCATATCAATTTTGGTCTTACCATCAATCTCAGCACCATTTAGTTCAGCAATATTGAGATGTGCTATGACTTTCATCATGTGATCTTTCACAGATTGTCCAGGTTTCATCCTAAGATTCATAAAAGCAGTCACTGCCTCTCTCTTATTTGTCCTAGACCTCATAGCAAACATTTCCTCTAGAGACATCATTATATCAGCAGCGGACTCCATTCCTTCATGTTACTGTTGCAACACGTCGGAGATAGTGGCCATAATGTAACATTTTGCCATATCATCAGAAGTCTTCCACTGCTCATACTCATCTCTTTGCATCACATTAGATTCATTATTAGGAAGGGATGGTTTAGGAGTGGTCAGAACAAACTTATGTTTTTCACTTTGCAGCAACAACCCAATTTTTATTTTCCATGTTACGTAGTTATCTCCAGTTAAGGTGTTATCTTTCAGGATGTTCATAAGTGATGGGGTCATCATTTCTGATTAAAACAAAAACATATATAAGTAAATAATCATGATAATAGCACTATTAAAAATTTATCTTGAATTAAAATAAATAATTTAATCATAAAAATTCAACGGTGATCCAACACCCATAAATATTACGCCTCCTTTGGGAGTTCGCACTATTTACTAGTTAGACTAGGTCCCACCTAATTGTTAACATAACAACCAGTGTTTTTAATTTTAGCCTTGTAATTTTTTTATTAACAAGAACTCTTGGGAGGATATTAATAAAATTACATTGAGTGTGTTACCAAGATATCGACCCTCAATTTTCTCTCACGAAAATCCCTCCTTAGGGAGTAGATTTCGTTTAAGTCAATTGTCTAGTCTATCCTTGTAAGGAAGTATATTGTTAAATTCCATTTATGGACGTCCCTTGGGGGGGATTACCAAAAATAATAAAACTCAACTAATCTTGGAGGCCATAGGCGTTCTTGCACACCTTCTCCCACTCAATTATTTAAGGCGTGTGATTAAATCCCAAAGAATGATTTTTACCAAGTTATCTAGATGCCAATTAGATACCTAAATCATTCAATGCATGTTCATACCAAAAGAGATATATGAGTGGAACTCCTATTCTAAAATGTCATGTTACCATACAACAACAAATATTGTAATATTTAAGAAAAAATTAATTAGCAACAATTTTGGCCCATCCTAGAAAAGCAAGTAAATTACAATTGTTAGGAATACAAGATCTTCAGGTGGCCATCAACCATATGCTCATCCCTCGGCCTCCTCCCATGGACGTGCACAGCCCACAACCCCACAAATGGGCTGCCTTGCGCAGCCCATAAGGCCACACAAGGCTGCCGTGCGCAGCCCACCAAGGATTGGGCTTGCCATGCGCAGCCCAATCCAGTCCTAGGGTGCGCACGGTGCTCGTTCTCGGTTCCGGTTGCTTCATTTTTCTTCGTGTCTTCGAATTTTCAATACCCGAATACATTACATCATAATACGAATAAATTACTGCAGCAATTTTTTTTTACTGTAGTAAGATTTACAAAAAAATACTGCACCTGATTACAAAAAAAAAATATTGCACTTATTTTACATACAAAAAAAATAAAACCCTAGCAACTACCAAGAAGGAATTATGGCGATAATAGACCAACCTTCTTGTTACAAATCCGAAACAAAAATTACATTGAAATTCTATGACCAAAATCGAGCAATAACAATTCACTTTATAAAACATATATAAATCCATACATTCAACATGTAATTATATATGCGAATACCTAGAGTGCCATCTCTTTCTAAAACATGTATAATCACAATAAAAAAGAAATAGATTCGCGTATATGTACGTTAATTAATTAAAAGGTACAACCAAGGCTCTGATACCAATTGTAGGGAAAAATCGATATAAAACGCAGCGGAAGAAACGAAAATAGATTTCGTATGGTTTTAAAATTTTTCTCAAAGTTGAACCTTAACCTTTTAATTAATTAAACTCAAATATATACGGTTAGAGTTAAATACCTCTTGACGCGTGATCCGATTGACTTACGTCGATTGGTAATCCGCAAAATCTTTTCCGATGCCCGTGAACAGTACCCGCGTGAACAGTGATTGTGAACAGTACCGCGTGAACAGTACCCCCCCCCCCCCCCCCACATGAACAGTGATCGTGAACAGTACACCCCCCCCACATGAACAGTGATCGTGAACAGTACCCCCCCCGTGAACAGTACCCCCGCCGTGTACAGTGATCGTGAACAGTACCGCAAGATCTTCCAATCCGAACACGTACGTGAATCACCTAGGAGCATGGTCTCCCTTTTTCTTTGAATTGCAAACCTGAGAATGGATGAACAAAGTTTTCTTTTTCTTTTGTTAGTCACAAAACAATCAAAAGAAGACAAAAATTATTCCGGTCACTTTTGAGTTCTCAATATAATGATCGAAACTCGCGTGAACCTAATTCGATGTTGTACACACAAGCTTATTGATGAACAAGCAATCGGTGTACTATCAAAGAATAATCTCTTCTCTCTTTTATGTTTAGTAGAATAAAAATTATCCGTTTCTATGAATTGAGAAGAAGAAGAAAAATTGAATCATTCAATCAACTATGGTGGCCGAATTCTATATGTGGAATTATATAAGTGGCCGAAATTTTGCTTCCTCTTCTATTTAGGATTGCCGAAATCTTCCTCTAAATGGACTAGGGTTGCCGCAAATCACATACCAAAAAGAGTTTGTGTTGCACCCTAATTTCCATCAACCTTTAGACTTCAAAACCTAATCCAACTCATAGATATTTTTATTCTTTTATTGACTAAATAAAAAGACTTCTTATTTTATTAAATAAATAAAATTATTTATTTATTTTCTTATCAAACAAGTCTTTTACTTTTAATATACTACTACCAATAGTATAACTTCAGGAAATATTCCTGATCAGAAAAAGATTTGTTTCTTAATTAAACAATTAATTAATAAATTAACTAATTCTTATTTAATTAAAACAATGAAACAAAATAATATATTAGGTAAATATATACACCTTGCCGCCCCACTTATATAAATGGGCCATATATTATTTTCTTATTTCATTTAATCCATTGGACTTTAAATAAAAGCCCACATGTGAACCAGACTCATTCTTACTAAAAGAAACAAGCCCACATGTCTCCTTTTAATATATTAATATAATAGTGCAGCCCATTAATTAAATAATAGACATATTATATTCTTGATATATTAAAAACAATTCTAGATGGACCCTTAAATCGGCCCGGTATAATATATCAAGTGATCCACGCAAATACGTGTGGATTGGGGATCTTGGCGGGCTATCTAAATTTAAGCTTCAATAGACACAACCTAATCACAATCAACAAATGATTCACTTAGGTCCAATCTATTAATTTCAACTCATTCCACTAAAGAGCTAAAATTGAACTCTTAAATAAAGATAGAATAAGGAGATGTTTCTCATTCATACACTAGATAATCTTATAGGAGATGGTGTATCCTCGTGAATAATATCAGTAATCGCCAAGAGCTCATAGACCGCCTATATCTCTCCAAGTTACCATATTTCCTCATATGACCACATTTCGAACTTGGATACTTTGACTTGTCCAGAAGCCATGTTTTCAATAATCATTATTGAAAACTCAACGTTGAGATTTAATATCCAATACCTCAAAACATCCATATGATGATATTATACTCTCATTTAATAAATGGAGCCACGATGTCCATATCTATAAATGAAGTCCTCTATCGATTAACAAATGTATACGACCAAACTATCGAGGATAGACTATGCTATATAATCGTACTCATTGATAGCTCTAATGATAACATTTGCAACCATAAGTCCATCTTTTATCTTAGGATTAAGATAGACTCTCTGATTGTCCTTTTTAATGAAAAGACTTATATCTAGTGACGGTTCTAGATAAAGTATTTAATTGTGATCCAGTTCAATGCACCTAGTGCACTAGATTCTTTTACTCGAAAACCTTTCGATGATTTTAGACTCATCATATTCATTTGATCCCACTCAAATGCTAGTAAAAGAATTCTACAACTTTAACAAGATAGAAGTGTCCAACCTTTAACTTAAGTTGTGAACGTTATTCAAGACTAACTAAAGAATTGTGTCTACCTCATACATATCCGGATGTATGAACAATTCTTCATGTCTCATAGTCTTTTGACCTTATGATTATTTACCTTGACAATTATAATAATAAATGCTATAAGTAATTGTAAGAATCAGAATTCACTTTATCAATATGAGAAGATTGTCAATTACAATATTACACTCTTGCCATTGAGCATAATCCTAACAGTTGCTCTTTGAACTGACTTTTGTATAAACAATCTATATCATTGCTTGAAATCATGACAAAGAGTGAAAATTTATGTGAATTCTTTTGGAAACCTTTGTTGTTTGCTTTGCCAAATACCATTGTTTTTGAACTTGAATGCAACATGTCTTGCTTGCAAAGCATCGTATCACACATTTTTATCAAATAAAACTCCTTGATTCTCTCCTACTTAATTAAGTTGCATAAAGTTGCTTATATGAACTTGCATATGTTGTGTGTATAAGCTCTCCTTGCCAAAAGCTTACCCATTGAGGGGGACTCCCTTTGCCTATCTCATGACAAAAAGGGGGAGAAGAGTTGTGAGCTTTAGTGGACTAGCAGTATCTTGTTTAGGGGGAGTTGAGAGCTATCATGTAGGGGGAGTATTGCATTGCATAGCATGCTTACATTATTTGATTGCATTTTGTTAAGGCTATTGCAAATAATGTTGTTTGTAGTTGGTTATGATTATTGAAAGCACCTTTAACACACTTGATATTGGAAGGTATTCTTGTTTGTTTTGTTGATTGTGTGTAGGTTGGATGGTTCTACAAGCTTTGTATTGACTTGAAGATGTTCAAGACTTAGACTATAGGCTTTATTGTAATGTAGAAACTTTTGTTGACCAATTTGTTGTTTTTGTGAGGTTGCTTTGTGAGTGGTGGTTTTGTCACGAAATAGCCAAATGGGGAGATTGTAAGTGCCTCACTTTATGATTGGCTTATTTCGTTGACAAAATCACAATTGGGGTTAATCATTGTAAAAGGGTAGATTAGGAATTGATGATCTTCCATTTGACTCCAAGTGCTTCAAGGAAGGTAGATTACTTGACTCTACTTTTACTTGAAGGGATATAGTTGCACACACTCACTTGCATGCATTATATTCTTGTTTACGTACAATTGAATGATGCATTGTATGTATCCTTTGTGTGTTGAGTCTGCCTAGAAAATAGGGGTTTTTCTATTTCTGGGGCCTAGACCGCTTGGCAAGCACTGCCTGAACCACGACATACAGAGCGGTAATCATCAGTCTGTTCATGCTGCCTGGACCGCGTCCTATACACATGTACGCCCAGCGGTCTGTGAAACGGTAAACTTCAGTAGGCCCCTGTTGCCTAGACCACGGCCTGTGCATTGCACGCACAGCGGTCCCAACTTGCCCGAGCCGCGGTACGCACAGCGGTAATGACGGGATTTTGTTACTGTTTTCAAAACGGTGTCATTTCATCTAGGGCTTGATATATATATGCCATTTCCTCTTCCTTGCCTCTATAGAGCTTCAGAACTTATTCTTTTTCATTCCTTTTAGAGCTCAAGAGTGTCTTGCAAGAAAAGGTAGCAAGAAACCATTTTTATTGTGCAAAACCCAATCACCCATCATTCATTCATGGTTCTATCATCATCTAGCTTCATCTAGGATGTTTCTAAGCATGGGTCTTCATCAACATAGCTTACTTGGTAAGTAGAACACCACTCTCATCCATCTTTGTGTTCTTGCTTAACAAGAAATCTCTTTTATGTTTCTTATGCATCTAGTTTATAACTTTTCATTATAAATAGAGATTTTTGTTGATGTTTGGGTTGTTGTATTGTGATAGCTATTGCATCTAGGAATTCTTTGATTTCATATGGCTAGGTTATATGTGTGTCATATAGCAATATGATATCTAGGAATGTTTGAAGCACTCATACATGACTAGATAAGCATTAAATGTGTTGACCTTGCATTTTGTGCATTTAGAATATCATCATATTCACTTTAGGTTTCTTATCTCTTCATTTAAGAGTTAAGTCTTGTATTTGCCTTGGGTAGTATACAAGCAAGAGCCTAAAATCACTATTAAAGGCTTGCGGGTAGCAAGAACGGATTAGTAACCGATTAGGTGTGATTTGGTCAACCTAGGTTGTAATCGTTTCTGCAAATAGTGGATTTGAGGGTTTGATTGGACGATTAGGCCCGTGAGTTTTTACCCAGTTGGAGGGTTTCTCACGTAAATCATATCATCGTGTCATTTTGTTTATTCCGTATTTTATTATGGCTATGATTGATTGTGTTAGAGATTAGGGGTTGTGTTGTTTAATTTTGATTAATCAAAAAGATGGCATTTAATTAAACTAAAACCTATTCACCCCCTTCTAGGTTAGTTTTATCACTCTTAGTGTATTTTCATTCACAATCCTAGTTATTGCCACTTCATTTTTCTTCTCAACTGTACTCTCTATTTGTACCTTATCATCTGAAATACAATAGTCTTGTTTGAAAGTTCATAACCGTCATTGTTGTCTATCACATTCCTATTCCAAAGCACTTTGATAGCTTTTGCTTACTATGTATGGCCTGGAAATTTGATCTTCTCTTGCTTTTGACATGATTCCGCTAATTGACCAACTTGAGCTTCTATTTTCTTCATCGAGGCTTTAACAATCTGCATCATTTGTTCGGTGCTTCATTGGAATGCCTAAGTACCTTGTTAATGGTTCCGGGTATTTAGATCAAGGATATTCGCTGTATCTTCCAAAGATGGCTTTTTTGGTTGAAGGGAGCTCGAGGTATTGTTGTAGCTTTGGCTCCACTGATTGTTGTTGTGGTTGCCCTATTGATTGCTTTCTTGATCTTGATTACTCCCTTACTGATTGTTGTACCCTTGGTTGTTATAACATTGGGTGTTGTTATTGTTGAGAGCATTATTGTTGTCTGACCAGAAGTGTGGGTGATTTCTCCAACCCGGGTTGAACGTGTTTGAGAAGGGTTCCTTTATATGTCTTTGATAATTCATGATTTGACCTTCTTTCTGTTCCATTTGAAATCCTTCTCTACCTTGACACATTTTTCCCTCATGGCCATTTCTACCATATAATTGACTTGCACTTGCTAGCTTCTGTCTTATATTCTGCTTGAAAGTCTTTTGTCTTATATTCTACTTGAAAGACTAAATTTTCTTGGCTAAGTTAGCCACTTGCACCGATTTGTATTTAAGTTGACTTCATCCTGACCTACCTCTTCTTTTATTTGAATTCCTCTTATGGGAGTTCTACCCCAGCATCTCATATGCCTCATAGACCTCTGGAGCGGTCTTCTCACTCATAGCTCATCCGCATGCATTATCCACAATAGCTTGTAAAAAGAGGATAAGCCATCATAGAATGATTGCACTTGGAATTCAACTGAAAACATATTATGCGGGCATTGAGATAGTAGCAACTAATATCTCTCTTATCCTAATGGAAGGGCTCACCCTTTTCTTCCAAGAAATCCACTAACTTCTTCCTGATCTCCTCGGCTCTCCTTGATAGGAAAATCTTGTTGAAGTACCTCTTACATTCGTCATCCCATGTGGTTAGTGATCCTGGAGGTAGTGCCATCAGCCAATGCTTGTCTTTCTCCTTCATACAGTTTGGAAAGCATCGCATTCTCAGTTGGTCTTCAGAAAGTCATGCAATAAGGAAGGTTTCCACTGCAGCATAGTACTCTTTCATGAACTAGAGTCCATCCTCATTCGAGAGTCCATAGTATGATGGGGAGCATATTGAAATGTATGCTCTTAAATTTATAGTTTCTTGACACTTGGTCAAGAAGAATGGTTGAGGATTGGTTTCCAATAGTTGGTAGTGCATAATATTTCATCTTCCTCGGCTCTTCATGGGCCGAGTGTATTGGTGATCAAGATGAAATCTCAATTAGTTTAGTTGGATTTGCCTCGGGATTCAGCTTATCAAATACTTCGATCCCTTCAAAAGGTTTTGCCAATCTTCCAACCTGGTTAATGTTGTCATTAGCGGGGAATAGAAATCCTCCCTAAGAACGTCGATTGTGCACACACTAGAAGATTGGAACCTAAAACAACAGAAACAACAACTACCAAATAAGTAAAAAGATACTAAAACTAAAAATTAACAAATAAATGACACAACTACCTAGAGAAAATAAACTAGTTAAAAGATTAGATTCAACCAATAAAACTAGCATCGATCCCCAACAGCGGTGCCATTTTCTTGATTGGTCAAAATCATGTTTGTAATTTTGTCCTCGCAAGTGCACGAATCAAAGATTCATATAGTGCGAAAGAAAGGTTGTTCTGTAGGGATCAAGTGATTTGTTGATTAAAGCAAGGTTAGTTCCTGTAGGGATCGCCAGATCAGGAAATTCTTGTTCGAGAAGAAATCTTTTTCTTGCGGGATTTGGTCTACCCTAATGCTCTGATATAAGTACTAATATAATTTACAATCAATCAATGTATATTAAATTGTAGAATTAATGATTTATTGGGACTAATCCAAGCAATAACCAATCAACATTGTACATTTTTTTAAGCCAACATTGTAAGAACCTCTATTTTGTGATTGACTTATTTCTTGACAAACCACAGTAGGGATGATTGTGAAATGGGTAGCTTAGGTCTTCTTAATGATTATCAAGGCAAGCTTCCATGCATTTCCATGACGTCAATATCAAGAGCTTCAAAAGGTATATCACTTGACTTTGATTCTTGAAGAGATTAGGTGCACACACACTTGCATGCATATTTACTTATCTTACATTTATTATCTTGCATTTGTGTATTATTGTTATGTGTATCTATGTATTTCGTCATAGTTCACACTTGCACAACATTCATATAGGTTAGGTGTGGTTTAGTGTGTTGAAAAGAGAGTTATTCTCTTTACCGCGGCTTGGTCCGTTGGGTGTACAACGACATGTACTCATGCCTACAGTGCAGTTGTTCCCAGTATGATTTGAGCGTGTAATAGCGCAGTGGGCGCTCAATATAGAAGCATCAGTTCATACCGAGGTCTACTCTAAAAAGGTTCCCGCTGTTGGTTATGCGGTGCATACCTCCTGCCTTTATAGCGGCCCCAATCGCGGTGCATGATCGCGCCCAATTGTTATATATTTTGGTCCTCATATTCTTATCATTTGTCTCGTTTTCTGGTGTTTTGTGTGACTTATGGCTACTTTATTGTGTTTGCAGGCAATATGTGCAATTCTAGTCTTAGAGAAGGAAAACAGAGAATTTGGGTACGAAACTAGATAAAAGAAGCAAGAAAAAAGGATTCAGTTCGCTGGTAGGTGCGCGGGTCCTTACCCGCGCATTCCCAGTGCATTCCAAGCCTCAGAACTTCGTTGGTCCATACCAGTGCATCAACCCATGAACTGAGGGCCAGAAATCCTCCTAGAAAAGACCAAATTACTCAGATCGTGAGTACTGTGCAGATCCATATCCGCCCAGTTACCAGCAAACCTAAGAATGAAGCAATTTTAGTGTCAGTGCGCGGGTCACTGTGCTGGTACCTTACCTGCTCACTACCCGTGCACCGCATGTCCAGATTCACCTATAAATACATCCTTTTCTGATTTTGAAAACTCTCTTCCACCTTCTTCACCACGCCCGCTTTAGCCTTCAACCTAAATTTTACCCTTTTTAGATCCAAGAATACACTCCCACAAATCCAAGCCATTTCTCCACAAAAACCATTCACCAAATAACTCCCATACCACCCATTTCCACCCAACCTTCACTTTAAACCTAAACCCATAACAAGGAGCTTGAATTGCTGCACTTTGGAGGAGAAGATGAGCTTGATAACAAAGAGATTTCAGCATCCCAATGGGTCTCTTCTCAACCTTTGACTCTTTTATTCTCTTTTGTGCAATTTTTATGATAGCTAAATTCCCTTGTATTAGTTGATGTAATTTGTCATGGATTGTAGGCTCTCTACCTTTTATCTATAATTTGATTGTTATTTCCATTCATTGTGCTTAATGAATTTGATTTCTCCATGGATTAAGTAGGCATCCCAACTCCTGGTTCATGGATTGATGTTGAATATCTTGATTGTTTTAAATAATTGGTTTAAATATCTCTTTGGATTGGGTAGGCATCCAAACCCTCAATCTAAGTTGAGATATACACTTTTAGGTGACAAACTAGCTATCTTGAATGGGAGAGATGTTTTGTGAGCATTCCAATCCAACATATCCCGGCAAAAAGAGTGGAAGGAGTGGATTGTGAGAATCCAAATCCAATTCATTTCAACTACTCTAAATCTATATATACTTAATTGGAAACCCACTATATACTCAATAGAGCATCCCAATCATTGGTGTGTAGAGATAGTTAAGTGATCCTAGAATCACATTTAAAGATAGATTTGTCATAATAAATTGAATTAGTTCTTAATTGATAAATGGAAGGCCCACCGTGTGTAAGATTGCATGAACTCCCACAACACCCTATCATATATCTCTCTATCCATTTCATATGTATTCTTAGTTGCATGCTAGTTTAATATAGTGGTAGTTTGCATTTAGTTGTTAATTACAAATTCAAATCTCGGTTTACTTTTATTGCATTTTAGTTCTAAAGTTTGATTTCATAATTGCTAGTTAGTTCGATCCTTATGGAACGATACTTGATTTGCCACTATAACTTGTTTTAATACATTTTTTTTGTGCAATTTAGGATTTATAAATTTTGTTTGACGAGCACTTTTAAAGTACAAAATAACACTCGTCAAAATGGCGCCACTATCGGGGATCAGCGTACTTAGTAGTGATTAGATTAGCTTTAGTCTTAACTTATTTATTAGCTATTTTGTTTTCTTTTGTTTCTTTTTACAACACACAGTATTTTTGTTTTTGATTTTTCAGGTTTTAAACTCTATGGATTTCTTACTGCAAGACACGAGGCCAAGCTACCTGCCAATGAGCATGTCATTCGAAGATGAGTTGAGACATCTCATGCGAGATTCTCGTCATACAAATGAGCTAATTATAGCTTCTCAGTAGGCAACCAAGCATAATTTCAACAACTATGAGTCAACTAGCCTGGCCAGACCAAGGAATATAATCCTTTTATGAAGATAATCTCATCAACTCCATTAGAGCCGTAAATCAAAGCTTTAAGGAGCTCTCGATTGACTTGCAGAAAGAAGGGCCCTCTAAACCCCAAAACTCACCCCATGAGTATTGTCTCCATCTTGGAATACCCAAACTGGTGCAACCGTCAAATCTTGAGGAAGAAGAAAGCATCATGTTGGAAGAAATGTGCAAAGAGATGATGGGTGCCAGGAAAGAGTTAATGTCATTGATGGAGTTGTTGAAGAAGGAAAATGCAGCACTTCACGTGAAAGTAGAAGAAGTCTCTTGAGAAAAATAATATATGAAGGAAGATTTTGAGAAGAAACTGTAACTTTAGAAGAGGAATCTTGAAGGCAAAGACGTCTTAGAAGTGTTAAAGATAGAGAAGCTCCAAGAGCTAAACAAAAAGCTCGTACTTGAAGTGAAATTGCTCAAAGCGGAAAATAATACACTCAAGAATAAGAATGGCGAAACCTCAGACAAAAACATAGAATTTGGAAGCGTAAATTGAGAGACTTAAAGCTAAAAACAATATGACATTGAAAGACTTTGTGGACTTAGCAAGGATATCGAAGGAATTTGAAGATGACATAGCTTGCAAGTCAAAGAAGATGCAAATGAAAGTTGTACAAAAAGCCAATGCCTTTGAGGAAGTGAAAGAGGCACTTAGAAAAGAATATGAGGCCCTCACGATAGCGCAGGTGAAAGAGTGTGACTTCATAGCTCAAATAGACAAGGTAGAGAAGGAGGTCAAGGTGTTACAAGTGAGGCAAATCCAAAGACCTCAAAGTCACTCATCAAGAGAGAGTTCCTCTAACTCAAATCCTATTTGCTATGTTTGTTCAAAAAGAGAGCATGTAAGAGCTAAAAATTACAAATTTGATAGATATAAGAGAAAAAGAGGTCCTAGGAATAGGAGAAGCCCGACTAAGAAAAAGAAAATATGGGTCAGGAAAGATTTGATTAACCAAGTAAGAATCATGGGGAATGAAACAATGGCAAACATACTTAAATTTGTTTGGGTTGCAAAGAAGAAAGAGTTTCCCAACTTGGTTAAGCCACCATTAGCATCACATTGAACATCTTTGATGCATGGTTGAATTGCACAATCTATTTTCTTTTTGACTTTATGTTGCCCTTTTATTTTGAATTAATTGTGATTGTCAATGTTTGGGTGGATACAAGTTAAAGAGAAAATAAATTGTGGAATTTCTTTTAAATTTTATGTTTTGTTTTCATGTTATTTTTGTTGTTAATAGAATAATAAGGAAATTTAAGTTGGTATTTTTAAGTGTCTTCAGGTCAAGGAAGTGGAAAACACAAGTTGATAGAAATGTGAGGTTAAAGGACCAACATAAAAGGTGGCACTAAGGCGTAAGTGCGCTGGTTAATGCGATGGTGCATACCTGTGCAAAGACCAGCGCACTGATAAGGAACCTGAGTCAGAATGCAAGATGCGCCAGTCATACTACGCGTGTGAACACACGCGCAGTGCCAGAGAGTTCTCGGCTAAAAGTTAGAAGTGCGCAAAGCTGGGCGTGTGAAGGCCACCAACGCACAAAGGAAACTGAAGCACAAGTGTGTGTGTGTGGGTCCAACTGCAGGGGTGTATACCCGCACACATCGAGCACAACCCGCGCACTAGGCGTCTTATATAAATACACGCTGTCACTTTCATGTAGGGCATACCACTCTCACATTCAAACCGGTATTTATTTTTTCCCTCTTAAGGTATTTTCTGGTTTTCTCTCTGAGTAAGGGCACTAATTCATCAATAAGGTACGTTTCTCCCCTCCATTCTTCATCAATTTCATGATTAATGCATTGTTTCTCTTCTCCCCTCAATATCTTGACATGAATAGAGTTTTGGGTGTGGTTTTGAAACCCATGAAATTGTGAGTCAATATTGAGTTTATTTGCTTTAATTCATGATAGGTTTGTATATGAATGATTGTTGTGATGATTTGACTCTAATTAGGTGGACAATTGAACCTTTATATGCCTTATTCAAATTCTTGGGTTTCCTTGAATGAATGACTAAGTAGAAGTGTTTGGTTCATAATTTCAGTTATTTGAATGTGCTTAATGAATATTTGTATTGACCAGTATGCCATGTGTGAATAGCAAAAGACATGGTGACTACATGCCCTGCACATGGTGAACGAGTGATTTCTAGGTACATGCGAGCGTTAGATTGTGCGGGTGAACTCACATGTGCATGACCCGTATACTAGGTAGTATGTGTGAATCTGGGTAAGAGGGCGGGTGACCATGTGTGGGTCCTTACCCGCACACTACCCTCGCACTGGGATCTGCTGGATTAATTTTTCCTTTCTGATTTCCCTATTGATGCCTTTGTATATGCTGATTATTGATCATAGTCTATTACTAATTATGCTATTTGCTTTTGTAAATGTCTTCAAGACCAAGAACCATGAATATGTGCCAATGGAAAAAGCCGAAGAGCCCTTAAATACCCCAGTGTACTTTGAATAGAGATTTTGAGAATCGGTTGCAGAGTTTCCGACAGCGCGGAATAATAAAAGAAATGGGTATAGCAGTAGATGAGCTGAGAGACACTGATATCCCTGGAATGATTGAACAAATGGCTTGGCAAACCTACACAAGTACCAATCTCAGATACTGCAGATGGGTAGTGGAAGAGTTTTACGCATGCATGAACCCTAGGGACTACCAAGCTAGTGTACCGGTTATGGTTCGAGGAAGGGAGGTCTGGATGAACGAAGATGATATCAATAGGTATTTCAGAACTGAGCTCTCTGAGGAGCAAGAGGAGAACATAAGGGATGGAATCACTTAGGATGATTTATTCAGTAAGAGGAACTTGAACTTAGCCAACGATCTAGTCATCGAGCCTATGACATTTTGGGTAGCCCCAGATTACCAACTCAAGCACAGCAGCCTGAAGATCGAGTTAGGGGTGTGGAATCACTTTATCTCACATTCTTTTAGTCTATGTACACACATGACCACATTCTCATTTGAGACAGCCAAAATGTTGTAATGTATTCAGCATGGGCAGCCAATCAATGTGGGGTTTATAGCAAAGTCTTGCATATTTACAGTGGGGGAAAACAGGAGTAATAAGCCGCCACTCTTATTTCCATGTCTTATTGTTGCATTATATAGTTGTGCTGGGGTGGATTTCGGAGGTGACCCGTTTGAGGATCCCATAACAGATATTGGAATGGGTACTTAGACCACCCTAGAGATTGAGAAAGGTTCTACCAGCCGTCAGATAAAACCGAAAAGAAAAAGAACAAAAAGGAATCAAGCTCAAGTAGGCGGTAAGAGGAGATCCTCGAGGACACTGATGATATAGATTTTGATCATGAGCAGATGGATTATGATCAGAGGGCCTCAGCCCCAACTCCAGAGTTAGCTACTGATGTTGTTGGAGTTCCATGGTAGACACTGATTAGATTGATGCAAGACCTCAAGACCGATGCCCAAAAGAATAGCAGCAAGATTGAGGAGGTCAGAGCAGAGACCGTAGGGAGCTTTGCCAATGTATGAGACAACATCACAGAGATGAGAAAGGAGCTCATATTGGTCATGTACTCGAGAAAGAAGAAGAGGCCAACACCAACATCATTTCAGGGAGGACCCATTACCGATCCTGAGTATCAGAGAGTGAAAATACACAAAGTATGTCTAATACAACCTAAAGGGGGGTGAATGGGTTGTTAATCAATTGTCACCAATTTTTTCGATTAATCAATATTAATAACAATTAACCTAACACAAACAAACAAAAAAAACATCAAGTAAAGTGCGGAAAGTAAAAATACTTGATTTTTACGTGGAAACCCTCAAACTGGGAAAACCACGGGACTAGCTACGCTAGCAACTTGAGCCACATAATCCACTTGAAAGGAAGATTACACCCTCAAGTGATACTCAGACTCTCACTCTCAATAACCTCAGGCTATAGACACTACCACTCACAACTCTTGGTTCAATCCCTAGTGATATCCCCAGATCCACTGCTCTTGGCATGCGCACCTCCTAATCTACCTACATGCCTTTTATAGTGGCTCTTGGCAACCAATGCCTACCAACCAAACTTTGGTTTCAAGACTTCAATGCTTGGGCAACTTCACCCAGAAGCCACAAGACTTTGACTCAATAAAGAAAATTAAAAGTCTAAGTGAATATATGTCAATATTCTAAATGCAATAAAGTGCAAGACTAAACATTGTATACTTAATTAGATGTTAACATGCAAATCTAACAACCTAATTATCATACATACCTACATGTATGACGACTCGATTTTTTATGTCGTTGAAAGCATCATCAAATATTTATAATAAAATCAACATTGCTATAAGGCACAAGTCAAAAGACATATATAGAAATAAAACTAGTACAGCGTGCAACCAAGGGTATCGTTCTGCAGGGATGTGTTGTTAACCCTTTCAAGTTTTAGAGTTTCGGGAAAGCATGTAAATAGAATGAGGATGAGGTGAGAATTGTGTGTGTGTAGGGTGTTGTGTGTGTGCGTGTGTGTGTAAATAAAATGAAAAGAATGAAAATATAGAAATAAACAAAAGAATTTGGAGGGGTGAGAATGGTGATTAAATGAGAAATAATAAAAGGGTGGATAGGAGAGATGCATGAAAGTGGTCACATATGGGGCAATAAGTACACCAAACATAAGTGCACACAAGTGGGTTGTTAGACATTAAGCACATCCAATTCAAGTTAAGGGTTCGTTCTTGCCTCAATCTGATTTATATCCATTCATAGAGCTAACGGTTGAAGAGTGTGTCGAGAGTCTCTCAAACACGAAACCGCAACCAACATATGTGAACCAATCCTACAAACCAATGCTAGATTGAGCCTCAATACTAACATGGTAATGTAAAATGGCAACGTTAAGTCTAACGAATGTGGAAAGAGTAATTGTTTCTCTAACCATAACTTGCCTAAAGCCCCTAGCGCAACAAATAGCCGAATTCCCAATTATTATATCTATAATCATAACTCACCTAGAGCCCCTAGTGTGAGGAATAACTAAAGACCAATGTATAACAAAAACAATGATCCAAACCTCTTTAAATATGGCAATTAACAAGTTTATTCATTCTTCCAAGCTAATTAGCCAAGACTATGCCCGGATGGCCTTCCTAAAGCACAATCCTAACTCTTTTTCACTCAAATCCATCCATACACATGTAACTTTGACCTTTCATCAACATACACACATAAATGGGACATTTAATTACAACTACTCCTACAATTACATTAATCTACTCCTAATCCCATTCATGAATACATATTAATTTCCAATCTCAATACACAAGCATTTCAAGACAATAGATATATTCAATAATAACAAGAATGAATCAAAACACAAATTAGACATAAAAACAACCACTCATTATATTGAGCACAAATTAGGTTTACAAATATTCCCAAGTTGGGGTTTACACATAAGGAAAACAAGATATACAAGAGATTGAGTTTAAAGGAGATAAACCCAAGTGAGAGCCCCTCCAAAATGTGTCAATCTCATTTGATCCATGCTTGGCTCAAATTTGGTCCAAAGACCACTCCTATCTCCTACAATCTACTCACATATGTGGGGAAGGATGGGTAGAAATGGTGTGGGAGAGACATCCATGGAGGAAAACCTCCATGCATGCTCTTGGAAGCTCTTCTCTCTCTTAGGAAATGAAGGAAATGAAGAAAATGAAGAAGAAGAAGCTTGGGGAAGAAGAAGTCTGTTCTTCTTCCTGAAAGAAGAGAAGAAGAGGTTAATTTATAGTGTTGGGAGGTAGGGCAAGAATTTGGTGGTGAAAGGACGAAACTACCCCTTAAATTTGCCAGAAATTGGCCTATCGCTGGTCGATCGGCGGTTTCAAATGGCGGCCAGGCTGCCGTTACAACCGCAAATTCTTGAGTGATCTTCTGGAGTTAATTCGGCAGCCATAATTCGGCTGCCTTTTCAACGGCCAAATTGTTGGCAGAAACTTCCCTTTTGATTGGCGGTTTCAATCTGCGGCTGGGCCGCCGAATTGAACTGTCGAGTGCTTCTTCTTTTCTGAACTTGTCCCGTAATCTGCTGGAAGTCAGAGGGGATTCTACCACGGGCTCAGTGTTGCGTTCTGGTTCGACGACGGATCAACCGTGGGACATGGCTGGGCTTAGATCACGCCGCGGTCTGTGTCAATGACGAGGCGCAGCACTATGAATACTTCCAATTATTCTCGTGTTTAGCTCTTTTTTCATCCCAAACTGTTCTTTAAGCTCAAAACCAAAATGTAGGGAATATGTACCTACACCTAGCTTAACAAACACATTATATACAAAATACGCTCGAAAACAAGAACAAACGATAGGAAAATGGGGACCTAAAATAGGTATAAAATAGTTCGATCAAATACCCTTAAACCTATCTTTTGCTCGTCCTCGAGCAAAACAAAAACAGAAAAACAAACAAACAAACATATAACAGTAAAAATAAATAAATAACTAGGCTAGTCTACTTTCGTAGGAAACACGATGGCACTTAGTACGTGCGACAAGCCTTTGAACCTATAGGCGGCTCTAGTAGGATGAGTTATAGTTTTCTGAGGGTTTACAGTTACGACACCCACAAACGTATACTCTGCTAGAAAATGGTTGAGTTGCAATCCAAACATACCAAGCAAAAACAACACGTGCATGCTAGAATCTCAAATATACCAATCAATAAACATGTATCACATAATGCAAGTATGCCAATACTTTGGATGTTTTCGGTTTACCACATAACTACTCTCGAATGCCCAAGATAAAATTCGTCTCGACTCTAATCCTCACCGGATTTTAGTCATATATTTCACTCAGAATCCTAGGCACACTCTCTAGCAAACATATGCGAATGAATTTATGTACGTAAATCAAATATAATCGCATATGAGTATTTTCAATAAAAGCATAATTTCTGAAAATCGATCTCATGAAAGGAATTGAAATACCTTGATCGTGGAAAAAGCTTCATTGACTCACATTCCCAAGATAGACTTCCTTAGAGATCAAATGGACTTTCCCTAATTGTATTTGTGGCCAAGGGTGTTTCGTAGTGTGTGGGATGGAGGATATGGTAGGAGTGGGAAGATAAAACTACTAACCATGCCAAGTTGTTTACATTACAATTACATCAATTTGAGCTCATTTACACTTTACATTACAATTCAAGCGTCTAGGCTATAAACCTTTACATTGCACATTTTGTGCTACATTTGTACTCAAATTTTTAGAGTAACTTTACATTTGAAGTATTTGAAGGCTTAAGTGTTTATATTTCACACTTTTTCTTTTTAAGCCTTTGCATTTGCACAATTTACATACATTTGCCTAAGTACACGCTTTACACATTTTAGAGCTAGCTTCTCTAAAGCTATACACCTTGACATGATCAGTAACTAGTGTATTTGAAAGTGTTTGGGTTATGTAGGTGGTGGAAGTTTAGTGTTTGGCCTCAATTTTTCTGATGAAAGCACATATCTATGGGCAAGTGTTTAGGCTATTTTAGTAGTTACGCTTACACTCAAGTCCAAAATCATTTCTAAAAGTCCATCTAGCAAGGGAATGCAAATCTCAAACAAGCAGTCCACATGATGATGTTCTATGGCAATCAATGAAAGACAATTGATGAACAATGAGATCACTAAAAATTAAGTACAAAATCGATGAGTGTTTAAGAGTAGAAATGACATAACCCTCACAAATAAAACGTTTATAAGGCACAAAATCATACAAGGGTAGTCTCCACTATTTTCTTAAGCAAAACAAGAATAGAGGTCTAATCCACCTCAACATCAAAAGATTGGCACTGTATAAGCATATTTAAAGTGATGCACGGAGCTAAAAGCATATATGATATGTGTCAACCAGCACACGAAGAAAAACAACTCAACAAAAACCGAAACAATTACAACAAATTTCAAAAATGACCGGTTAGCAAAGATTTGAAAATTTTCTAAACATAACAAAACACATATAAACAACAAAACACATATAAAACACGAAAGTGTTTACCCCCAAACCTAAACTCAACATTTTCCTCAATGTTGCTCAAATCATAAAATATGGACAATGCTTAGCAAGATTCGGAGATAAGAACACAACAAACAAATACTAAAAACTGAAGATCTAAGCCCAATACAATTCCACTCTTAGATCTAAACAAAAATAAATAAATAAAAAATAAAAATAAAAATCACAAACACAACAAACATAGCATTCCTATCATTAAGCGCATGGGTGGTTTCCACCCAAGTCGACATATAATCCACAAGCACTTAAATTAAGCAGAGGAATTACCTCATGTGTCGGCGACCAACGCGTCTGTTGTGGTGCTACCGTTTCACTTGATGGAATTGTTACGGTGCGATAAGCGCACACTTTGTTCTCAAGAGTTGTGCGGCCCATAAAACCTGAAATTGTTCTTTCCTAGCACAAGCACAACTCAAAAACAATCAAATGCATATGCCATAAATAAAAGAAAATAAGAAAAAGAAAAATCTAACCGCATACATAAATATCTGCAAACCAATTAAATCTAACATTTACAGAACCTAAGCTAAAACAAGAAACAACTAACGAATACACATCCCCGGCAGCAGAGCCATTTTGACAGCTCGATTTTTTATGTCGTTGAAAGCATCATCAAATATTTATAATAAAATCAATCTTGCTATTAGGCACTCCAAAATGTGCCAATCTCCTTTGATCCATGCTTGGCTCGAATTTGGTCCAAAGACCACTCATATCTCCTGCAATCTACTAACATATATGGGGAAGGATGGGTAGAAATGGTGTGGGAGAGACATCCATGGATGAAAACCTCCGTGGATGCTCTTGGAAGCTCCTCTCTCTCTTAGGAAATGAAGAAAATGAAGAAGAAGTTTGTTCTCCTTCCTGAAAGAAGAGGAGAAGATGTTAATTTATAGTTTTGGGAGGTAGGGCAAGAATTTAGTGGTGAAAGGATGAAACTACCCCTGAAATTTGCCAGAAATTGGCCTCTCGCTGGTCGATCGGCGGTTTCAAACGGCAGCCAGGCTGCCGTTACAACCGCAGATTCTTAAGTGATCTTCTGGAGTTCATTCGGCGGCCATAATTTGGCCGCCGTTTCAACCGCTGAATTGTTGGCAGAAACTTCCCTTTTGATCGACGATTTCAATCTACGGCCGGGCCGCTGAATTGAACCGCTGATTGCTTCTTCTTTTCTGAACTTGTCCTGTAATCTACCGGAAGTCAGATGGGATTCTATCACGGGCTCAGTGTCACGTTCTGGTTCGACGACGGATCAACCGTGGGACACAGCTAGGCTTAGATCACGCTGCGGTCTGTATCAACGTCGAGGAGCGAAACTCTGAATACTTTCAATTATTCTCGTTTTTAGCTCTTTTTGCCTCCCAAACTGTTCTTTAAGCTCAAAACCAAAATGTAGGGAATATGTACCTAGACATGGCTCAACAAACACATTATATACAAAATACCCTCGAAAACAAGAACAAACGATAGGAAAATAGGGACCTAAAATTGATATAAAATAGTTCGATCAATGTACACACATGAGGTCTCAATTAGATGTAGAGTAATTCTAACAACCCAATTGTCAATTAAAACTTACATAAACATTCTTGAACTTGACTAGATGCACAAAGCCAACCTAATAATCAATTAAACATACATGAACATTTATGGATTAGCTATTTAGGCATAAATGGCCTAATGATGCAAGCTATCACAAACAAACCCAATCATGCAATTTAGACTCATAAATATATGCAATAACGAGAGTCAAGGTATTTAATCAAGCAATAAATACTTAATCTTGAGTAAGAAGAACAATAAATGATATTCAATGAAGTTCTAACTTACCTAGTCATGAAACCAAGAAGACCCATACTCAAATGATGTTGAATGATGCAAGATGGAGATAGGTTTTAGGTTTGAAGAGTTAAAGAAGCAATCTTGGTGCTTTCTCTCACAAGAGACCCTATTCTCTCTCAAGAACAAGTTTTTTCATGATCTAGGGTTCTTAGTTGACAACTAAAAGGGGAAAGTGGGATATAAATATATAGCCTACTCAAAACTGCACCGTTTTGAGAAAAACCCCATCAGACCCCTGCCTATACCATGGTACTGGCAAGTGATCACTCCACGGTCTACACCGCACAACATAAGAAATCAACGTATTGGAATGAACCATGGTTGAGACCAGTGGCTGGGTATGTGTACCTACCGCGGTATACACCACGTAAAACACACTAGAAACAACCGCGGTGTAGGCATGAGTACATGCCACGGCACATCCAGTGGACCAAGCCGCGGTAGAGAGAAAAACCTTCTTTTCAACACACTAAACAACACCTAACCTATATGAATATTGTTCAAGTGTGAAGTGTGATGAAAGACAAAGATGCACATAACAATGATACACAAATGCAAGATAACAAATACAGGATAAGTATATATGCATGCAAGTGTGTGTGCACCTAATCTCTTTAAGAATCAAAGTCAAGTGACATACCTTTTGAAGCCCTTGATCTTGAAGTCATGAAGATGCTTGGAACCTTGCCTTGATAATCACTAAGAAGACCTAAGCTACCCATTACACAATCATCCCCAATGTGATTTGTCATGAAATAAGCCAATCATAAAATAGAGGTTCTTATAGAGAGTTATGGAGCTGTCCAGGAGAGAGGCCGATGAGCGAGCTAAAGGCAGAGGAGCTGGACCCGAGAGGGAAATCGACATGGATTGAGGAGCAGGATAAGTCCTCGGACGAGAATTGACCTTTTATTTCCTATGGCTACTTTTCTTGCCTTAATATTTGAACTTTATTAAGTTTTGGTATTTTTATTTTTCTTTAAGCATGATATTAGTTTTAGCTTTGCTTAGTTTAATAATTGGTGGATTTGGATGTTAGATTTTATTTGGATATTTTTGATATTTGAGATGCTTAGTTGATTTCATTTAATATATTTTCATTTGTGGTGGTTGATGATGTTTTTGGTTAGATGTTGTGCTTAAATCTAGGTTATTTATCTCTTGGAATTGACACACCGACAACTTACAAGTCTTGGAGGGGCGAACAAGCCAAGAGTGCTCATAAAATGAGTAGGAACCTAATCCAATCTTGGATGCAAAGAAAGCAACCACCTCGGTTTCATTTCTAAATCTCAAATGTCGAATGATAATTCTTATATCTTTTGACTGATTCAATTCATTGAAAACTTGTCTATATTTGGGAATGTGTTCAGGATGTGGATATACTTGTTGATACATTTTTGTTAATGTGAATGAATGAACATATTTTGAGCTTGTAGATAAAATTTTGGTTCCAAAAATTTGCATTTATTGATTTATCTATTTTTTGATGATAGATGAGTCGAAGGCTCTTTTGAATACATTTGTGAGTGTACATATTAATTTTAAATATATATAGCCCCGTTTGGTTTTGGGGTGGTTTTTGATTGCTCACATTTTGTACAAGTCTTTGCACATACATAGTGATATTTGGTTTGGGGGTCATCATGACCCCATTCCGACAATTTTGGTGAAAATTGCTTGAAGATTGGTTTGAACTTAATGTTATATCGCATGATTGCCTTATTTTTATACTGAGCCATGTTTGAGTCTTTTTCTTTTTGTTGGGCATTGATTGTGCATGATTAGTGCCTAGGTTTGTGTGTTTTTTGTATGGTTAAGTGCACGCCGCTAGGCCGGACTCTCTTGTCTTCAACATTGAGGACAATGTTAGTCTTTGGTTTGGGGTGTAGACACCTTGTTGAGTCATCTGTTTGATGTCTTTTGTGTCTTGATTCGTTTTTGGTGTCAATATTTCAAAGTTTGTTGCTTAGCCAAAAATTTTGAGCTTAGTTAGCTTGGTGAGATATCTTGAGCAAAGTGTTTGTGGTGAATTTGTGTATGCTTTGTGCTCTTGTTCAATAGCTCTTAGTCACTTTAGGGGTCTCACTAGCACTTCATGGGTTAGTCCCATCTTTTAGTGTCTAAGTTGAGGGGACTCGGTGCTCAAGCGCCTTGTTCTAATGGTGGAGACAACCCTTGAGAGTTTCACAAACACAAGCCAAAAGTGCGTAATTCGAGGGAAATTGTTTTCAAATATCTAAACACTTTTCAAACACCATGCATAGTCACATTACACCAAAATCATCATGTGTCATAGAACATGCATCATATACATGGACTGCTTGACAAAAAACTTTTATTCCCTTGGTAGCTGGATATTTTGAGGTGATATTAGGCAATGTGTGTTTTAGCCACTTAAAATGACAAATATTTCCCATTCCATAATGTGTAGTTCCAAGCCAACTTTGAAGCCAAACACATACTAGACTTTTTCATTCTACACCCACATTATCCATTACCCAAGCAACCTAAACACTAAGCCAACCCTCGCTTAATTGATCTTGTTGAGGCTTAGGATTGAATGTAAAATGTACTCTAATTGTCAAATGGCGTGTACCTAGGCAAATAAATGATGAGTTGTAAAAGTATGTGCAAAAGTCAAAGGCAAGAAAACAAAGAAAAAGACAAGAAAAGAAACAATCAAAAGAAAAGAAAAAGAAAAGAGAAGCAAAAAGAAAGAAAGAAAGAAAAGAAATATGCTTCAGTTGCCTTGTTTAAATTATAAACACTACCCAAAAGGTTAACAAGAGTAGTTAGAGATTGCACTTGGAATTTTTAAAAGCTTGGATGCCTTATTGTATATTTGTAATTAGAAATGGTGTTGCATGAGAAATTAAATGCTTGAGTGTAGAATGTATTGCCTTAACTTGGTTGGTTAGTGCTTTGTGCCTAAATTCCCATTCTTGTTAATCACTAATCACCTTGGGCCCATCACAACCAAATAGAAAAGACCTAGTTGTTCTTAGGGAAAGTCTAACTTGGGAATATTAGTCGATGCATGTTCTTACCACATTCATGAGACTTGATTCTTTTATGAGACTTATTCACTAAAAAAAGAGTTTATTTTGTACGAAATGTATGCAACTCTTTTGATTCCAATACATAAATTCATTTGCATACATGTTGCATGAGTGTGAACCTAGGTTCGATGAGGAAAGATAAGAGAGATCCCATGTGAGAACCTAGTGTTGAAGCGAATTATGCTCAGGACGTGAGAGTGAGTAGTTTCCAAGGCGAGGGTGCTTTAAGTGTGGGATTCGTGTTATGCGAGTTTCCCTTCGGGTGGGGTGGATTTATTTAGAACATTTTGCATGAGCCAAATCATCACTCCCATTAACTCTTGCTTATCTCTCAGCTAGTTGGCTTGCAGCGTATTTGTGTAAGTCTAGGAATTTTTAGATAGAGTCATATTTGTTATGTCATGTGTCTTTGTTTATTTGTCTTAAGTTTGCTCGAGGACGAGCAAAGGTTTGGTTTAGGGGTATTTGATCGCACCAAAATTGTTATATATTTTTGCCCTCGTATCCTTATCTTTTGTCTCATTTTCAGGTGTTTTGTGTGTCTTATGTCTCTTTTATTGTGTTTGCAGGCAATAGGTGCAATTCCTGTCTTATAGAAGGAAAGCGGAAAATTCGGGCGTGAAACCAGCTAAAAGAAGCAAGAAAAAAGGATACGGACGCGCACTACCAGCGCATTCCAAGCCTCAGAACTTCGATGCTCCATACCAGTGCATCAACCCACGAACCAAAGACTAAAAATCCTCCAGAAAAGACTAAACTGCCTAGATCGCGGGTACTACGCGGGTCTATACTCGTGCAATTACCAGCAAACCGAAGAATGAAGCAACTGAAGTGTCAGTGCGCAGGTCACTGCATGGGTACCTTACCCGTGCACTACATGCCTAGATTCGCCCACGTCAGAATTTTCAGGCCTACTTTTAGAACCCTATAAATACATCATTTTCTTATTTCGAAAACTCTCTTCCAGCTTTTTCACCACGCCCTCTTTAGCCTTTAACCTAATTTTATATTTTGAAGGCCCGCTGTTTGTGTAAGATTGCATTAATTCCCACATCACTCTATCATATCTCTCTCTATCCATTTAATATTCTTGTAGTCTTAGTTGCATGCTAGTTTAATATAGTGGTAGTTTGCATTTAGCTGTTAATTACAATTTCAAATCTCTGTTTACTTTTATTGCATTTTAGTTCTAAAGTTGTTAGGTTTTAGATTTTTGTTGGCTTGATTCCATATTAAAAAGCTCTTTTTTGTATTGCTTAGTTGCTTAAGTGGTTCGTGATTGGATCAAGCTTCAAAGAAGGAAAGCAACTTCGCATGCAAAGTTCGTCTTCAAAAGGACAGATGATTACTTGGATGCTAAGGTATCAAGATTCTTTCTCCTCTTGCAAGGCATTAGTGCACATACACACACACACACACACACACATATTACATTCATATGTGTCCCTGTATCATTGTGCTCAATTGGTATAACACATTCACACACATATTGAAGTATGCACATGCATTAGATTTAATTTGACAACTTTCATAAAATTGCATGTTCTAGGACTATCTCTAGGAAATGGCATACTTGTGTGTTCTTGTGTTTGTTTGTTTTTGTTTTAGTGATATCAGACTTGATTATGGTATCATTTTGTTCTATATTGAGTTCCAGTCGTTTCAATTACTCATTCATAAGTTTTCAAGTTCCAAGTTGGAAGTTACAAAACTTTCCGTGTATTTATCGTACATGGTCTTCGATCATGTGTATCAAGTAGAATTCCTAATTTCTGGTCAAGGTTTCATAGACGTCCATGTATGTGAGGGAGTTACTGTTCATAAATCCATGTGTTCAGAAATTTCTTAGTGATCTGATCTTCATTCGTGTGTTCATCATTTGTAAGTGGATCATCTTCTTTCCATTTTTCTTTTATGATCAACCTGATAGATATTCTTATTTGATTAAAGAAAAATGTTTAGAATGATTTGGATTCAACTTTTGGACTTTTTTGAGTGATTTTTGAAATTATCTCTTGTGATTTTTGATTGAACATCTTTTAGCTAATTTTGAAGAACATGAACTTGAATCTAGAATATCTTTGTGATTTGATTTTGATTGTTGATTTCTAGGTTTTAGTCACATGTTATAGAATTAGGATATTTTGATTGTGATCTCTATCATCTAAATCTAGTTCTTGCTTTGTTGAATATGTTGAGGGTTTCAAGTGTTAACTTGCTCACTTGATTTCAAAGCTAATTTTGTAATTTCTATTGAAAACTTGTTACTCTAGCTTTGATTGACATGCTTAGGTTTCTAGATATTTTTGTGAATGATTTGTGCAAATCTAATTCTTCATAGATTGTGTTTGATCTACTTGCTCTATTTGCTTGTGATTGCATCATGGCTGCATATGTGCACTTCACATAGATCATTGCCTTGCAAAAGGTTTAAGTCTCTTGTTAAAGTGAGTGAAGCTTTAACTTGAGCAATAAGACTAGGCTAGGATATTGATCCGGATAGCTAAGCAAAGAGTCTTGTCTATGATCGGAAGGATCCGGATAGTCAAGCAAGGAATCTTCCTAGAGGCAAGAGTGCCTTGGATAGGAAGTTGCTTCCTAGAGGTGTGATAGTCACATCTTTGATAGGAAGTAGGCAAAGTGGTTCACTAGGCCCGACGGTAGAATAGAGGTTGATAGCTTGGAGAGTGTATCATGTGTTGATTGCTTTTTGAGTGTGTATCTTATATTCGTCATAGTGAATTGTGGTTTTCCTGTGGTTGTGGATTCGACCCGTGGATGTTTCCTCTTTTGAGGTTTTACCATGTAAAAATCTCTTGTGTTGATTTTCACATTTTTAGTTTCTTTACTTACATTACTTGTATTGTTTTAACACTTGCTTGATAGAATTCATATTAACTTGTTAAATCAATTAACTTGTTAAATTCTCTAAGTGTGCATAAATTGGTTGTGTGAAAAATAAGTGAGAGAATTTGGGCATACACATATTCACCCCTAGGTATATTTACACTATAGGTGGTTAAGGGAATTCAAAAGTTTGATTTGATCATTGCTAGTTAGATCGATCCTTATTAAACGATACTCGATTTGCCACTATAACTTGTTCTGATACATTTTTTAGTGCAATTTGGGATTTATAAATTTTGTTTGACGAGCACTTTTAAGTACAAAACGGCACTCTTCAGTGCGTTTCAGCAGATTGGTTTCTTCTATTGTGCGGTCTACACCACGGTCTGGACCCTTACATGTACCGCAGTACAGACCACTGTCTGAAGCTCTGCTTTAAAAACTTGTTCAAAATGACGCCATTTCATCTAGGGCATCCAATATATTCTTCATCTCTTTCTCCTAGGTGTTTTAAAGCTCAAAAAAATGATATTTGAGAGAGTGGTTAGAGCTCCTAGAGAGAGAAGCTTCAAGGAAGCATCTTTGACTCTCCAAACCAAAAACCCATCTTCATCTTGCGTCATTCAACATCATTTGAGCATGGGTCTTCATAGTTTCATGACTAGGTAAGTTAGAAGATCATTGAATATCATTTATTTTTCTTTTTACTCTAGATTAGGTATTTATTGCGTGATTAAATACCTTGACTCTTTTTATTGCATATATTTATGAGTCATGATAACATGATTGGGTTTGTTTGTGATAGCTAGAATTTAGGACCATATTGCCCTTCTAGCTAAGTCTTTATGCATTGCATCTAGATGTTGATATTTAGGCCTCAATAATTGCATTTCTTGATTGCATATTTATTGCCCTTGTTATATGTTGTGACAACTTGTGTTAGGTGGACTTTATTTGACAATTAAGTTGTTAGATTTTATCTTTACACCTAATTGAGTCCTTATGTATGGGCATGTAGGCCCTTATTTGATAACTAGGTTATTAAATTGCATTATAACATCTAGTTAAGCATTTTGTGTGTGGTCTTACACATTATTGCATTTGAGCCTATTGTCATATATTCACTTAGACCTTTATACTCTTCATAGAGTCAAAGTCTTGTGGCTTCTAAGTGAAGTTGCATAAGCAAGTGAAGTCTTGCAACCAAGGGTGGGTTGGCAAGCATTGGTCAAGTGTCATTGTAAAAGGTCTGCGGGTAGAGTAGGAGGTGGTCATGCCAAGAGTAGTGGATTAGGGGATATCACTAGGGACTGAACCAAAAGTGGTGAATGGTAATATCCATAGCCTGAGGTTGTCAAGAATGAGTGTCTGTGTATCACTTGAGGCTGTAACCTATTATTCATATAGTGGATTTATGTGGCTAGCATAGTTAGTCCCGTGGTTTTTCCCAATTGGAGGGTTTCCATGTTAAAATCAAGTGTTCCATAATTTCTGCACTTTACTTCATTTTAATTGTTTGTTGAATCGGGTTTTTATATTCTAATATTGACTAATCGGAAAAATTGGTAATAATCGATTAGCACCCATTCACCCCCCCCCCCCTAGGTTGTTTAGACACGCTTTAGTATGTTTTTAATTGGTATCACAGCAGGTTCCTAAACATATATAGGAGATCCTTGCCATTTTTTGTGTGTCTTGCATTTGTGTCCATTTTTGTTCTTTGCATTCATTTTCATTCATTCATTTCATCAAACACTATATGTGAGAGTGAAACACTTAGAGCGGGTATTGCTTTGAAGACCTCCAAAGTTGTGAGGGAGGTAAATGACTCTGATGAGGGGATGACTCTCATGGTAGAGAGATTTAGGAGATTCATGAAATCTCACAAGAAGGGTATGATCTCCAAAGTGAAGGAAGAAAAGAGGATGACCTTACTTAAGAAGGATGAAGCAAGTAAGGATAAATCCTCAAGGATAGATGACAAATGCCTTGAGTATGGTGGATTTGGCCACATTGCCTCCATGTATGTTAACTTGAAGTACAAGAAGGGCGAAGAAGCTATGATCGCTACTTGGAGTGATAGCGAAGTTGAAGTAGTTGACGAGTGCGCCATAAGCTCGGTTGATTGTGAGATCAACTACTTTGCATTTCTGGTTTCCTACCACGAAGAAACTCAAGCCATCACCAAATGTTTATCACTTGAATATTTCAAGAAGTGTGACCTTGAATGTGGAAACCAAAGAGGAGCAAGCTTGAGAGAAGCAAGTGTTGAAGATATGAACCACGAATCCACAAGTGGTAGATGCTTCGATCATAATAGTTCATGTTCCGAGAACTCTTGTCATAATGTGGGGGATTATCAAGAGTATGTTAACTATCTTCAAAGGTGCTTGAAGAGGAAGAAAAATGATATCCTTAGGTTGAAAAAGGATAATCTTTAACTAAGAGCCAAAGTGACTCACTTGGATAAAGAAGTGAGATGTGGTAGGGAAAATGAAGGCAAGTTAAAGATAGAACTTGAGGAGGCAAGAAAGTCGCTTGCCAAATTTACTTCAGGATCAGAGAAGCTTGACATTAAGTTAAGCATTGGCAAGAAGCCCAATGACAAGCGAGGACTTGGATATGTAGATGATGAGACCACACCATCCTCGGACAAGACTATGTTTGTGAAGGATATAGCTCCTATTTGTCCGCATCCGTCTCAACACCCCAAAAAATGTCTTGTTATGGTTGAATCTTCTAAGAGCTCAACCTCAACCTTTGAGGATGCCTCAACCAAAGCTTCATCAACCTTTTTTGAGGCAAGTTCATCATGCTCAACCACAAAGGCACCAACATCCGGCTCATGTTCCAAGGAAAAGCCAACCAGTGCACCATTAAAGACAACCTCATTAACATGGCACTGCCTCGATGAGATCTCAATGCAATGGTATGAATTCTTCCTTTGTACCTACTTGTCATTTTTGTGGTATGATTGGTCACATTAGACCAAATTGCTTTAACTATATTAGGAAGTGTAGATTTGAGAGCATGAACCATAGGGCTAATTTGAATGATCCTAGGAAACCTAGAGAAGTAAAGATTTTGACAACTAGAAATGATATGGTGGTGAAAATACTACAAGCGTGTGTCTAATCAACCTGGATAGGGGGGGGGGGTGAATGGGTTGTTAATCTATTATTACCAACTTTTTGATTAGTCAATATTAAACACAATTAACCCAAACAATCAAACAATAAAATCAAGCATAAAGTGCGGAAATATAAAGAACACTTGATTTTTACTTGGAAACCCTTCAACAAGGGAAAAACCATAGGCTATCCTTCTAGCCACACATGATAACTGAAATCCACTATATGAATAAAAGGTTACAACCTCAAGTAATACTCGGACTCTCACTCTCGACAACCTCAGGCTATAGACACTACCACTCGCCACTCTTGGTTCAATCCCTAGTGATATCCCCTGATTCACTACTCTTGGCGTGAGCACCTCCTACTTTACCCCACAGGCCTTTTACAATGGCACTTGACCAATGCTTTCCAACCACACCTTGGTTGCAAGACTTGACTTGATTGTGCAACTTCACCTAGAAGCCACAAGACTTTGACTCAAGAAGAGTATAAGGTCTAAGTGAATGTGAGACAATATGCTCAAATGCAATAATCTGTAAGACCACACACAAAATGCTTAACTAGATGTTATAATGCAATTTAACAACCTAGTAATCATACAAGCCTACATGCACACACATGAGATCTCAATTAAATGTAGAGTTATTCTAACAATCTAATTGTCAATTAAACTCACATAAACATTCATGAACTTGACTAGATGCACAAAGCCAACCTAATCACCAATTTAGCATACATGAATATTTATGGATTAGCTATTTAGGCATAAATGACCTAACAATGCAAGCTATCACAAACAAACCCAATCAAATATTCATGAACATTAACTAGTTGATTAAAACACAATTTCTCAACCTAGTTATCAATAAATCACACATGAATATTTATAACCTAACTTTTAGGCAAAAATGACATAATCAATTTAGCTATCAAAATACAAACCCAGTCATTTTATCAAGACTCATAAATATGCAATAAAGTAGAGTCTAGGTATTTAATCATGCAATAAATACCTATTCTAGAGTAAGTAGAACAATAAATGATATTCAATGAAGTTCTTACTTACCTAGTCATGAAACCATGAAAAACCATGCTCAAAAGATGTTGAATGATGCAAGATGGAGATGGGCTTTGGGTTTGGAGAGTCAAAAATGCTTTCTTGAAGCTTTCTCTCTTTAGGAGCTCTAACCTCTCTCTTGAAACTGATTTTTTAAGTTCTTGGTCAGCCAAGAAGAGAAGAGAAAGAATATATATAAAGCCCTAGTTAAAACTATGTCGTTTTGAACTTGGAAAAAAATCCCGTCAAAACCATTCTGCGTACCACAATTCAGGCATGTGTCAAGACCGGGGTACAAGCTGCATAATCAGAAGAATCGGTCTTCTGGAATGTACTGCTGTATGGACCGTTGTTCATGCATGTGCACCAACCGCGGTCCACACTGCACATGACACACTGGCGAGTACCGCTCCGTGTGTCACGGCGCAAGCAGTGCCTGCCAAGCGGTCTAGGCCTCTCTAAAGGGAAAAATCCCTTTTTAACACTCAATAAAAATGCTATCTTACATAAATGTTGTACAAGTGTGAAGTGAGTGAAATGCACACAAAATGTAGCACAATTAACATGCAAGACCTGTTAGCAATTTAAATACAATATAAGATATGATATCTAATGCAAGCTAGTAAGTGTGTTTGAAAAGGATGCACACACATATAAACAATAAAGAACACAAATGCAAGATAAATAAAACATGCATGAAGTGTGTGTGTGTGTGCACCTAAACTCTTCAAGGGACAAAGTCAAGTGAATATACCTTTTGCTCTTGAAGTTGTAGAGATGCTTGGAAGCTTGCCAACGAGGACCTAAGCTACCCATTACACAATCATCCCCAATATGGCGTGGTTTGTCATGAAATAAGCCAATTATAAAATCGAGGTCCTTACAGGTGGAACCTAGGTTGGATAAGGAAATCGAGCATCATTTCCCTTATGTTAAAATATCACCTGGAGATACTATTGAGTCAAATGGACTTGGTATGTCTATAGGAACTTGTCCCTTGCGCTGATACGGTATGGTTTTGACCCCAATAAGGGGAGCTCAATCAAAGAAAGCAAAGTTGCATGATTTGCTATGTGCAAAAAGTTGATTAATTTTTTGCTCTTTTGAAAATTGCTTGAGATTCCTGGTTGCATAAATATGCTTATATGGTAGTTTTTTAATAAGTGTGCACCATAGCGTTGCTTGTAATTCATGTTATAGTTTGGTTCAACAATGCAATTTTGAACTAGGAGAATTATTTAGGAAAGTTCATTAGAATGACTTGTAATTTATCTCCATGACATGTGAACATGATTTTTATGACATGCTTTAAATGATATACATGAAATGTTTTTGATTTCTTATATGCAAATTATGTGTGAAAGCAAATGAAACTACTAAAATCAATAATGAAAATACTATATAGCGTGTGTCTACTAACCTAGAGGGGGGGAGGGGGTGAATAGGTTTCAGTTGATTTATTACCAACTTTTTGACTTGATCAATTTTCATAATGCTACCCCATATTAGTAATCAACCAATCCAAAATAAACATGCGGAAAGCAATAAAACACAATGATTGGTTTACGTGAGAAACCCTCCAACTGGGCAAAACTCACGGGTTATCATTCTAGCCACACACGGTCCTCAAATCCATTTTGAATGAAAGTTTACAACCTAGGTTGACCTCAAGTAACACTATACTTAGTCACTAACCCTTTCACTCTACTCAACGGGCCTTTAATAGTGATCCTAGACCAACAAGCTTGTGCACTAATCCACTTAGTCACAAAGCTTAACATTCAATAAAGAGATTAAGCAACCTATGTGAATATGTGACAATATTCTATCATGCTATTAATGATAGGCTACACTAAAGGCTTCTCTAGGGATATAAAGATGTCAATAAATGCAAATCCTAGATACTAATATCTAAATGCAAATACATGAAGATTTAGCAAAAGGGAAAAATGGTCATAAATGATAGCTATCAATTATCAATGTTCTCAACCAACAAACAATAACTCAATCATGTTATAAATGTCATTAATCATAAAGATATGCATTAAATTCACATAAAAGAGCTAAACCTAGGCATACATGAGCACAAAAGATGCAATGCAGATTTAGAACATGTTCAAGTTACTTGGTCAACAAAAGCAAGATGAATCCATGGTGAGATGATGCTTGGAAAAAGCTAAATGCACATGGATTGGAGTTTGGTTTAGTAAAGGTGGGTTCTTGGAGCTCTCTCTCTCTCTTGGAGTTACTTTCTCTCACTAAGGGAATAAGTTTCAGAGCTCTAGGTCTGATTTGGGGAAGAAGATGACATATATATACAAGAAAAAAAATGAGATGTCGTGAAAAGACAAAACTGTCCCTGTTTTGGTGCCAGGCGATATGAACAAGTCGCCTTGCATGTCACCTTTTGTTCTGGAGAAAAATAGAGCAGCCTGAGGCGACATGTAAGGCGACATGCTCAAGTCGCCTGGGAAGTCGCCTTACACACTGGAGAAAAATAAAGTTGCCCGAGGGGACATGTAAGGCGACATGCACAAGTCGCCTAAGAAGTTGCCTTACACACTGGAGAAAAATATCAAGACTAAGGCAACTTCGGAGGTGACATGCACAAGTGGCCTAGCATGTCACCTAGCACACTAGACAACACAATAACTTAAATGCATGTGAGTGTGTGTGTGTGCAATAATAATTGCATGTCAATACAAATTCATAAGATGTGAGTGTATGTGTGCTACTAGTCTCTTCAAAGAGAGTTAAGCAAGATATATACCTTTGAAGTGTTTTTGAGCTTGAGGATGTCATCGAGGCTTGATCACGAACAATGAGACCTAACTACCCTTACAAGCAAATCCCCATGTGGTTTGTCAACGAAATAAATCAATCAAAATATGAGGAACTTACAATCTCCCCCTTTGGCTATTTCGTGACAAAACCACCACTCACAAATCATTCTCACAAGAAATAATAAAAACAAGAGGTCAACAAAAGTTATTCTACATTACAAAAAGATACCTAAAATCTAAATCTTCACATCTTCGATCTCTTGTAGAAAGCCATCCCTACAAAACTGTGAAACTATACATTCCAAGACAACTGTATGTGAGGTGATCAAGAGAGATAATAAATAAAAGCAATTTGCATAATAAAAAAAAGCCAACATGCAACCAGTAATGCAAATGCAAATGCTCCCCCTAAATGAGTTACTCCCGATTGACAAGACAATCTCCAAATATTCAACACTACTCATTGCTCCCAACACTACTCCCCCTTTTTGTCATGAGATAGGCAAAGGAGTATTCCCCAATTGGGTCACTTTAGCAAAGAGAGCTATTTGCAAGATAAGTGCATAATCATATACAACAACCTTATGCAACTCGATTAATTGAGAGAGAATTAAGGAGGTTTTATTTAAAATAAATGTGTGAAATTTTTGCTTTGGATGCAAGACATGCAACATCAAGGCTCAAGCAAATGGTATTTGGCAAAGTGAATATCAAAAGGATTCCAAAGGAATTCAAATCAATTTGTACCCATTTGCCATAATTAAACAAGATATAGCTTTAAAAATTTGTAGCACACACAAGCAACCATGTCAATCCTTAATGGTCAATCAAGACATGGATATAAAATCCTTATTAATTGAATGGATAGAGAATCCTTATTGGTTGTTGTCTTGTTCAACCATGAAGAAAAGAGACAAAGCTAAATTGGATGAGACATCCTTATTTATTGCATGGACACAAGGTTCTTGTTGAGTTTAGCTTTGTCACGATGCTTCCACACACATTTACACACACAAAACTCATGCATAATATTTTAGCATGTCAAAATCAAGTTCACATGTCATGGAGATAAATTAAGTGTCATTCAATTGTACTTCTCAATCAATTCTCCTAGTCCAAAAATGCGTGTTTGAACATAAATGTGACATGGATTACAAACAAAGCAAATGGCGCACTTATTGAATAAAAAGCCATATAGTCATATATATGCACAAACAAAATGCTCAAGCAATTAATAAAGAAGTATAACGTTGATCGAATTTTTGCTCATTGCAACTATGCAAAGTTGCTCTCTTTGCTTGAGCTCCTCATATGGGGTCAATCACCAAAGCATATCAAGGCATATGACAAATCCCAACAGACCTACTAAGTGCCATGAACCTAGTTGAATCTAAGGGCTTTGTGAATAAATCCACTAGTTGATCATTTGTGCCAACATGTTCAAGTGTAATGCATTTGTTTTCAACTAGCTCTCTAATGAAGTGATGCCTAATGTCTATATGCTTTGTCCTAGAGTGCTGAACCGGATTCTTTTAAATGTTAATTGCACTCTAGCTATCACACTAAAGGGTTAGAGTACCTTGGTCAAAGACGTAATCCACAAGCATTTGCTTCATCCAAAGGAGTTGTGTGCAAGCACTCCCGACGACTATGTATTCCGCTCCTGCTGTGGATAGAGAGATGGAATTTTGCTTCTTGCAAAACCATGAGACCAAGTTGTTGCCTAGGAAGAAGCAACCGCCCGATGTATTCTTCTTATCATCACAATTCCTTGCTCAATCTGCATCACTAAAGCCAACTAAGCTAGCATTAGTGTCAAAAGAGTACCATATCCCATAGTTGGATGTCTCATTCACATATCAAATGCTTCTCTTGACAGAGGAGAGATGAGACTCTTTGGGATCCGCTTGGTACCTAGCACACACACCCATACCCATACTAAAGGCAATATCGGGCCTACTTTTTTTTTGAAAACAACAAGTTTTATTCACAAAACCACCACCTCAACCAAACAACAAAAACAATCGCAGTCTGAGAGACCAGGACCACAAGCAAAGCCACCAGCTCCATAGGTGTGTTACAATGTTTGGCATTCTCAAGACCAAACTTCTTCAGTAGGTTCTTTGCATACTTAGCTTGGGAAATAAAAATCACATCATGCAATTGCTTAATTTGCAAACCTAGGAAGTAATTATGCTCACCAACTAAACTCATCTCAAATTCATAAGACATCACATCAACAAATTATTGAACTTTAGATTTGTTGGTGGAGCCAAACACAATATTATCAATATATATTTGAGCTATAAATAGCTCATCTTTGTTACTCTTGATGAACAAGGTCTTGTCAACACTACCCCTAGAGTAGTCATTGTCAACAAGGAATTGAGTGAAGCGCTCATACCAAGCCCTCGGTGCTTGTTTCAACCCATATAGAGCCTTCTTAAGGCGATATACATGATTGGGTTGGTATGGATCCACAAACCCCTTGGGTTGCTCAACAAATACTTCCTCATGCAAGAAGCCCTTTAAAAAGGCACTCTTAACATCCTTTTGGTGCAATTTGAACTTGTGCACACATGATATGGACAAGAGAAGCCTTATGGACTCAAGACAGGCAACGGGAGCAAAAGTCTTCTCAAAGTCAACACCCTCAATTTGAGAGTATCATTGGGCTACAAGTCTAGCCTTGTTGCACACAATGTTGCCATTCTCATCCGACTTGTTCCTATACACCCATTTGGTGCCTATGACATTGGTGTTCTTGAGTCTAAGAACTAGAGTCCAAACCTCATTTCTTTTAAATTGGTTTAGCTCTTCTTACATGGCAAGAACCCAAAACTCATCATTCAAGGCTTCATCAACCTTTTTGGGTTCAATTTGAGAGGTGTAACAAGTGTAGCTGATTTGATTAGCTATTTGACACCTAGTCCTAACACCCTCATTCACATTTCCAAGAATATCATTCTTGTTGTGGAGATGTCTAACCTATGGAGCAGGTTCTTTGGAGTCGAAAGATGGATCTCTATCAAGAGGTTGAATAACATCTTCATCTTGATTTTACTTCACATCAATAGAAGTCTCACCATATTTCTCCAACGGAGAATCATGAACCACATCAACCTCCTCATCATGGTTAGTAATTCTAAGCCTACAATCATCTGTAACAATATTGGATGATTCCATGACACTATGAGTTTTCAAATTGAATACTTAGTAGGCCTTACTATTAAGGGCATAGCCAATAAAAACTCCCTTATCACTCTTGGCATCAAACTTGCCAAGTTGATCACGGTTATTAAGTATGTAGCATTTGCTTCCAAATAAGTGGAAGTAGCTAAAATTTGGCTTCCTACCCTTCCACAATTCATAGGAGGTTTGCCTAGTACAGGGCCTTAGGAAGACTCTATTTTCTATGTAGCAAGCCTGTATTGACGACCTCGGCCCAAAGGTTCATAGGGACATTATTGCTAATCAACATCACACGGGCTATCTCTTGAAGGACCCTATTCTTCCTCTATACAACCCTATTTTGTTGAGGAGTTCGAGGTGCCGAGAACTCATGGGAAATGCCAAAGCTATTACAATAGCTTTCAAAACAAGCATTTTCAAACTTTTTCCCATGGTCACTCCTAATTCTCTTAATGCTTTTAATGTGTGAGTTCTTTTCATTTTGAATTTTGGTGCAAAGCTTTTTAAAATTTTCAAATGTTTCAGATTTTTCTCTAAGAAAATATGTCCATGTAAATCTAGAGAAATCATCGACACAAACAAAAATGTATCTCCTACCACCGAGACTTTCGATTTGTATAGGACCCATAAGGTACATATGTAAAAGCTCTAGTGGCTCCTTTGTGGCGAGATACTTGCCTTTCTTGTGCATGCTTTTGGTTTGTTTTCCTTATTGACAAGGTCCACAAACACCTTCGAATTTCTTCCCAAGCTTAGGGAGGCAACGCAAAACCTTGAACTTATCTAAGATCCTCAAATCTCGATAGTTCATGTGGCCAAGTCTTTGATGCCACAACTCAACTTCCTCACAGTTGGACATATTAGAAGAAATAGCAATAGTTTCAAGACAATAGCAATTGTCACTAGATCTCTTTCCTTTTAACAAGGTTTGTCCATTTGGCATTAAAATAGAACAATCATTTTTGTTAAACAAGACGGAGAGTCCATATCATTTAGATGAGAAATGCTTATAAGATTAGCTTACAAGCCATCAATAAGTAAAGCATTTGACAATAAGGGTAAATTAGGAATGGAAATGGTTCATTTCCCTATAACTTTCTTTCTAGATCCATCACCAAAGGTGACAAATCCTCCATCCTCCATTACAAGAGATTCAAAGAAACTCTTGTTCCCCGTCATATGCCTAAAGCACCCACTATCCACATACCAAGTGTTAGAGGCATTTGCCTTCAAGGCAATTTGATCCATATGGCAAAAGTATTCATCTCTTCTAATCCACCTAGGTGAAATGCTCTCTCTCCTAGTTGTTTTAGTCATATTGGCTCTAGATTTCCTAGGATCATGCAAATTGGCTCTATGTTTCCTAGGAACATGCATTGTGGCTCTAGCTCTACTTCTTTCAATCATGCTTCTAGTTCTACACATGTCAATATACTTAAAGCAATTTGGTCTAATATGACCATCAACACCTCAAAAGTGACATGTATTAATGAAATAGGAGATCATACCATTCCTTTGTGAGTACAAAAAAGCTTTCCCATGCCTTTGAGTTTGTCTTTGATGTTGAATTTGTTCTCTCCTTCTTGGTTATTGAGTTGGAGTAAATTTCTTCCTTGGTTGAGCTTGCATGAATTGCTTCTTGGCTTGGTGGTATTTGGGTTGAGGAAAACTTGCTTGATCAACCCTTGTTGGTTGAGCTTGGGCTTGAGCTTGTTTCCCTTGTTCCACCTTGACTTGGGAATTCTCAGAGCACTCTCCTAGTTCAATCTTCTTCCTTGGATGTTGTGGAGGTGGAGGCTCTTTGATGTCCAAGCTCTTGACAAACACGGTCTTGCTTGAGGATGAGGTCTCCTTATCATCTTCATAGCCAATACCTTTATTAACACTTGGCCTCTTGCCAACTCCCAGCATGTGGTCAAGTTTCTTCGTACTTGAAGTCATCTTAGCAATGCTCTCTCATGCTTTTTCAAGCTCCTTTTCCATCAATGCTTTATTCCTTTTTGCTATCTTCGCTTCTCCATTTAGGTGAGTAACTTCGGTAGATAGCTTTAGATTCTCTCTTTTTAGCCTTATAATCTCTTTCTTCATTTTCAATCTTGAACTTTGAAAATGCTCAATGAACCCTTCAAGGTCCATCCCTCCTATATCCATATTTGTCGAGTGGGATGAAGAGTCACCATCACTTGAGTCATCTTCACTTTGTTTTTCTTCCTCTTCATCATCTATTGCTACCTTACTCTTGAGAAAAGATACACAGGCAATAAAATTTGCCACATGGTGTTCATCATCTGAGGATTCTCCTTCCTCTTCTAGGTCATCATTATCACTCCACGTGACTGCCATTGCCTTTCCTTTCTTCTTGTTCTTTAAATTGCCACAATCTATGGAGATATGTCCAAAACCTCCACATTCAAAACATTGTATCCTTTTCCTTGTGGGGTTGTCATGACATGGTTCAACCTTCTTGAAAGGAGTTTTCTTCTTCACTTCCTTTCCCTTGGAGCCAAACCCCTTCTTTTCGAATTTGATAAACTTCTTGAATCTTTTCACCATGAGGGCCATCTCCTCATCCGAGTCATCCTCATCTTTCTCTACTTTGGAGGTCTTCAAGGCTATGCTCTTTTTCTTCTTGGGAGGTGTAGGTGTAGGAGTCCCCCTTGATTCATATGCTAGAAGTCTTCCAATAACTTCACTTGGCTTTATGTTCTTATAGTCACTATTTTTTTATAGTGCCGTCACCTTAGACTCGAACCTTTTGGGAAGTGACCTCATGATCTTTTGCTTGATCCTCCTATCCGAGTAAGGGTCGCCTAGTTGATGGATTTGATTGACGATGTCCATCAACTTCACTTGAAAATCGATGAAGCACTCATGATCCTCCATTCTAATTTGCTCGAATTGTGTTTGGAGAACTTAAAACTTGGAATCCTTGACTACCTCGGTTCCTTCATGAGCCGTCTCTAGAATCTCTCATGCCTCTTTTGCAATACTAGTTGTTTGAATCAACTTGTAATGATTGTCATCCATTGCACAAAGAATGGCTTGCATGGCCTTGTTGTTCCACTTGGAAGCTTTGAACTCTTGAGATGACCATTCTGACTTTGGCTTGGGAACTACACTATCATCTTCAAGAGTTGTTTTCGGAGGATTGTAGCCATCTTCTATTGCCATCCATGCTCGGTCATCTATTTGGAAAATGTATGATTCCATCTTGCCTTTCCATGAGGCATAGTTCACCCCGGTAAGCAAAGGGGGTCTTGTGCTAGAGGCTCCTTCATGGCCACCTCCGTTCCCACTCATAGTGTTTGGGTATGAATCAGATGAATGCTAACGTATGCAGCAAACAAAATGCAAAAATGCAAGACACACACACAACAAGAGCAAGGATCACCTAAGTATGTCTAGGAACCCGCTCTGATACCAATTGAAAATACTATATAGCGTGTGTCTACTAACCTAGAGGGGGTGAAAAGGTTTTAGTTGATTTATTACCAACTTTTTGACTTAATCAATTTTAATAATGCTACCCCATATTAGCAATCAACCAATCTAAAATAAACATGCGGAAAATAATAAAAACACAATGATTGGTTTACGTGAGAAACCCTCCAATTGGGCAAAACTCACAGGCTATCCTTCTAGCCACAAACGGTCCTCAAATCCACTATTTGAATAAAAGTTTACAACCTAGGTTGACCTCAAGTCACACCATACTTGGTCACTAACCCTTTCACTCTACCCAACGGGCCTTTGATAGTGATCTTAAACCAACAAGCTTGTACACTAATCCACTTAGTCACAAAGCTTAACAATCAATGAAGAGATTAAGCAACCTATGTGAATATGTGACAATATTCTATCATGTTATTAATGCTAGGCTACACTAAATGCTTATCTAAGGATATAAAGATGTCAATAAATGCAAATCTTAGATATTAATATCTAAATGCAAATACGTGAAGATTTAGCAAAAGGGAAAATGGTCATAAATGATAGCTATCAATTATCAATGTTATCAACCAAAAATAACAACTCAATGACGTTATAAATGTCATTAATCATAAAGATATGCATTAAATTCACATAAAAGAGCTAAACCTAGGCATACATGAACACAAAAGATGCAATGGAGATTTAGAACTTGTTCAAGTTACCTAATCAACAAAAGCAAGATGAATCCATGGTGAGATGATGCTTAGAAGAAGCTAAATGCACATGGATTGGAGTTTGGTTGAGTAAAGGTGGGTTCTTGGAGCTCTCTCTCTCTTGGAGTTACTTTCTCTCACTAAGGGAATAAATTTCAAAGCTCTAGGTCTGATTTGGGAAGAATATGACATATATATAAGAGAAAAAATGAGCTGTCATAAAAAGATGAAACTGTCCCCGTTTTGGTGCCAGACGACATCTAAGGTGACATGAACAAGTCGCCTTGCATGTCGCCTTTTGTTCTGGAGAAAAATAAAGCAGCCGGAGGCGACATGTAAGGTGAAATGCTCAAGTCGTCTAGGAAGTCGCCTTACACACTGGAGAAAAATAAAGTTGCCTGAGGCGACATGAAAGGCGACATGCACAAGTCACCTAGGAAGTCGCCTTACACACTAGAGAAAAATATCAAGATTAAGGCGACTTCGGAGACGACATGCAGAAGTGGCCTAGCATGTCGCCTAGCACACTGGACAGCACAACAACTTAAATGCATATGAGTGTGTGTGTGTGTGTGTGCAACAATAAATGCATATCAATACAAATGCATAAGATGTGAGTGTGTGTGTGTGTGCTACTAGTCTCTTCAAAGAGAGTTAAGCAAGATATATACCTTTGAAGTGCTTTTGAGCTTCAAAATGTCATCGAGGCTTGATCACAAACAATGAGACCTAACTACTCTTACAAGCAAATCCCCATGTGGTTTGTCAACGAAATAAGCCAATTAAAATATGAGGAACTTACAAATAAGGATCTAGTATCCATTCAATCAATAAGGATTTCACATCCAAATTAGTCTTCTCTCTTCTTACCAATGTAAACAAGACTACTAATATATGGATATTTTATCCGAAAAAATGACTTGCTCCAAGTGAGCACTCGCAAGTGTACGAGGCCGAAGTGTAGTACAATAATAAGTAAAGCTCATTCCCACGAAGATTGAAGAGTTGATTACCGAAATTGATTGATTTAGTCACTATTTGAACAATGATTAAAGAGAGTGATATTCTTAAAAAATTACAATTACTCTAAATTAAACTATTAAGTAACTTCAAAGAAAATGGTGAATTTGAGAGTAAAAATGAATCTAACTATATGATGAGAAATGCTAAGACATAGAATTCACCTCACCCTCTAACTAATTAAGTTCTAGACTCACTCAACTACCCAATTAGTGCACTTGTGTATTGTAGACCCGTGTACCCAACAATAATCTTTATTCTCGCTCGAGTAATAGAAATTACATCCAAGCATACCCAAAGCCTATCACTCGATGACCCTAGAATATAAGCTTGAATTCATTAAAGACTTTGGCACACACATAAGGGTCATATACCCTAGTCTCGCGTATCTCTACCTTACTAGACATATATAGTGGACATTTCATAAAATATTTGGTGTGCGTCTCCCCTCGGTTCATAGCACACCGCCAAATATCATTCACAAAGATGATCAATCTAGTGAAAGCATTAAGCATTCAAAAACATCCATATAAAACACAAGGCACACATGAATAAAAGAGTAATCTTTATAGATAAATTCAAGGGTTCTGTTTGATTAAGTCTTAGCAAGAGAAAATTAGTTCATATTACAAACTAGAGCCATCCACAACATAACAACAAAATGTAAAAGAGAAAGAGTTTAGAGAAAACTATATGAAAAAACTCTTCTTTTTCTTGGTTCTTATTCTCCTTTTTGTTGTCTTCCGCTCCATTTTGCCCAAAAATGTGAAGTAAGGATGGATTTGAAGTATGGGCGTGGTGAAGGCTTTGGATTGTAGGGAAAGGTGGTGTCTTGGTAGTTTTCTTAGGAGATGTATGGGTTGTGTTTTAGAAAGATGAAAGGGTGAGGGTTTGAGAGAATTTTTGGGTGGAGAGTGGTGGTTAGGTCTGAAAATAGCAAGGGAATATATAGAAGAATGAATTAGGGCAAGGGTAAAAAGGTAATTTCCTTGATTTTGTACCTTTTCTGGGCAAAGGGGAGACCTTGGGGCAACCTCGATGAGAAACAGTGCAAATCACTTTGCTCTCGATCTGAAATGATGAGTCTTGTCCCGAGGTAATAGCGACCTTGGGGCGACCTTGGGTGAGGTCGCCTTGAGGTCGCTTTCTTCCCTGCTATTGGAGCTTTCATCCCGATGCAATAGCGACCTTGGGGCGACTTTGGATGAGGTCGCCCTAAGGTCGCTTTCTTGTCTAGTAGAGGGCGTCTTGAGTTGATAGAATATCGACCTTAAGGCGACTTGGATGAGGTCGCCCTGAGGTTGCTTTTGAGTCTGTTTTAGCTCCTTAGGCTGTTTCTGGTCCACTTCAGCTCCAACCAACCCAATTAATCTCCAAACCTAACTTTACCTTGCACAACTTGTTTTAAAGGTTAAAAACACTGTTTTACCCAAGAGATGTGCACAAATTGATGAGAATTTTGGGCTAAATTACATGTAGAAGTGGAACAGTCAAATACCCCCAAACCAATCATTTAGTCATCCTTATGCAAAACCCAAAAAGAAAGAAATAAAACAAAGAAGAAAAAAAACTGGATAACACAACTTTCGTGGGTGACACGATGGCACTTATCATGTGCCATAAGCCCTTTTAAACACCTAGGCGATCCCTAGAGGATGAGTGAATTCTCTTGAGGGTTTACAGAACGATACCTACAAACGTCTTTCCAACCAAGCCAACTATAGATAGAGATGCGTTAATGGGTGAACCGAAATTGAGGCACATGCATGCTAAGACCACTAAGTAAAGGTTTAGAACAATGCACGCTAAGGTGCTACAACAAGAGAGATTGCAATTCCATACTTCTTAGTGAACTCAGTTTCGAGAGCATCGAACACAAGAGTCTTATGATAGCATTTCGCTTAGACTCTAGATCTTTCCGGATCTCTCTCATTTTACCACACTGAACCTAAGCTCACTTAACAAGCATATGCGGTTGGAGGTTATGTACAAGAAATTTTCAAACTTTACACGCATATGATTAATTTTGAAAAACTGCTTCATTTAAATGCAAATGGACCACAAAACATATTTGAGCATTAAGAACAAGACCATGGCACTATACACGCTTTCACATATAAGTAAGACCCCTCATAAGGATCAATTAGGACTTCTTTTAGGCCCAAGTGATGTTGTGATTATGTTGGTATTTGAGAGGCTAGGTGGATATGGTATTTCAGGTAAGCTAGTGATTATGCTAGAGAATTCCTTACGGTGATCTTTTGACAAATTAGTTGAGCGTCTAGGCATGGGTTTTGACTTTTAAGCACTTTTTGTTATTTGTGATTGCCTTGTAAGTTGGCAACTTTTTTACATTTTGAACTCATAGGGCTTTTTATGCTTTTCTTTTTAGCACTTACTATCTATTTCATTTTTAGCCCTTTTTCTTTGCACAAGATACACTTTTTGCCTAAGTACAAGCTAGTTTGCAAATTTGCACTACTTTGAGCTTCATTTCTCCATTTTCTCTAACCATAATCGTAGCCATGAGGTGGGCTAGTGTTTGGTTATTTTATGGTAGTGTGTATATGAAATGGGAAGGTACGGTGATTGGGTTTAATGTGTAGGTCTACATTGTTTAGGACATTCAAGCACACACACAAGGCAAGGGACGTGTTTAGGTTATGTTTAAGTGACTTAACACACATTGGCTACGTCATCTCTGAAGGCACATGTCCAGCAAACAAACGAAGGCTAAGATTAAGGTGATGCTCTTAAATGGTTGTTCTTTAATGTCCAAATATGTGGAGTGAGGTCCTTTTATTTTTGTTTAGTTATCTATAAGAAGAGTGTTTAAGATTTGACAATGAAATATGGACTCATAAGGATGTTATACCGGCTCTGGCCTTACACGGGTAGTCTCTACTAATGATCTAGACTTCCTAAGCACGATACCCAATCAATAAGGCATCTTAGAGTCTGGTAAGGTGTGTACAAGCAATGTGGTGTAGCTTTAACTAGCACCATCCCTTGCCTAGACTCAGAGGCATATAACATATAAAAAATTGCCTTCAAGGGCGCATCCCAAGGGCATCTTATTAAGCAAGACAATGCTCTAAAATTTGGCAAAGCATGAGAATGGACAAAAATGACTCTACACCCACATAATCAAGCAAAATTTTGAAAAAAAAAATTGAACAAAAAGACAACTCAAACATGCAAAAACAAAACAAGACACACAATGGTCACTGGACGGCCACACCCCCAAACCTAAACAAAACATTGTCCCCAATGTTTTTACAATAACAGATCGGACAATGTAAGGTTAGAAGTGGGAGGGAAGCCAAATGTAACCTACACAAACAAAACACCAACCTAAAACTAGGCACAGTACAACGCCGCACACTTAATTCTAGATAAGAGTTAAGATAGAGAATTATAAAATCGAGCAATATAATTCCAACATTCTTGAAGTATCCATGAGAAGCAGCAATATCCATCAAAGCAATTTTGAGTTCTAGCAGTAATCAAGAAAAAAAACAGCAAAATCCAGCAAAATAAACACGTTTGAAATAAAGTCCTAAAAACATCAAGAAAAATGAGTGAAGTAAGAGTGGGTGGTCGATCGCTAAGGGTGCTGGTGGGGCATGGTGGGGTCCTAAGGTGCCTGCTAAGATGAGCTCTCTGGTTCGTTGGTAGAAGGCCTAGTGGTCCTACGCTGAACATAAGGAATCTGAATGCCCGTATCAGTCAAACCTCTCTGAAAACTATCCATCCGCTGATTCATGTATGCGAACTCCCCCATGTAGGCCTGGTGGTGGGCCATGTATGTCCGATGGTTGGTGTCCATCATAAGGCGTATCTCCTAAAAAGTGCTCAACACCTGAGACATCCCTGACTTCTGATCAGCCGACTCCGCATCCGGATCATCTTCAAGATTCGACTCATGGTAGTCTGGATCATCTGGATCGACGTCGGGCAAGTCTTCATCAACCAAAGCCATGTCCTCCTCATTCATTGGTCCGTCGATTGGCCATAGACCTCTACACCGGGCAAGTTCGTTGTAGACCTTCTTTCCTATATCCAATGTTGGAGCAAACATGGTACATCCTCCCTCGCGCACATTAATCCCGACCTTTTCACAAAAGTGGGTGATCAAGCAGGGAAAAGGCAGTGTTCCTTTTGTTGAGTACCCCCCCTAAAGATGCCTCTCATTATAATCTGGCTTATGTCTATGCGTAGACCATGCCTTGTACAGTACCGGTAGAGAGCGAGGTCATAGCCAAGATCGGTATGGTGGGTTGAGGGTGCCAATGTATAGATTATGAATATCAACCAAAATGTGGTGTCTAACTTCGGTTGACTGAGCAGTAGTGGGGCATGATAATCATTCCATGCATGGTCACCATCAATTTCCAAATCAATTGCCAACTCCCACCATATGGTTCAAAATGTTCATTTTCGGGCAATCCGTCAACGAGGTGACCGAGGTCCTTAGGGGCACCAAACCACCGATTGATTAGTGAGGTTGTAATCCGTACTTCTCTTCCCCAAAACATGAGGGGAATCCCCCAAGAAAACTCATATGGGACTATAGAGTAGTAAAACTCTCTAACTAGCTCCAGTGCAGCCATGTTCGGGGTTCTTGCAAACCCGGTCCAACCCATTCTGTCAACTGTCTCCGGGACAAATGTGTTGCTAAAAAATGTTAAACTAATTCCCCTCTTCGGCCAAATCTTCATATTTCGAACAACGCCCATCTTTCAAGGTCATATGGATTTAGGGGTTCTGAAATTGTGTCACTTTTCCTTTCCCCTAGGGTGCCTGCATTACCGGAGGCTGCCTTCTCTTCTCAGATGGCTTGCTGCCATCCCTAGCAACTTCTTTTCCTTTTCTACCACCAACCATTCTCAATTTTTCAATACCAACAACAACACCCATACAGAAACTCACCTCAATCAGCCACACCACCTTTAGTCCTAGCACTAATATATCAAATAAAGCACAACTACACCTAGAACTATCAAATAATCAAACCCCAATTCACAATGAACCCAACACAACTCCTTTGTATACACAAAATTCCCCAAAAACTATCAATGAACTTGCTCAAGAGAAGAAGCAAAAGGAGAGTAATTTTATGCCATAGATGCTTCAATCTACACGCATAGAGAGGATTAAAGCTAGGATTACCATGAATGAGATGAGGAGAACCCTTGAAGACCTTGAGAGCTTTTCTGTGTTTTCAAAATTTGGTTTGGAAACTACTTTCCACGACCTAGGGATTATATTCAAAATTTTGCCCAAGTGCGACCTTGGTGTGACCTCTAGGTTGCTTCCAGCCAAAACGGCATTGTTCCACTTGAGACTCGGGGAAAAAAGCGACCTGGAGGTCGCTATGCTTGATGAGGACGAGGTCACCTTGAGGTCGTTATTGTCTCGACTTTGGTGGTTCTAGAGGAGATAGCCACCTTGAGGCGACTTGACTGAGCTCGCCATGAGGTCGCTTCTGTCTCAAGTGTTGACTTCTCAAGGGCCATAGCTACCTTGGGGCGACCTTAACCGAGGTCGCCTTGAGGTCGCTTTCTCCTCGGTTTTGCTGGGCCTTACTTACTGACCTGATTTGTTTGTTTTTGATGGTATAATCCTATAACTTCAAGAACTTGCACATAACATCAAACATACCTAATCTAACATTTACGCACACAAATTTGAGTGTATGCAATTTTTCCCTTCAAAACTCAGAACAAAGACAAAAGAAAAACTAACAACATGCATAAAATTAATAATAGACAAAGAAATTCGCTAACTACTATGTATAAGATGGTACCTCCCTTTAGATTGCTTGACTTAGGTTAGTTCTTAGAGGTAAACCAACTCCTTGAGCTCTTCACCCCCATGATCCTAATAGATCTTCAACTGTTGCTTGTTCACTTTGAAGCGCTCTTTCTTATCATTCTGTATCTCTACTATTCCATAGGGAAAGGTTTCTGTGACTGTGAAGGGCCCCATCCATCGGCTTTTTAGTTTGCCTGGGAACAGCTTCAACCTTGAGTTGAAGAGGAGGACCTTGTGACCCACCTTGATCTCCTTGAACGCTAATCTTTTGTTATGCCACCTTTTAGTCTTCATTTTGAAAATCATTGAGCTCTTAAAAGACTCAAGTCTCAACTCCTCCAGCTCACTTAATTGAAGACATCTCCTCTCATCAGCTTTTTGCAAGTTCATGTTAAGCAGCTTTATTGCCCACCATGCCTTGTGCTCGAGTTCAAATGGCAAGTGGAAAGCTTTATCATAGACTAGCCATAACTATGACATACCAATTGGAGACTTGTAAGTCATTCGGTAGGCCCACTAAAGCATCATCTAATTTCATAGCTTAGTCCTTCCTTCGAATTCCCATTGTTTTCTCCAATATGTTCTTGATTTCTCTATTTAACACTTCGGCCTGCCCATTGGCTTGAGGATGGTATAGGGTGGTGATCTTGTGCTTCACCCCGTGCGTCTTCAATAGTGCTTCAAAATTCTTGTTACATAAGTGGGATCCTCCATCACTCACTATTGCCCTTGGTGTGCCGAACCAAGTAAAGATGTGATGTTTCAAGAACTTTGTGACTTCCTTAGCCTCACATGTCGGAGTGGTAATGGCCTCAATCCACTTGGACACATAATCTATAGCAACTAGAATGTATTTGTTCCCCATTGAACTCGAAAATGGCCCCATGAAATCTATGCCCTAGACATCGAAAAGCTCTACCTCCAACATGATATTCATCGGCATTTCATCTTTTTTTGTAATGATCCTAGTTATTTTACACCGGTCACGTGCCTCTAAAAAGCTCCTAGAGTCCTTGAATAGTGTTGGCCACCAAAAGCCTGATTGGAGAACCTTCATAGCCATTCGTGACGCACCAAAATGTCCCCCACACTCCTTAGAGTGACAATGGCTCAAAATTTCTCACATTTCCTCTTCGGGTTCACACCGGTGGATCACTCCATCTCCACATATTCTGAACAAGAGAGGTTCATCCCAAAAGTAGAACTTCAATTTAGGAAAAAATTTCCTCTTTTGATGTGCATTCATGTCGGGTGCCAATATACCACTAGCTAGGTAATTCACAACATCCGCAAACCATGGCACTAGGTAACTTTACAGCTTGAAAAGCTGCTCATCGAGGAATTCTTCTTTGATGGGCTATTAAACTTGCCCACTATCATCCCTCTCCAATCTTGAAAGGTGATCCGCAACCAAGTTCTCGGACCCCTTCTTGTCTCTAATCTCAAGGTCAAACTCTTGGAGGAGTAGCACCCATCATTTGAGCCTTGTCTTAGCATCTTTCTTCGCCATTAGGAACTTGATAGCTAAATGGTCCTTGTACACAATCACCTTTGACCCAACTAAATAAGACTGGAATTTGTCAAAGGCAAAGACAATTGCTAACAATTCCTTCTCGGTTTTTGTATAGTTGACTTGTGATTCATTCAAGGTTTGACTTGCATAATAGATGACATGTTGACACTTTTCCTTTTTTTGACCCAATACGGAGCCCACTGCATAGTCACTTGCTGTCGTACATCAACTCTAAAGGCATGTCCCAATCCCGGGCCTTCATAATTGGAGCTGAAATGAGCTCTTTCTTTAACATCTCAAATGCCTTCAAGCATTCTTCATCAAAAATAAAAGGCACATCCTTCATCAAAAAGGAACACAACAATTTCGTGATCCATGAGAAGTCTTTAATGAATCTTCGATAAAAACCCACATGCCCTAAAAAAATCCGAACTCCCTTCACCGAAGTCGAAGGTGGCAACTTCTCTATCACTTCTACTTTGGCTCTATCCATTTCAATTCCTTGGCAGGATATTCTATGGCCTAAAAAAATCCCTTCAAGGACCATAAAGTGGCACTGCTCCCAATTGAGCACCAAATTCGTGTACACACACTTTTGAAGTACCATACCCAAGTTATGCAAGCATCCATTAAAAGATGACCCAAATACCGAGAAGTCATCCATGAAGACTTCTATATAGCACTCCACCATGTCTGAAAGTTCAACATCATACATCTTTGTAAAGTAGCCGGGGCATTACACAACCCAAACTGCATTCTTCTATAGGCAAAGGTTCCATAAAGACAAGTAAAGGTTGTTTTCTCTTGATCTGTGGGATCTATTGGTATTTGGTTATACCCTAAGTACCTATCCAAGAAATAGTAGTACTCGTGCCTGGCTAACCTCTCTAACATCCTATCTATAAAAGGCAACAGCAAGTAAACTTTTCTTGTTGCATTGTTGAACTTGCGGTAATCAATACATACCCTCCATCCCATGACAGTCCGTGTAGGGATGAGCTCATTGTTCTTATTAGGGACAACAATAATCCACCCCTTCTTAGGTACTACTTACACCGGACTTACCGAAGAGCTATCCGAAATAGGGTAAATTATTCTCGCATCTAAGAGTTTTAGGACTTCGGCTTTCACCACTTCCTTCATATTCTGGTTCAATCTCCGTTGGTGATCTACCATGGGCTTATACTCTTCTTCCATTAGGATCTTGTGCATGCAAAGAGAGGGACTCAATCTCTTGATGTCGAAAATGGTCCATCCGATGGCTTTTTTATGTTCTCTTAGAACCCTCAACAACTTCTCTTCTTCAAGATTGGATAAGGAAGCTGAGATTATCACCGGTAGTGATGATGACACACCAAGGAAAGCGTATCTCAAATGCTCGGGTCGTTGCTTTAACTCAAGCTTTAGAGGTTCTTCAATAGATGGGCGATGCCTTGGTTTTCCTTCTTCTAATTCTTCACACTGCTTCCTTCCTCTAAAACTTATCAAAGGTTGGAAGTTCAAATGCAGAGCAAATTCAGCAACTCTCTCATTCTCATGCTCCTTCGATGCTCTATGGGCTATACAAGCTTCTAATGGTTCTTTGGGAATATCTCTCCTAAAAATTTCTTCAACAATTGGCTAAATTACCTCAAGCCTCAAGAAATTTTCCTCTTCCATTGGCCTATTTCCCACCTTGGATATGTCAAAAACTACTTCCTTATCGCCAACTCTTAACGTCATCTTTTCTTCCTTCACGTCAATCAAGACTCATGTTGTCTTTAAGAAGGGTCTACCAAGGAGTAGGGGTATCTCCACATCCTCCTCTATGTTGAGAATCACGAAATCCATCGGAAAATATAAATTTTCCACCTTTATCAATACATCTTCCATGACTCCCCTCGGATACTTGATTGATCGATCGGATAGTTATAAAGTAACATGTGTGGGCTTCACCTCTCCTACTCATAACTTCTGAAAAACTGAATATGGCATCAAGTTAATGCTCGCTCCAGAGTCGATCAATGCCTTCCCAAACTCCGATGTGCCTATAGTGCATGGAGTGGTAAACTTTCCAGGATCCTTTTGTTTGGGTGGAAGCTTGTTTTGAAAAATTGCACTGCATTCTTTTGTCAAGGCCACCGTCTCGAACTCCTCCAATTTTATCTTGTTGGAAAGCAACTCCTTAAAGAACCTCACATAGGTAGGCATTTGAGCAAGTGCTTCAGCAAATGGGATATCGATATGAAGCTTCTTAAATATCTCTAGGAACTTTGCAAAATTGTGAGCGTCTTTGTGCTTCTTGAGCCTTTGTGGGTACGGTATGGGAGGGACATAGGCTTTGACTTGATGTGGTGGAGAGAGGTCATGAGATGTGGTTGGTATGTCTTTTTCACTTGATTTCCCATTCTTTTTTTCAACCTTTCTTTCTTTAATCCCTTCTTTTTTTTTCAACTATATATTTACCCTTACCAAAACCATCTGGTACTTCAACTTCTCTTCCACTCCACAATGTAATAGCCTTGCAATGCTCTTTAGGGTTCACCACTATTTCGCTTGGAAGAGAGCCTTGTGGTCTCCCTTGTTGCCCTTTAGCTAATTGACCAATTTGCATCTCCAAGTTTTGAATGAATGCTTTGGAGTGTTGGACTACTTGGTCAATCCTTGTGTCTAGTTTCTTCAAGGCCAAGTCTTGAGTCTCCATCCTCATATCAAGCTTTGTTCATATATTTCGAGAAGAGGTCCTCTAAATTGGGCTTTCGCTCAACTTGGTTATTCACAGATTGGTCAGGGAAGGCTTGTTGTTGGGGTTGTTGAAATCCGGGTGGTTGTCTTTGGTTGTTTTGGTTAAGATTTTGTTGAGGTTGGGATTGGTTATCTTTCCAAGAGAAGTTAGGATGGTTTCTCCATCCTGAGTTATAGGTTTTGAGAATGGGTTGTTTTGGTTTTGGTTGGCCATTTAGTTGTTAATGGGATTTTGGAAGTTACGGTTGTAGTTGACAAATGAGACTTGTTCCGATGAACCCGGGGTAAATGGGCTCCTAACTTGGCAATCTATGCTTGAATGGGGTCCCGAACATAACTCACAACTAGCCACATTAACTTGGCTAGACCCCGCATTCATATTGTTCATTTGCTTAGTAAGAGCCGCTAGTTGGGCTTTCACACTTGTCATTTCGTCTACCATTAGCACACCCAGAGCCTTCCTTGGCAATTGCTTAAAACTGCAGCGGAAGGCGAAAAAATAATTTTCGTATAGTTTAAAATTTTTCTAAAGATTTGAACCTTAACCCTTTAATTAATTAAACTCAAATATACGGTTAGAGTTAAATACCTCTTGTCGCGTGATCCGATTGACTTACGTCGATGGTAATCCGCAAGATCTTCAATCCTAGCACGTATGTGAATCACCTAGGAGCGTGGTCTCCCTTTTTCTTTGAATTGCTTACCTTAGAATGGATGTACGGAATTTCTGATCTTGATCTTCAATAGTAAAACACCAAGAGCCTAAAAAAATAGTTCCGGTCACTTTTGAATTCACAATCAATATGATTGAAACTGGCGTAACCCTAAATCGAAAGTGTGAACAAAACCTTTTGATGTTAAAGGCTTGTAAGTGCACTATCGAATGAGAACTTTTATTTTTGTCTCTTGGCCGAAAATCTATGTGTATAGAGTAGGATTTTTTATTTTCAAAACAAACAAAAATCTCTCTCTATTTTTCTTCTTGGTGGCCGAAAATTCATAACCTTATATTTATAGGTTGGCCGAATTTTCTCCTTCACCAAGTAGGGTTGGCCGAATTCATTGAATATGAAATCTAGGGTAGGTTAATTTCCTTACTTGAAAAGGAATTATCCTTTTCCCTAATTCCTATCAATTCAAGAATCCTAACCTTTGTAGGACTAGTGGTGGCCGAATTCTTTGTATAATAAGGAGTGTATGTGGACTTAATCCTTACCACATTAGGACTCCTATCACTTAAAAGAATTCCAACCCTAATCCAACATAGTATTTAATTTACTGATCAGGAAAAGATTTTGATCTAAACTATTAATTAATTAAATAATTAATTAATTCCCATTTAATCAAAACAATAAAATAAAATAATATCTCGGGCTATTTTATTTAGCCTTGCCGCCCACACCATATATATATGGGCCCAATATTACTTTTCTTATTTTATTTAATCCATTAGACTTTAAATAAAAGCCCACGTGTGAACCAGACTTATTCTTACTAAAAGAAACAAGCCTACATGTCTCCTTTTAATATATTAATATAATAGTGCAGCCCATTAAATAAATAATAGACATATTATATTCTTAATATATTAAATGCAATTCTAGATGGACCCATAAATTGGTCCGGTAAAATATATCAAGTGATCCATGCAAGTACGTGTGGATTGTGGATCTTGGCGGGCTATCAAGTTTAAGCTTCAATAGACATAACCTAATCACAATCGACAAATGATTCACTTAGGTCCGATCTATTAATTTTAACTCATTTCACTAAAGAGCTAAAATTGAACTCTTAAATAAAGATAGAATAAGGAGATGTTTCTCATTCATACCCTAGACAATCGTATAGGAGATGGTGTATCCTCGTGAATAATAACAGTAATCGCCAAGAGCTCATAGACCGCCTATATCTCTCCAAGTTACCATATTTCCTCATATGACCACATTTTGAACTTGAATATTTTGACTTGTCCAGAAGCCATGTCTTCAATAATCATTATTGAAAACTCAACGTTGAGATTTAGTATCCAATACCTCAAAACATCCATATAATGATATTATACTCTCATTTAATAAATTGAGCCACGATGTCCATATCTATAAATGAAGTCCTCTATCGATTAACAAATGAATACCACCAAACTATCGAGGATAGACTATGCTATATAATCGTACTCATTGATAGCTCAAATGATAACACTTGCAACCATAAGTCCATCATTTATCTCAGGATTTAGATAGACTCTCCGATTGTCCTGATAATGAAAAGACTTATATCTAGTGACGGTTCTAGATAAAGTATTTCATTGTGATCCAGTTCAATGCACCCAGTGCACTAGATTCTTTTACTCGAAAACCTTTCGATGATTTTAGACACATCATAACTCATTTGATCCCACTCAAATGCTAGTAAAAGAATTCTACAACTTTATCAAGATAGAGGTGCCCAACCTTTAACTTAAGTTGTGAACGTTATTCAAGACTAACTAAAGAATTGTGTCTACCTCATACATATCCGGATGTACAAACAATTCTTCATATCTCATAGTCTTTTGACTTTATGATTATTTACCTTGACAATTATAATTATAAATGCTATAAGATTTTACAGAATCAGAAATCACTTTATTTATATGAAAAGATTGTCAATTACAATATTACACTCTTGCTATTGAGCATAATCCTAACAATCTCCCACTTGCGCTATAGCAAATTTGTCATATCTCTCATTCCCATGTTCTCTAGGTGCCCATCAAAACTCTTCTGAGGTAGAGCCTTTGTGAAGTGATCTGCTAGATTTTCTGCCGACGCGATTTTAGCAATCGTCACGTCTCCCTTATGAACAATCTCCCTTAAAAGATGATACTTTCTTTCAATGTGTTTTCCTTTCTTATGACTTCTTAGTTCTTTCGAATTAGCCACTGCTCCACTATTGTCACAGTAGATAGTGATCTGCTTATTCGCACTAGGAACTACTTCTAAGTCAATCAAGAATTGGCGAAGCCAAACAGCCTCCTTGGCAGCTTCGCATGCAGCTATATACTCCGTTTCCATGGTGGAGTCAGCAATACTAGATTGCTTGATACTCCTCCAAATGACTGCTCCTCCTCCAAGAGTAAACACAGATCCTGATGTAGATTTTCTAGAGTCAGAATCCGATTGGAAATCAGAATCTGTATACCCAACGGGGATTAAATCCCCTCCAGAGTATACAAGCATATTATCTTTCGTTCTCCTAAGATACTTGAAAATATGCTTGACTGCCGTCCAGTGATCAGGACCAGGTTTCGATTGAAACCTGCTAACTATGCCAACAGCAAAATAAATATCTGGTATAGTACAGAGCATTGCATACATGAGACTTCCAACTGCCGAGGCATATGGAATTCTACTCATGTATTGCTCTTCATGCTCATTCTTAGGAACATGTTCCTTAGAAAGTTTGATTCCATGCCTAAAAGGTAACATACCTTTCTTGGAATCTTGCATGGAAAACCTAGACAAGATTTTGTCTATGTGTGAAGCTTGGGATAGTGCAATCGTTTTATTCTTTCTATCCCTTATTACTTGGATACCTAGAATAAAACTTGCTTCTCCTAAGTCCTTCATATCAAATTGTTTTGCTAACCATTCTTTTACTGATGTCAATACTCCCACATCGTTTCCAATGAGTAATATATCATCTACGTAAAGAATAAGGAAAACCAACTTGTCACCTTTGATCCTTTTGTATACACAAGGTTCTCCAAGGTTCTGTAAAAATCCAAAACCTTTTACAGCTTGGTCGAACCTTATGTTCCAGGATCTGGATGCTTGCTTTAATCCATAAATTGATTTCTGTAACTTGCATACCTTTTCCATTTGGCCCTTTTCAATGAATCCTTCTGGTTGCATCATATAGATGCTTTCGTCAAGACTTCCATTAAGGAAAGCTGTCTTGACGTCCATTTGCCAAATCTCTAAATCTAAAGATGCTACAATGGATAAGAGTATCCTAATGGATTTAAGCATGGCCACAGGAGAGAAGGTTTCCTCGTAATCGATACCTTCTTTCTGTGTGTAACCTTTAGCTACCAATCTGGCTTTAAAAGTTTCCACCTTTCCATCCATACCTTTTTTCCTCTTGTATACCCACTTGCACCCAATGGGTTTTATCCCTTTAGGCAAGTCTACAAGGGACCAGACTTTGTTATCAAACATGGATTCAATCTCAGATTGCATTGCCTTTTGCCAATGGTGACAATCAACATCCTCAATTGCTTCCTTGTACATGTAGGGATCATCGTCGTCAGAGAGATTCTCAACAGATTCTCCTAGACCGATGTATCTTTCAGGTTGGGTTCTAACCCTCCCACTACGACGAGGAATGGTAGGTTGTTGATTTTGTGTTGGAGTGGAAATTACAATTGGGTTAGGTTGTGAAACCTCTTGTGGAATTGTATCTCCTGACATATCATTCAGGACAATTCTACTTTTGGGAACAAAATCATTCATATAGTCTTTTTCTAGAAATGTAGCATTTGTTGAAACAAACACTTTTAGATCTGAAGGACTATAGAAATAATATCCTTTAGTTCCTTTTGGATACCCCACAAATATGCATGTTTCTGAACGGGACTCTATCTTTTGTCTTTCCTTTTAACACATGTGCAGACAACCAAATATCCTTATGTGTTGTAAACTAGGCTTTCGCCCAGTCCATAACTCATATGGTGTTCCAGGAACCGACTTCGATGGTACCACGTTTAGAATATATATTGCAGTTTGTAGAGCATATCCCCAAAAAGAAATAGGAAGTATTGAATAACTCAACATAGACCTAACCATGTTCAAAAGAGTTCTATTTCTCCTTTCTGCTACCCCATTTTGTTGAGGTGTACCTGGTGAAGAAAACTGAGAAACTATCCCATTATCAATAAGATATTGCTGAAACTCACCAGATAGATATTCTCCACCACGATCAGATCTCAAGATTTTTATGCGTTTCTCAAGCTGATTTTCTACTTCAGCTTTGAATGCTTTGAACATGTCAAAAGCATCCGACTTATGTCTCATGAGATACACATAACCAAATCTTGAGTAATCATCTGTGAAGGTGATGAAGTACCCATATCCACCTTTAGCTTGAATGCTCATAGGACCACATACATCAGTGTGTATTAGTCCTAAACATTCAGTGGCTCTTGCACCTTTGGTTTTGAATGGCCTTTTGGTCATTTTACCTTCCAAACAAGATTCACAAGTTGGTAGATCATCAACCTTTAAGTCACTTAAAGGTTCGTCACATACCAATCTTTTAATCCTATTAAGGTTAATGTGACCTAGGCTTAAATGCCAAAGGTAGGTTTCATCTTTTGATAATTTTACTCTTTTATGATTAGGTTCCGTTATTTTTGTGTCGAACGAGTGAGAGATATTTCTATGCAAAAAGAATAGACCGTTTTCCAATGTACCTTTGCAAACAATTTTGTCATTCTTACTAATAATAAAAGCTTTATTAAAAGTAACCGAATATCCAAATTTATTTAAACAAGAAACTGAAATTAAATTCCTCTTGAATTGAGGTACATAATAAACGTCTATTAAATCTAAATGCCTACTAGAATCTATAATAACTCTAATATCTCCCACTGCACTTGCAGACACTAACGATCTGTTGCCCAAGCGCAAATTGATTTCGTTCTTATTCAGCCTTCTCCTTTCTTGGAACCCCTGTAAGGAATAACAAACATGATTAGTGGCTCCAGAGTCTATGATCCAAGAATCTGTAGAATCTGCCAGAAAACATGTTTCAAGATAATTAATATTACCTTCTTCCTTCTTGTTCTGGGACTTTGGGCAATTTCTTTTCCAATGTCCCTTTTCACCACAAAGGAAGCATTTCCCTTTGATCTTGGTTACTTTCTTGGTCTCCTTCTTGGTAGGCCCAAGTTGCTTTTTCTTCTGTTGTTTCTTGACCTTCTGACGGGTCTTAACAGTAGCAACTTTACCAACCATATGAATCTCTTGACCTTTGCTTTTCACAAGGATCTTTTCAACGCTTTGAACATCTTGCATCATGCCCTGCAAGGTGTATTCCTTTTTGTTCAAGGTGTAGTCCAACTTGAACTGATCAAAGGAATCTGATAGTGAGTTGACAACCATGTCAATTTTGGTCTCACCATCTATCTCAGCGCCATTTAATTCTGCAATATTTAGATGTGCTATGACTTTCATCATATGATCTTTCACAGCCTGTCTAGGTTTCATCCTAAGGTTCATAAAAGCAGTCACTGACTCTCTCTTAGTCGTCCTAGACCTCATAGCAAACATCTCTTCCAGAGACATCATAATATCAGCAGCAGACCCCATTCCTTCATGCTGCTGTTGCAACACGTCGGAGATAATAGCCATAATGTAACATTTGGCCATATCATCTGAGGTCTTCCACTGCTCATACTCATCTCTTTACATAATACTTGATTCATTATTAGGAGCAGGTGGTTTAGGAGTAGTTAGAACAAACTTATGTTTTTCACTTTGCAGCAACAACCCAATTTTCCTTTTCCATGTGACATAATTATCTCCAGTTAAAGTGTTATCTTTCAGGATGTTCATAAGTGATGGGGTCATGATTTCTGAATAAAAAAAGCATATATAAGTAAATAATCATGATAAAGCACTTTCGAACATTTATCTTGAATTAATTAAATAACTCAATCGTGAAAAATTCAACGGTGATCCAACACCCATAAATGATTCGCCTCCTTCGGGAGTTCGCACCATTTACTAGTTGGACTAGGTCCCACCTAATTATTAACATAACAACCAGCGTTTTCAATTTTAGCCTTGCAATTTTATTAACAATAACTTTCGGAAGGATATTAATAAATTTACATTGAGTGTGTTACCAAGATATCGACCCTCAATTTTCTCTCACGAAAATCCCTCCTCTGGGAGTAGATCTCGTTTGAGTCAATTGTCTAGTCTATCCTTGTAAGGAAGTATTTTGCTAAATTCCATTTATGGACGCCCCTTGGGGGGATTACCAATAAATAATAAAGCTCAACTAACCTTGGAGGCCATAGGTGTTCTAACACACCTTCTCCCACTCAATTATTTAAGGCGTGTGTTTAAATTCCAAATAATGATTTTACCAAGTTATCTAGATGCCAATTAGATACCTAAATCATTCAATGCATGTTCATACCAAAAGAGATATATGAGTGGCACTCCTATTCTATATGACATGTTATCATACAATAACAAATATTGTAATATTTATACATAAAAATAAATAGCCACAATTTTGGTCCATCCTAGAAAAGCATGTAAATTACAATTGTACGGAATACAAAAAACTCCTTTCTTGGCGAACAAAACTTCAAGTGACCATCTCTCGCACGTAACTCTCGCGCCCGAAGATCACCAAGCAGCACATGCGCACGCCTAGCCCATGCAAGGGCATGAGCTGCCGCATGGCCAGCCCATGCATGGGTCGCGCGCGCTGCTGCACTGCAACAAGCGCAGCTGCACACTTGGTTGCGTGCGCGCTTGTTGTCTCGGTGCGCGCGGGTGCCAAGCTCGGTTCCGGATGCTCCAATTTCTTCAAATCTTCGAGTCTTCGAATCTTGAATATATTACAACTTATTTTATACAATAAAATAAATAAGAACTTAGCAACTACCAAGAAGGAATTATGGCGATAATAGACCACCCTTCTTGTTACAATTCTGAAACAAAAAATACATTGAAATTCTAGGACCAAAATTGAGCAATAACAATTCACTTTATAACAACATATATAAATCCATACATTCGACATGTAATTATATATGCGAATACCTAGAGTGCCATCTCTTTCTAAAACATGCATAATCACAATAAAAAGAAATAGATTCACGTATATATATACATTAATTAATTAAAGAGTACAACCAAGGCTTTGATACCAATTGTAGGGAAAAATTGCTTAAAACCGCAGCGGAAGGCGAAAAAATAATTTTCGTATAGTTTAAAATTTTTCTAAAGATTTGAACCTTAACCCTTTAATTAATTAAACTCAAATATATGGTTAGAGTTAAATACCTCTTGTCGCGTGATCCGATTGACTTACGTCGATGGTAATCCGCAAGATCTTCAATCCTAGCACGTACGTGAATCACCTAGGAGCGTGGTCTCCCTTTTTCTTTGAATTGCTTACCTTAGAATGGATGTATGGAATTTCTGATCTTGATCTTCAATATTAAAACACCAAGAGCCTAAAAAAATAGTTCCGGTCACTTTTGAATTCACAATCAATATGATTGAAACTGGTGTAACCCTAAATCGAAAGTGTGCACAAAACCTTTTGATGTTAAAGGCTTGTAAGTGCACTATCGAATGAGAACTTATTTTCTTTTTCTCTCTTGGCCGAAAATCTATGTGTATAGAGTAGGATTTTTTATTTTCAAAACAAACAAAAATCTCTCTCTATTTTGCTTCTTGGTGGCCGAAAATTCATAACCTTATATTTATAGGTTGGCCGAATAAGTAGGGTTGGCCGAATTCATTGAATAGGAAATCTAGGGTTGGTTAATTTCCTTACTTGAAAAGGAATTATCCTTTTCCCTAATTCCTATCAATTCAAGAATCCTAACCCTTGTAGGACTAGTGGTGGCCAAATTCTTTGTATAATAAGGAGTGTATGTGGACTTAATCCTTACCACATTAGGACTCCTATCACTTAAAAGAATTCCAACCCTAATCCAACAATAGTATTTAATTTACTGATCAGGAAAAGATTTTGATTTAAACTATTAATTAATTAACTCCCATTTAATCAAAACAATAAAATAAAATAATATCTTGGGCTATTTTATTTAGCCTTGCCGCCCACACCATATATATGGGCCCAATATTATTTTTCTTATTTTATTTAATCCATTAGACTTTAAATAAAAGCCCACATGTGAACCAGACTTATTCTTACTAAAAGAAACAAGCCTACATGTCTCCTATTAATATAATAATATAATAGTGCAGCCCATTAAATAAATAATAGACATATTATATTCTTAATATATTAAATGCAATTCTAGATGGACCCATAAATTGGTCTGGTAGAATATATCAAGTGATCCATGCAAGTAAGTGTGGATTGTGGATCTTGGCAGGCTATCTAAATTTAAGCTTCAATAGACATAACCTAATCATAATCAACAAATGATTCACTTAGGTCCGATCTATTAATTTTAACTCATTCCACTAAAGAGCTAAAATTGAACTCTTAAATAAAGATAGAATAAGGAGATGTTTCTCATTCATACCCTAGACAATCTTATAGGAGATGGTGTATCCTCGTGAATAATATCAGTAATCGCCAAGAGCTCATAGACCGCCTATAGCTCTCCAAGTTACCATATTTCCTCATATGACCACATTTTGAACTTGGATATTTTGACTTGTCCAGAAGCCATGTCTTCAATAATCATTATTGAAAACTCAACATTGAGATTTAGTATCCAATACCTCAAAACATCCATATGATGATATTATACTCTCATTTAATAAATGGAGCCACGATGTCCATATCTATAAATGAAGTTCTCTATCGATTAATAAATGAATACCACCAAACTATCGAGGATAGACTATGCTATATAATCGTACTCATTGATAGCTCAAATGATAACACTTGCAACCATAAGTCCATCATTTATCTCAGGATTTAAATAGACTCTCCGATTGTCCTGATAATGAAAAGACTTATATCTAGTGACGGTTCTAAATAAAGTATTTCATTGTGATCCAGTTCAATGCACCCAGTGCACTAGATTCTTTTACTCGAAAACCTTTCGATGATTTTAGACTCATCATAACTCATTTGATCCCACTCAAATGCTAGTAAAAGAATTCTACAACTTTATCAAGATAGAGGTGCCCAACCTTTAACTTAAGTTGTGAACGTTATTCAAGACTAACTAAAGAATTGTGTCTACCTCATACATATCCGGATGTACAAACAATTCTTCATATCTCATAGTCTTTTGACCTTATGATTATTTACCTTGACAATTATAATTATTAATGCTATAAGATTTTGCAGAATCAGAAATCACTTTATTTATATGAAAAGATTGTCAATTACAATATTACACTCTTGCTATTGAGCATAATCCTAACAATTGCCTCTCACCTCCCCAATGGCTATTGTTGAGCGCCTTTTCTTCTCAAAGGTCTTGGGCAACGTCCACCGATTTCTTCATGAGTGAACCTCATGTGGCCGCATCAACCAAGTTCCTTGTAGAACTTGTGATTCCGTAATAGAAAGCTTGCAAGGTTTGCCACTTAGCGAGTCCATTGTGGGGACACTTCCTTATGAGCTCCTTGAACCATTCTCAAGCTTCATAGAGACTTTCATTCTCAAATTGCACAAAAGATGTGATCTCGTTCTGGAGACGAGTGGCTTTCCCTGGGGGAATATACTTGTTCATAAATGCTTGAGCCAATTGGTCCCATGTGATGATGGAATCCGGGGGCAGTGACTGTAGCCATGCTTTCACTCTATCTCTCAAGGAAAAGGGGAATAACATCAACTTAATAAAATCCTCTAAGACTCCATTATACCTAAAGGTGTCACATATGTCATTGAAGCTCTGAAGGTACATGTTTGGATTATCATTTGGTGGCCTATGAAACTGAACTGTAGTGGCAATCATCTGACTAACCACCGGCTTGATCTCAAAATTGTTTGCTGCAACTGTCGGACGGCGAATGGAAGACATGTTCTGGTTAATTCTAAGCATAGAGAAATCCCATAGAGTCTGTCCATCTTCCACATGGTTGCCTTCATAATCTTGGTCTGCAATCGGAGTCAACTCCTCCTAATCCCGCACTACATTTGGATTGTTCATCATTGCTCTGTTTACTCTGGATTGTCTTCTATTCCTACGGGCCAACCTTTCGATCTCTGGATCAAAGTCTGAGGACTCTAGATTTCTACTCCTTGTTTGTAGGTGCATACAAGAGTAGTCTGCCTGAAAAGCCAACAACAAATTCTAGATTAAAAAGTAGGAGTAAAAGGTCCAAACTAGTAACAAATGAACTAGTATCAATATCAACTATACGCTCAATCCACGGCAGTGATGCCAAAAATTGACTGGCTCTAAGTGGGTGCTCGCAAGTGTACGAGGCCGGAGTGTAGTACAATAATAAGTAAAGTTCGTTCCCACGAAGATTGAGGAGTTGATTACCAAAATTGATTGATTTAGTCACTAATTGAACAATGATGAAATAGTGATATTCTTAAAAACTACAATTACTCTAAATTAAACTATTAAGAAACTTCAAAGAAAATGGTGAATTTGAAAGTAAAAATGAATGTAACTATATGATGAGAAATGCTAAGACATATAATCCACCTCACCCTCTAACTAATTAAGTTATAGACTCACTCAACTACCTAATTAGTGCACTTGTGTATTGTAGACCCATGTACCCAACAATAATCTCTATTCTCCCTCGAGTAATAGAAATTTCATCCAAGCATACCCAAAGCGTATCTCTCGATGACCCTAGAATATATGCATGAATTCATTAAGGACTTTGGCACACACACAAGGGTCATATACGCTAGCCTCACGTATATCTACCCTACTAGACATATATATTGGACATTTCATCAAACATATGGCGTGCGTCGCCTCTCGGTTCATAGCACACCACCAAATATCATTCATACAGATGACCAAATTTCATTCACAAAGGCTTTGGGTATTGTAGACCCGTGTACCCAACAATAATCTTTATTCTCCCTCGAGTAATAGAAATTTCATCCAAGCATACCCAAAGCCTATCTCTCGATGATCCTATAATATATGCATAAATTCACTAAAGACTTTGGCACACACACAAGGGTCCTATACGCTAGCCTCGCTTATCTCTACCTTACTCGACATATAAAGTGGACATTTCATCAAACATGTGGCGTGTGTCGCCCCTCAGTTCATAGCACACGACCAAATATCATTCACAAAAGTGATCAATCTAGTGAAAGCATTAAGCATTCAAAAACATCCATATAAAACACAAGGCACACATGAATAAATGAGTAGTCTTTATAGATAAATTCAAGGGTTTAGTTTCATCAAGTCTTAGCAAGAGAAAATTAGTTCATGTTGTAAACTAGAGCCATCCACAACATATATGAAAATAAATACATGGCTCTAAAACAAAATGTAAAAGAGAAATAGTTTAGATAAAACTATATGGAAAGCCTCCTCCTTTTCTTGGTTCTTCTTCTCCTTCTTGTTGTCTTTAGCTCCCTTTTGCCCAAAAATGTGAAGTAAGGATGGATTTGAAGTATGGGTGTGGTGAAGGCTTTGGATTGTAGGGAAATGTGGTGTCTTGGTAGTTTTCTTGGGAGATGTGTGGGTTGTGTTTAAGGAAGATGAAAGGGTGAGGGTTTGAGAGAATTTTTAGGTAGAGGGTGGTGGTTAGGTCTGAAAATAGCAAGGGAATATATAGAAGAATGAATTAGAGTAAGGGATAAAAAGGTAATTTCCTTGATTTTGTACCTTTTTGGGCAAAGGGGAGACCTGGACGAGAAACAGTGTAGGTTGCTTTGCTCTGGGTCTGAAATGAGCAGTCATGTCCCGAGGTAATAGTGACCTTGGGGCGACCTTGGGTGAGGTCGCCCTGAGGTCACTTTCTTCTCTGCTATTGGAGCTTTCAACCAGATGCAATAGTGACCTTTGGGCGACTTTGGATGCGGTCACCCTGAGGTTGCTTTCTTGTCTGGTGGAGGGGGTCTTTAGCCGATAGAATAGCGAACTTAGGGCGACTTGGATGAGGTCGCCCTGAGGTCGCTTTTGAGTATGTTCTAGCACCTTAGGCTGTTTCTGGTCCACTTCAGCTCCAACCAACACAATTAAACTCCAAACCTAACTTTGCCCTGCACCATTTGTTTTAAAGGTTAAAATCACGGTTTTACCCGAGAGAATTTAGGGCTACATTACATGTAGAAGTGAAGCAGTCAAAAAATCAAATGGGATCTTTGCATCAATGTCTTGGTTTACCTATAAGGATTGATATAGTTGACCAATCTTAAAAAGTTTTAGAAACTATATCTTGTTTGCTTGTGACAAAAGGGTACAAATTGGTTTGAATTCTTTTGGAAACTCTTTTTATGTTTGTTTTGCCAAATACCATTGCTTGAACTTTAATGCATATGTCTTACATGCAAAGCAACAATTTCCCACATTTTCTTTAAATAAAACACCTTGAATCTCTCTCAATTATTTTTGTGGCATAAATTTGGTGTATATGATTATGCTATGTGATCTTGCAAATAGCTCTCTTTGCTAAAACAACCCGATAAGGGGAGCTTTTTTGCCTATCTCATGACAAAAATGGGGAGAAGTCTTGAGAAATATAAGAGGAGTATTGTTTATGCTTTAAGGGAGAAGTCTTGAGAGAGTAACCATTTAAGGGGCCACATGCATTAGTTTGTATTGCTTTATTTGAGTGCAACTGCTTTTTATGTTTGATCACCTCACATGCACTAGTTATTGGAAATTGTTTTCTTCATATTGTGTGTAGGTATGATGATCTACAAAGAGATGGAAGACCTTGAAGACTTAGTATCTTAGGTTTCTCTCATTGTAACGTAGAATGATTTTCACGGACAATAGCTTAATTTTTGTTTTGTGAGGAATTATTTGTGAGTGGTGATTTTATAATGAAATAGCCAAAGGGGGATATTGTAAGAACCCATATTTTGTGATTACCTTATTCCATGACAAACCACATTGGGGATGATTGTGTAATAGGTAGCTTAGGTCTTCTTAATGATTATCAAGGCAAGCATTCAAGCATCTCCATGACTTCAAGATCAAGAGCATCAAAAGGTATATCACTTGACTTTGATTCTTGAAGAGATTAGGTGCACACACACACTTGCATGCATATTTATTTATCTTACATTTGTTATCTTGCATTTGTGTACTATTGTTATGTGCATCTATGTATTCCATCACACTTCACACCTGCGCAACATTCATATAGGTTAGGTGTGGTTTAGTGTGTTGAAAATAGAGTTTTTCTCTCTATCACGGCTTGGTTTGTTGGGTATACCACGGCATGTACTCATGCCTACACTGCAGTTATTCCCAGTATGATTTTCGTCTATGATAGTGTAATGGGTGCTCAATGCATGAGCATCGGTTCATACTGCGATCAGCTCTAGAGAGGTTCCTGCTATTGGTTAGGTGGTGCATTCCTCCTGCCTTCATAGCTGCCCCAACCACAGTGCAGTTCAGAATATTGGTTTCTTTTATTGCGCGATACACCACGGTCTGGCCCCTTGCATGTACCGCGGTACAAACAGCGGTCTGACGCTCTATTTTGAGAACTTGTTCAAAATAACGCCATTTCATCTAGGGCGTCCTATATATTCTTCATCTCTTACTCCCAGCCGTTTTAAAGCTCAAAAAATCATATTTGAGAGAGAGGTTAGAGCTCCTAGAGAGAGAAGCTTCAAGGAAGCATCTTTGACTCTCCAAACCTAAAACTCATCTTCATCTTACGTCATTCAACATCATTTGAGCAAGGGTCTTCTTGGTTTCATGACTAGATAAGTTAGAACTTCATTGAATATCATTTATTGCTCTTTTTACTCTAGATTAGGTATTTATTGCTTGATTAAATACCTTGATTCTCTTTATTGTATATATTTATAAGTCTTGATAACATGATTGAGTTTGTTTGTGATAGCTAGAATTTAGGATCATATTGCCCTTCTAGCTAAGTCTTTATGCCTTGCATCTAGACGTTGATATTTATGCCTCATTAATTGCATTTCTTGATTGCATATTTATTGCCCTTGATATATGTTGTGACAACTTGTGTTGGGTGGACTTTATTTGACAATTAGGTTGTTAGATTTTATCTTTACACCTAATTGAGTCCTTATGTATGGGCATGTAGGCCTTGTTTGATAACTAGGTTGTTAAATTGCATTATAACATCTAGTTAAGCATTTTATGTGTGGTCTTAGACATTATTACATTTAAGCATATTTTCATATATTCACTTAGACCTGTATGCTCTTCATAGAGTCAAAGTCTTGTGGCTTCTAAGTGAAGCTACACGAGCAAGTGAAGTCTTGAAACCAAGGGTGGGTTGACAAGCATCGGTCAAGTGCCACTGTAAAAGGTCTGCGGGTATAGTAGGAGGTGTTCTCGCCAAGAGTAGTGGATTAGGGGATATCACAAGGGACTGAACCAAAGTTGTGAGTGGTAGTGTCCATAGCATGAGGTTGCCTAGAATGAGTGTTCGTGTATCACTTGAGAGTGTAACCTTTTATTTGTATAGTGAATTTATGTGGCTCAAGTGGCTAGCGTAGCTAGTCCTGTGGTTTTTCCCAGTGGTGGAGCTTCATTTTGAATCTCAACTCATAAAGACAATGGACCCTTGGACAATCAACATTGTACATGATAAATAGCTTTTTAACATTTAATTGCATGTATCAGTAGTAGCATTCAAGATGACCTTTGATTTCTACCAGTAATTTATAAATAGCTTATACACAAAACAAGAAACACAAAATTGGTTAGGAGTCATCGTATTTGGTAAAGTCAAGTCCACCACGTATACAATCATAAACTGTTGTACCGAAGATAATCCCAGTTTAGATTTAGTAGTACATCTCATTAGGGGATTCATATACTTGTTCAATCTATCTCTCTTAATTTGTATGCATGAGGGGTGCCTTGAACAAATGTTACCCAAACCTAGCCGTTAGCTTGTTATGTTTGAAAATAAAAACTCAAATCCACCAGTTATTTTAATGCATATATTTGAAATCGATCCATTTAAACCGTTATCTTTTATTATTATTATTATTATCTTTTATTATTATTATTATTATTATTATTAATTCAATTTGAGTGAAGAAGAAAAAAGGAATAAACCATTAAATAAGAAATTTTTTTAAAAAGTAAAATATATGAATATAATGCAAGTTAAATCATGTCTAAAAAAAGATATATAAACTATCGTATGAAAAACTTTAGCAATAAAAATTTCCAAAATTAAAATATATTTTTTAAAATTAATGTTTTTTAACGGGTTTTAATAGGAGTGATGATATTTACAACTTTGTAAAACTGTATGTACATCCCAATTTTTTTTTTAATTCCAAAGTTGTCTAAAGTAACATTGTAAAAAGGCCCACGGGTGCGTAGCTCTACTGGCAACTGGACGAGATTGGGGTTTGGACAAATAACTCTCAAATCAGCAGCTCAAATTCTATCAATGGTAAAAAGCTTAAAAAAAATACATGGTTTAGATAGGCGGATAGATAGATATTGTCACAAAAAAAAAAACATTGTAAGAAGAGTTAAAATAATTGTAAATTCTCTCTATATGTCATATTATTAAAATATTTAATAATTTGAAAATTTTAACATAATAATATAATATCTTTTAATCAAGATATTGTTTAGTTATTAATTAAAAAATTAAATAGTGATTATATAAAATTAAGAATATTAAATAACTATTGTAAAAATTAATAAATATTGACCATTGAATTTTAAATTGTAAAATCTAAGTTCAATTTAGGGTAAATTTCATTTTAGTCCCTCTAGTTTGACCTAATACACAAACTGGTCCCCGGGTTTTTAGTATTATCTCAATTAGTCCTTCTGTTAAATTTTCTGTTAAAATAACTTTGACTGACAGGGTGAGAGGGTCAAATGACCCTACTGCCCCTAATTAAAAAATAAAACAAACAAAATTATAAAAAAATCTCCAAACTAAAAAATAACACCATCACAATCGACCATCACCATCTGTCTCCAATCACCAAACCCTAACCCTCATATCCAACCACCCAAACCCAAATCCAAACATAAACCCAATCCCAATAACCATCATCGATTTCCCACTTCACTACCCAGATCTTTCATCATTCATACTATCAAACTCCCAACCCATATAACCCAGATTTAATCCATCACTGACAAATTTAAACACCCAACACGAAATTAAAAAAAAATTATTGATCTACGAACCAAATAAAACCCAGACCAATTGATCTGTTCATCCCCTCCATCTGGTGTTGAATGTGTTCAAAACCTACCACATTCAACATCAATCGCCAAACCCTAGCCACAAACACACCACCCCCACCAGTGTTGATCGACCCACCACCCTCAAACCAGAAAATCAGATCACAAACACACCACCTCCATCTGTTTTTGGGTATTAATCAAAGAGATTTTGGTTTCTAGCATGTTCAAATAACCTAAAACAAAACACCCAAACTCAGAAACAACATAGAAATCGAAAATGAGTGAGGGATCGAGAGTGAGAGTGAGAGAGGGAGAGAGAGAGTGTGTGAGAGTGAGAGTGAGAGAGGCAGAGAGAGAGAGAGAGAGTGAGAGAGACAGAGACAGACAGAGAGAGATCAGAGTCGCGACGGAGCAGCAAACGACGAACGGTGAACGGAGACACGAATGGTGAACAAATCTGCATACAGCGAACCATTCAGGAGAGAGAAAGAGAGTGTGATGGATCGAAAGAGAGTGTGATGGATCGAGAGTGAGAGATCGAGAGAGAGAGTGAGAGATATAATGAAGAGAGAGTGAGGGATCGAGAGAGAGTGTGTGTGAGAAGATTTTCTTTTTTGGATGGGTTTGATGAAGATGAATAGATGATGTTGGTGATGATTGACGATTATGATTTGAGGGTTAGGGTTAGGGTTAGTTTGATTTTTTATTTTTTTAATTAGATTTTTTATTTTTTATTTGATTTTTTTAAATATTAGTTTTTTTAAATCAATTTTTTAATTATTTTTAATTGAAATTATTAATTTTAACTTGCTTTTACTATTATACCCTTAATGATCTGACGGAACCCTAACATAATTGGATGGCAGGGATAAAAATATAGATTTTTAGAAACTAAATGGACCTGTCAACATAATATTAAAAACCGGAGGACCAGTTTATATATTAAGTCAAACTATAGGGACTAAAATGAAATTAACCCTTAAATTAAATACAACAAAATATGGTGTGGCTTCTCCCACATTTGGAAGGTGCCACACCTCATCCCGTACTTTTAATTTATTTAATTTTAACTATTATGGACTTTATTATTTACGATTTAATCAAAAGCTAAAAAAAAAGATATATGGGTGGGATGTGCTTGTAAACTAATATTTCTTAAAAATTTAATAGGATGTATATAAAAAAGGAGTGGAGCTATTGGCACACCACTACCGGTCAATTTATGCCACACTTTTAAAAATTTTGATTTAATTAAATAAAATTAAATGTCTTTATTAAATTTGTATTAATTTTTTTGATTTATTTTCAAAAATACCATTTGTACATTTTTTTTTTAACTTAAAACACCCAATCTCTGATCTCTGATATCTCTATCTATGATCTTTGTATACGTCTCTCTCTCACCTCCAACGAACGATTTATTTTTTTCTTATTTCTTTTTTCTTTTTTGAGTTTTTTTTTCTTCATCTTATTTCATGGTGGAAAAGAAAAACAAAATAACAGGTTTGCTCCAACGCAGCGATTGTTTCCAGATGCTTGACAAATCTTCCATATACTTGATATCTTTCTCTGACTCTTCCATAATCTTTTGTATGTGTCTAAGGAGCAAATTTTAGGGTTTAAAAGTTAAGAATTTTTTTTTTTCAAAAATTAGATTACAAGAATGTGGGGGTTTTTTTTTTTTAAAAGGATTGTGGGGTTTTGATAGATTTACTTTGTAGAAGATTATTATTAACTGAGAAATCGTAAAGGGAGATTTTAACACTTTAAACTGCGACCAGGTAGGTCACGGTTGGAGGGGTACAACTTGGTGCCGGTGAATGCCAGGTAAAGATGAAAATTTGTAATAGAGATAAGAAACAAGGATATCTATATGTTACAACATGTGATAGGCAATTGAGGACTCTTTTATTAATAAACAAGTAATGATACACAACTAGATGATACAACAGTGGTGTAGAGGGAATTCGGGTAAGGTATTTTTGACACTGTAGGCGATGGCGAACTCATGCTAGTCGATAAATAGAACTTGGCTGAATAGGCAATTGTGTCTGTATTATTAGTAAACAAGTAGATTTCTTTTGGCCCTTTTTTCAAAGAGAGATCTCTGCAACATTTATACCCTTTCTTGACAGGTTTCAATCCTGCTGTCCATTCCGGTAATTGGGTCAATCGTTTAGAAATTAAGGGAATATTAATTTGGCGTTGATGCTAGCCGTGTTTAAGCACGGGAATTGTTTTCAAAATCAGATAAATTGCTTCCATTTCAGTAGGATTGATAGGGTTGACTATCTCTATTAATGGCGTTGTGAATGAATGGAAAATGTCAACTTTCTCTCCTTTTCTACTGGAGGTGCTATGATATTACATGCTTCTTTCCTCAGGACATGATCTTACTTCCCTCATTGACGCCCACTATGCTAAGTGGACGGGAAATTCTTGGTGGACCGATCCGGGATAGGAACTATGATACTGGAGTATCAGGTACCATGGACAGTGGTACCGGTGTCCTTAGGTAACAGGGAACCAGCGTGATGTGATATCGGGGCACTCTAGACCGTGATATCAACGTTTCTTGGTACCGGGGAACCGAGGTAACCCCGATCCTGGTTCTGGTTTGCACGTGGCTGGCTATAGACGTGCTAATCTAGGTCCTTTCACGGGATGGCCTGATGCTTCGTGTAGCGCTCAATACCTTGAGCAGTTTTGGTAGGAGAGAAAAAATCCTTCTTTGACCTTCTGACTTTTTAGGTTGTTAATAGAAGTCCCCCCTAACTTAAACACCGCTACCTAGTTAGGGTGGGGTCAGGATATCTGTAGCACTTGAAGGATTTTGTTCATCCTACCTTGCTGGAAGCTACTACCTGGAAAGAAAACCTCTCTCAGTAAACTTGGCTTCTCACAATTAATGAGCCATGTTGAGTCCTCCAAGTTTCTCGAAACTGTTGTCCCCACATTTTCGATTGCTTCGCTCCACTAAAATACCTTTCCTTTTTTGTCCCGGTAACTGCCTCCCGTTCTCTATAAATACCTCACTCCTTCTCATTTCTCATTCACATTGTTTCCCTTCTAAAGAGAGAAAATTTTTACCACCTAAAAAAAACCCTACTGTTAACAGTTTTTTTAGCAGGGCTCCAAAGAAGAATTTTCCATTGGGGTGATTCCTGATAGGACCTGGATCGTGACCATCCCAGTTCCCCGGTACCGAGAAACACTGATGCCATGATCTAGAGAGTCTTGATGCCACAACATGTCATTTCCCTGGTATCGAAGTGTACCAGTACCACGGCACCAGTTACCCGCTACCCTAGTATCACGATACCTATCCTGGACCGATCCACCAAGCACCTCCCACCGATCCATATTGGGAAACAACGACAAGAAGGCTCCAATAGGTCAAGGGAAAGACCGCCTAAAAAGAAGGAACTGGCACGCTAGGGAGCCAACCTAGAACAAGACCATGTCCAAAGGAACGAAGCCTGCAGTACCCTCTAACCATATAAATGGCCATTCACAACTCCATTAATGAGAAACCATCCAACACTTTAATGCCATTCACAACGTCATTTATAAGAAACCAGTCAACTGTTTAATGGTCATTCACAACGCCGTTAATGAGAAATCAGTCAACTCTTTAATGGCCATTCACAACGCCATTAATGAGAAATCAATCAACTCCATCAATGCCAAATTAGTGTTCCTATGATTGTGAATTGATTAACTAAATTAACAGAGTTTGCAACAAGAATTAGAACCTATAAATATGGAAAGCTCTATCCAAGAAAGAGGATCCAGAAATCGACCAAAAATAGAGATGCCTACAATGTCAAAAATACCTCACCAAAATTCTCTCTACACCACCTTTGTATCGTCTACTACACATATCAATTTTTACCAGAAATGTATCGGTACCAGGTTGTACCCCTCCAACAGTGACCCTCTTCGGAGCACCTATGTTGTACTACTTTGCAATTTGTGTAAGCTCCTCGTAGCATTTCTTGTTATTTATATAACAAAGGGTCTCTCTCCTTTCTCTGTACACTACCTAGAGGTATGATTATTCGTGATGTTTTTTCCCTCTAGGTCAGTCCACTTCTACCAAAAGAATTGTCTTTCTCCTATATATATATATATATATATCTTTTATTATGCATGTATGTGAGTTAGACTCTAACCCACTGGTCATAGCTCTCTTATCCGCCTATCTATATGCCAAGTCACATTTAAAGATAGGAAAAAACTATTTGGACCCGCTAGAAAGGAGTCGGGGAACCAGGGAACCGAGGAGCTCCCTCTTACCCTTTCCATGGGATCAAGCTGCCTTCTCGAGGATCCGACATCAGAGCTAAAGGAGTTTGCTCAAGCACACCCTAGAAGAGCCATTAGACCAGCTAGAAGAACCAGGACAGGTTTCGACCCTGACTAGAAGAACCTAAAGGAGAAGAATCATTACAGTGTGGTCCCATCCTCCATGACCACATCTATATCATTGAAGAGCACCAATCCTTCCTCCTTGCTTGCAGTCTGGGTCGGGGAACTACAGAGGACACCTAGAGAAAAGAACGGGTACTAGGGACCGGGTACTAGGACCACGTATTAGGACCAGGTACCATGATCAGAGACAAGGACTAGGTACAAGGGACCATGACGAGCCCCTCACACCAGAAAGGTAACCTCCAGCACCATATCTTCTCTTTATCCTCGAAGCCCCGATGGGTGAGGTGACGGTACATCGCCCCCTCCGACCATAGAGTACCGCTTCATCCGGTCTAAATATTGTACGGAAAAGTCTCCGTGATGATTTTTCAGATAACACCTACCTTTCTTTCCTTCTTTTTCTTTTTTCCTGTTTCAACAATGTCGTCTGATAGCCTTGAGAAGATTCTTGAATACGGTGATGGCGGTGACTCAGCTGATAGTTCCAGTTTAACCCATAAAAGAAAGAGGGGTCGAGAGGGTGACGATGGCATCGAGAGCTCCACCCCACTCCAACGATGTCGCTCCAATAGAAATACGGTCATCGGGGTAGGTTTCAACAACAACCCCAATTCTTCAGACCATTTTCTTGATAAAGACATGGTCGGAGAGGTAGGAGGAGGAGCCTCTTTCACCGGAGATATTACGGCCATCATTGGTGGGACCCTCACTCTCCACAGCTACTTCTTGTGTGTCCCCAATTCCACCTGCACCGTCGATACCGTTGAGCATTTGAGGAGGGACTACAAGATCCCTTCAAGCTTCTCCCTTACCCTTCCATACCAAGCTTATGACATCTACTCCCCTCCCAAAGACCAATTACCAATCCATGTGGTTGCCTTCGAGTGTGGCGTATAGTAACCGCTCCATCCTACCATTTCGCAGGGCGCTTTATTCCATTCAACTTGCCCTGCTTTCACTAACAATAAGGCTATGAAGGAACCTAGTAGGATTCATAGTGCTCTGGAGAGAGCAGTGCGAGATCGACCAAGTCACCATTGAACTGGGCTTCGATGAACTCTGGTATGTATTCCAGGTGGCCACGATGATGCCCAGTCCTAAAGGCCGGTTTTATTTGAGGACCAACAATCCCCTAAAATTCGTGGTTCCTGGAGTCAAGAAGAAATGTGGTCCTTAGCGTAGTTAGTGGATCATCGTAGGAGGCAACTAGGGCAGCTCGCTCCATATTAGAGTGTCAGACTTGTACTAAACTTGCCTTTTGCCAGTTTATGCAATATTCAAACAAATTTAAAATCCGAAGATGCACTTAGCAAGAATAAACCTAGTAAATGGCTAATATGGGCATCGTTCCACAGAGATCAAGCTATAGCTATGATTAAACTAATACTTTAGTAAAAATGCAAAAGAAGTAAATGGATATGGTTTTTGAGATAAATTTAACTAGAATTCAAACTAAGCTTAACTAATGAAAAATGCAACTAAATTGGTAGGGGAAAATGAATGGTGTGTAGATTAAGGAATTGATGAATTCAATTAGCAAACAATGGGAAAAGAATGAACTCACATTAATGATCATTAACAAAATGTAACCACCCTAGGATGTATAGGAATGGTTATTTCCCCCCTATGAGTGTCCAATCTATCATGTATAGTATTTGCCGCCCACCTATGGTTGTGCAATTAATGAACATCTATCACATAAGGGACTAATCTCTTGTTAAATTCACTAACCTAGGATGTATAGTTTGATGCTTAATCCATCACAAGCAACTAATCCTAGGATGTATAGTTTTGGTTACTCATTAAAGATTAGATATATATGAGATTAATGAGTCCGGATTTTACTTTAGTCATGTACTCTTGTTAAATCCTTCTATTCAAATGAGCTTAAAGAGCCAAGCATCATGTATACTCTATTCTCTACACATATAATTTCTAAAACAATTTGTAAAGAGAGTCATATACAATCCAAAACAATTTGTTCTTGAAATCAATTAAAACCAATGAATAGAACATATTATATATATTTACTAAAAGCAATTGAGTTCATTACAAATACCCATATTTACATGTGAATTACATCAATCCCTTAATGGGATTTAGCTACTCATGACAAATGAAATAAAAAGATAAAGAGGAGGGAAATAGAGAGGACCCATGTAGAACCTTATTTCTTCAAGCTCAAATCCACCTCTGGTGTCCTTTTTGAGTAGCAATTGATGAGTTTGATGTGTGGGGTTTGATGATTTTGGGAGAGCAAGGTTTTTAGATTTAGAGAGAGAAAGATATCAATGGAATAGATGTATCCTCCTCCATTATGACCTAACAAATGATTATATATATATAGCTCTACCGAAATGAGTCTGATTTTGTTGATGTGGTAGTACCTGATGCTCGTATAGCACGAGTAAGGGACCCGTGCAGTCTTCATTTTTCTTCCAGTTTTTTACTATGTTCACGGGTTGTGCACGGGTAAGTGACTCGTGTAGTACCCGTGCAATTGGCTCTTGCCCGAGGATCTGCTCCCTCGTATAATGAACTGTACCGGTAGTACACGGGTGATACCCGTGCAGTTACCTGTGCACTGTGACCTTCCTACAATTCCTCTTCCGGAGCATGGGTAGTGCATGGGTATGCTACCCGTGCTACTCGTACACTATGGCCTTCAACACACCATTTTGCACAACTTGTCTCCTTTTTATTCCACTTCTAGTTTTTTCACCTAATGCATGTAATATCAACAAAATAGCCATAAATACACATAAAAACACCTAAGAACTAGACAAAGGGAAAAGATATGAAGGACAAAATGTATGACATTTTTGGCTCGATCAAATACCCTCAAACCAAACCTTTGCTCGTCCTCGAGCAAACTCAAGACAAATAACAAAAACTCAAGACATAACTACATGACTCAACCTAAAATCTCCTAGACTCAATCAACAAACAAATCAAACTGTCACATGTCCAACTGGTGATGAGATGCAAGGATGTGTGATAGAGAGAAGTAAACATATGCAAAAAGTTCTAAAACAACTCGAAGACACTAGAGGGAAACTCGCAATATCACGAATCCCACACCTAAGAGCAATCTCATATCGGGAACTACTCACTCTCACACTTCAAGCTTAATTCGCTTTGACTCTAGCCTCTCGTGGAGTCTCTCTTTATTTTTCGCTCAGAGTCCTAAGTTCACACTCATGCAAGGTATGCAAAGATGGAATTCGTGCATAGAAATCTAATACATTGCATACAATTTTCAATGAAAGACCGCTAATTTATCAGTGAACTATCCTAAGAAATATTCACTATGCCATGAACGTAGAAGATCATGCTTCAACAAACATTCTCAATCTTGACTCATCGTAGATCAAATAGGTCTTTCCCTTTGGTTGTAATGGGGTCATGGGGTTAAATGTGGTGAACAAGAAACAGGGAAATCTTTGAGTTCAAAAATCACCAATCATGCTTAGGCATACTCACACACCCCATACAAAGCTCTATTTAACATTCACACACTTGCAACTAGGCATTATCTTACATACACATTTGTAGTCCAGATTGTGAGTACTTACATTTCATCACAAGGCTCTTTACTTTTTCTTTTCTTTTCTTTGCTATTTTTTCTTTTTCTTGCTTTTGCTTTTCTTTTTCTTTTTCTCTTCTCTTTTTTTTTTTACTTTTGCTTTTGCACATCTACATTTGAAAATTTAGCTTTAAGTGCAATTTTGGAACTTTTATATTTTGAGCCCATGCTAGCATATTTACACCATTGCCTAAATACATGCTATTTCAATATTAGAGCTTACACCCTTCAACCACCTTACTCGTGCACATAACCCACATGATTGGCAATTAAAGGGTTGGTTGGTGTTTGGTGAGTACTTACATTTCATCACAAGGCTCTTTACCTTTTTTCTTTTCTTTTCTTTGCTATTTTTTATTTTTCTTTCTTTTGCTTTTCTTTTTCTTTTCCTCTTTTTTTTTTTTACTTTTGCTTTTGCACATCTACATTTGAAAATTTAGCTTTAAGTGCAATTTTGGCACTTTTACATTTTGAGCCCATGCTAGCAGATTTACACCATTGCCTAAATACATGCTATTTCAATATTAGAGCTTACACCCTTCAACCACCTTACTCACGCACACAACCAACATGATTGGCAATTAAAGGGTTGGTTGGTGTTTGGTCTATGGCTATATGGTTTATTTTGGTTCCAAAAGAAAGGGTTAGTGTTTGGCCTTAAAATTGGCTATGGAGCACACATAAGGGACATAGGAATGTGTTTAGGCTTTTTAAATAGTTAAATGCACACATTGCCTAAAATCATTTCCACAATTAATCTTTCAAGGGAATAAATGCATCCATCAAGCAATCCACAATATGTATGACGAATGTGTTATGGCATGTGACACGTATGATGAGAAAAGTGTTTAAGAATCAAACAATTTAACATTCAATGCTCTTTTTAAAGGCTTGTGTTCGTGAACTCACATGTGACTCCACTATTAGAACAAGGATGGGACTAACCCATGACAAGCTGGAAAGACCCACGAGTGACATCGATTTGTTACACAAGCACAAAATGCATTCATAAACTCGCCAAAAAACACGCTCAAGGCATCACATCCAAGCTAATTAAAGCTCAAAAATTCTGGCCAATGCGACAAATTTAAAAATTCAAACCAAAAAGTCCAAAAATGAAAAATAAACAACTCAAAAAAAAAAAACAAAAAGACGACTCAACAAGGCATTTACACCCCCAAACCAAAACCCAACAGTGTCCTAAATGTTGAAGACAAGAGAGTCCGGCCTAGCGGCAGCGCACCTAACTCTACTCAAACACAACAACCAAGGCACTAATCATGCACAATCAATGCCCAACAAAATAAAAGACTAAAAAATGGCTTATAATAAAATAATGCATTTAAGTAAATATGGCAATTAGTCTTATAGTTCAACCACACCAAGCATGTATTCACAAAATTATTGGAATGAGGTTAATGACCCCCAAACCGATTCCTACTATATGCTTATTTATGCACAAGTATATGTATGAATTGAAAACCCTTAAACCGAGTTGGGCTTTGTGAAATGAAAACTTGTAGATTCATGTGCAATATCCACAAGAGCCTCCGGCTCAGCTAATCAAGAATGAATAAATCAATAAATTTACCACTTTGAAACCAAAATTGTATCAACAATTATAAGCATATCCTCTCATTCACAATTATCCACACATTCACCCAAAATTGATATTTACCAAGTGTATTCACATTCACCAATCATCAAAAATTGCCTATTAACAAAGATAGAGAAAATTAAGTGCAAAAGTTTGAGGTAAAAAGATTAAACCAAAGTGGTAGTCTCAAAATGGGTAGGTTCTCGCCCATTTTATGAGCACTCTTGGCTTGCTTGTCCCTCCAAGGCTTGCAAGTGGCCAGTGTGTCAATCCAAGAGATGAAGAACCTAACATTAAAGCACAGTTCCTAACCGCAAAGGTTAACAATCACAGAAATTATCTCAAACCAAATATCTTTCAAGCAAATATCATCCACAATTAATTATTTGAGCTATTACTAAGAAAACTAAAGATAAAATAAATAAACCTCGATGGGTTACCTCCCATAAGGCCTTTAGTTATCTTCTTGGCAAGACGTTGTTGGCTACTTTAATCATCCTTCATAAGCAACGATCTAACTCCCTCTAAATTTTCTTCCACACCTCTATATGGTTTCAATCTCTGTCTGTTCACCTTAAATGCTCTGTCATTTCTTAAGCTTTGGATTTCCACTACTCCACTTGGTAGAACATCAACAACTCGGTATGGTCCAGACCATCGTGATTTCAATTTCCCCAGGAAAAGCCTCAATCGAGAGAGAAATAGTAGCACAAGCATTCCCGGGTGAAACTCTTTCCTAATCAAGTTCCTGTCATGGATGATCTTGGTCCTCTCCTTGTAGATTATTGCGTTCTCATAGGCTTGCAATCTGAATTCTTCCAACTCATTCAACTAGAGACTTCTCTCTTCTCCTACTTTGTCTTATTCCCAATTTAGCTTCCTGATAGCCAACCAAGCATGGTAGTCCAATTCTACGAGAAGATGGCATGATTTTCCAAATACCAACCTGTAAGGACTCATCCCAATGGGAGTTTTGTATGATGTCCTATATGCCCATAGAGCATCATTCAATCTGTCTTCCCAATCTTTCCTTGAAGACTTGATTATTTTTTCTAAGATATGCTTAATATGCATGTTGCTTACTTCGACATGTCTAGAAGTTTGTGGGTGGTACTGTGTGGCTACCTTGTGATGGACTCCATACTTCTTCATTAGGTTGCCAAAAATTATGTTGCAAAAATGGCTACCTCCATCACTGATTATAACACGTGGGGTCCCAAATCGAGCCAGAATATTTTCTTTTATAAACTTAACCACCTCATTGATATTGTTTGTCCTTGTGGCAACTGCTTCTACCCACTTTGAAACATAATCCACTCCTACCAAGATATAGTTGTTCCCCCTCGATAGTGGAAATGATCTCATAAAATCAAGTCCCTACGTATCAAATATCTCTACCACAAAGATCCTTGTCTGAGGCATCTCATTCCTCTTCCCAATTTTTCCTGTGTGCTGACATCTATCACATGCTGCACAGAACTGGTGGGCATCCCTGAACAAAGATTCCCAATAAAAACCTGATTGGAGCACCTTCAGTGCAGTCTTCCTAGCCCTAAAATGACCCCCGCACTGCAACTCATGGCAAAATTTGAGGATATTCCCCTATTCCGATTCCGGCACACACCTTCTGATTACCTGATCCGGACCATGCTTAAAAAGATATGGTTCGTCCTAGAAAAATTTCATAGCCCTTGCTATGAACCATTTCTTCCCCTGTGAATCTAGCTCTAGTGGAAGGACTCTGTGGGTTAAGTAGTTATCCAAATCAGCATACCAAGGCTCATCACCGTGTACTACCCACAACTACTCATCGGGGAAATTTTCTCTCAATGGAACCTCCTTCTCTCGTGATGGGCATTCCTGAACTAGTCTACTAAGATAGTCTGCTACCACATTCTCACAACCATTCTTATCTCTGATCTCTAAATCAAATTCCTAAAGTAACAAGACCCATTTGATCAACCTTGGTTTAGCATCCTTTTTTTGTAACAAATACTTGAGAGCTGAGTGATCCGATTGCACCACCACATTGGCGCCCACCAAATATTGACTACATTTTTCAAGTGTGAACGCCACTGCAAGAAATTCCTTCTCTATTGTAAAGTAATTTAGCTGAGCATCATTCAGAGTCCGTGATGCATAGTATATCACATGAGGGACCTTGTCAACTCTCTGTCCCAGTACAGCACCTATAACATAATCTGATGCGTAGCACATTAGCTCAAATGGTAATTCCCAATTTGGTGGTGTCAACACTAGGGTTGAGGTCAGGGCCAACTTCAATTACTGAAATGCTGCAAAGCACTTGTCATCAAATCCAAATTCCCTATCCTTCTAAAGGAGCTCACATAGCGGTCTTGAGATCTTTGAGAAATCTTAGATAAATCTTCTGTAAAAGCCCGCATGACCCAAGAAGAACCTGATGTCCTTAATATATTGAGGTGGAGGCAAACTCTTTATCACTTCAACCTTCGCCCGATCTACCTCTATACCCCTGCTAGAGATGATATGCCCCAAAACAATTCCTTGTTGCACCATGAAGTGGCATTTTTCCCAATTTAAAACCAAGCTATTTTATTTGCACCTTTTTAGAACCGAGGACAGGTTATCGAGGCATCTACTGAAAGAATCCCCAAAAATTGAGAAGTCATCTATAAAGACCTCTATGAGCTCTCCTATCATGTCTAAAAAAATAGAAGTCACACACCTTGGAACGTCCCTAGGGCATTATAAAGCCCGAAGGGCATCCTCCTATAGGCATAAGTGTCGAATGGACATGTAGATGTCGTCTTCTCTTGATCCTCTAGAGCTATTGCTATCTAGTTGTACCCTGAGTACCCATCCAGAAAGCAATAAAAATTGTGCCCTGCCAACAGTTCTAGCATACGATCGATAAGGGTAATGGGAAGTGTTCTTTCTTGCTGGCTGTGTTCAATTTCCTATAATCTATGCACACCTGCCACCCCGTCTGAAGCCTCTGAGCCACTAGCTCTTTCTTCTCATTCTCCATTACTGTAATACCAGATTTCTTAGGCACGACAAGAATTAGACTGACCCATCGACTATCTGATATAGGGTATATGATCCCGGCATTCCATAGCTTCAAGATCTCTTTCTTGACAACTTCTGCTGATGGGGTTAAGTCTTCTCTAGGCTTCCCTAGTGGGTTTAGTGTTTTCTCCCAATAGGATCTTATGCATACAGACAGTAGGGCTAATTCCCTTGATATCTTCTATAGTCCATGTTATTGCCCCCATATGCTCTCCTTACGCCTCGAGTAACCTTCTTTTTGGATATCTATCTAAGCTTGCAGAAATGATCACCGGACTTCTCTTTTCTTCATCAAGATAAACATACTTCAACTCAGGTAGAAGTGGTTTGAGTTCTAATTCATGGAACTTTTCTCCATGTGCCTCTATGTCTTATTTTCTCAACTTGCCCGGGTTACTTCCCTTATCTTTTATGACTTGTTCTGGGCCTTCATCATCACTTCATAGGCTCGCATCTTCATAGCTCTCAGTTCTTCCTAACCTTTATTCTACAACCTCATCTAACTCATCTTCTAACATGTTTACCTTTTGGCAGTCGTCTGATCCAATTGGGTAGGTCATACAGTCAAAAATGTTGAACTATACTGTTTCATCCAAAACTTTCACAGTCAGCTTTCCTTCGTTCATATCTATCACAACCCGAGTTGTAGCCGTGAACGGACGCCCAAGTAGAAGCTTCACATCCTTTCATCTCTCCCTTCATCCATGTCAATAGCTACAAAATCCGTCGGGATTATCAATTTCTTAACTTGAATGAAGACATCATCCACTATACCCTTAGGACTCCTTGATGATGAATCTGCAAGAACAAGTGACATGGTGGTGGGTCTTAGGTCCGTGAGGCCTAACTTTTGGTAGACAAAAAATGGCATGAGGCTAATACTCGCCCTAGAGTCTAACATTGCTCTCTCTTGGTTGGCCCCTCATATGTTGATGTCAATCATAAAACTCCCTGGGTCCTTCATTTTATGAGGCAAAGTCTTTTGAATTATTGCACTGACATTCACATTCAATCGTTCCTACTACTTTGGCCTAAACCTCTCATTATCTTTCCTTAGTTCTTTGTAGAACTTACCATAAGCCGGCATCTATTGGATTGCATCCAACAAAGGCAAATTGACATTTACCTTAGATAAAATGTAGTAGATGTCTTGGAAAGATTTCTCTATCTTGGATTCTTCAACCTTCCGGGAAAGGGTATAGGTGGATTGTAGGGATTAGGTGACTTGTGGAGTTGTGCCCTAGATTCCAGTAGAGTAGCTTCATTCTTGTCTTCATTTTCTACCTCTTTTTCAACTTTGCCTTCCTCTTGTGTTCTTTCCCCTTCTTCTGCAGTACTTTCTTTGCTTCTATCCCCTAGTATCCGTCCACTTCTAAGGACTGTCTTTGCCTGTTCTGGTTGGCTAGGAAACTTATCTTTCTCCTTTTCTCTCAAAATTTCTACCAACTACCCAATATGCTTCTCAATGTTTCGAATGGAGACATGTATCCCATTCGCCCTCTTTTCATTTTCCATGATATATCTTTGCAACTTCTCCCTTATTTTCCTCTCCGACTCTTGGAATTCATGTGTTGTTTATTGAGTTAGCTGCGCAAAACTCCTTATTTGTTTTTCAAGAGGATCAATGCCTATCTGACAAGTATCACCACACTCTTGGTAGCTAAAACACTCTTTGTGTGATTGTTGTGGTGCTTGCCAAGATGGCTTAAGCTCTTCACCTATAAGCTCGTTAAATTTCACTAAATTCCACACTTGTTCTTCAAGTGAAAAGGCTTCGATCTCACAGTTGTTCCCTTGAAGTTCCAGGCCAATTCCCCATTATTGGTCAAAGGGGTAGTCATACATCCCATAGCTCGTCCTTGAATCTTGCTAGAAATAGTCCATGAATCCTAAAACAAACAGAACAAAAATACCAAAAGAAGTAAAAAAAGAAACTAAAGAAACTAAAAATACTAACCAAAGCAAAATCAAATCATAACTATGTACGCCGATCCCCGGCAGCGGTGCCATTTTGAACGTGACTTTTGCCGTGTATGCAATATTCAAACAAATTTAAAATCCAAAGATGCACTTAACAAGAATAAACCTAGTATATGGCAAATAGGGGTAACGTTCCACAGAGATCGGGCTATAGCTATGATTAAACTAATACATTAGTAAAAATGCAAAAGAAGTAAATTGATATGGTTTTTGAGATAAATTTAACTAGAATTCAAACTAAGCTTAACTAATGAAAAATGCAACTAAATTGGTGGGTGAAAATGAATGATGTGTAGATTAAGGAATTGATGAATTCAATTAAATAATGAACTCACATTAATGATCATTAACAAATGTAACCACCCTAGGATGTATAGGATTGGTTATTTCCCACCTATGAGTGTCCAATCTATCATGTATAGTATTGACCACCCACCCATAGTAGTGTAATTAATGAACATCTATCACATAAGGGACTAATCTCTTGTTAAATTCACCAACCTAGGATGTATAGTTTGATGCTTAATCCATCACAAGCAACCAATCTTAGGATGTATAGTCTTGGTTACTCTTTAAAGATTAGATATGTATGAGATTAATGAGTAAGGATTTTACTTGAGTCATGTACTCTTGTTAAATCCTTCTATTCAAATGAGCTTAGAGAGCCAAGCATCATGTATACTCAATTCTCTACACATATAATTTCTAAAACAAATTGTAAAGAGAGTCATGTACAATCCAAAACAATTTGTTCTTAAAATCAATTAAAACCAATGAATAGAACATATTAGATATATTTACTGAAAGAAATTAAGTTCATTACAAATACCCATATTTACATGTGAATCACATCAATCCCTTAATAGGATTTAGCTACTCATGACAAATGAAATAAAAAGATAAAGAGGAGGGAAAAAAAGGACCCATGTACAACCTTATTTCTTCAAGCTCAAATCCACCTCCAGTGTCCTTTTTGAGTAGCAATTAATGAGTTTGATGTGTGGGTTTTGATGATTTTGGGAGAGAAAGGTTTTTAGATTTAGAGAGAGAGAAAGATATAAATGGAATGGGTGTATCCCCCTCCTTTATGACCTAACAAATGATTATATATATAGCTCTCCCAAAATGAGTCAGATTTTACTGATGTGGCAGTACCTAACACTTGTATAGCACGAGTATAGCATGAGTAAGGGACTCGTGCAGTCTTCATTTTTCATCCTATTTTGTGCGATGTGCACGGGTAAGTGATCTGTGTAGTACTCGTGCAATTGGCTCTTGCCCGAGGATCTGCTCCCTGGTTTAGTGAACTACACGGGTAGTACACGGGTGATACCCGTGTAGTTAGCCGTGCACTATGACCTTCCCACAATTCCTCTTCCGGTGCACGGGTAGTGCACGAGTATACTACCCGTGCACTATGGCCATCAACACACCATTTTGCACAACTTGTCTCCTTTTTATCCCATTTCTAGTTTTTTCACCTGGTGCCTGTAATATCAACAAAAGAGCCATAAATACACGTAAAAACACCCAAGAATGAGACATGGAAAAGATATAAGGGCTAAAATATATGACATTTTTGGCTCGATCATCTACGTCCCTACTCAATTTTGTAGAAGTACCGAGTGAGAGAAAGGAAACATCTCCACTGAGGCAGAGGGTATCTTGAGGAACATCATTGCCCGGTCATACATGAACCTAAAGTTCCCCACTTTTGATCCTTTTAAGCCCACTAGAGTAGACTTCTACCTCCGTATATCGCATGCTCAACCAGGTACATAAAATTCTCCTTTATCCTTTGGTTCTTTCTATATTATGGGCCTTCTTTTTTGGGTGATGCCAATTCTTTTTGCCATAGTTTCTACAGTGCCTCTTCCGGTTCAGGGATCGCTTCCTAATCAAGGAGGTCATCGTCACTCTCCTTCCCAATCAGGACCAACATCCCAAGAGACTTCTCCTACTATTCCTCCTCTTTGCCCCGATACTATCATTGGGGCTAGTACCTCCTTTGAACCAGTCCAATAGGTGATAATCCCAAACCTGGTTCCGTTAAGGTTTCCTCTTCGTCCTTCTGTTCCAATTTTATCGGTCCCTCGCTTCGCTCCAACTTAGCCGAAATGGCAGCCAAGCTTGAGAGGATCCAGGATTCTCCTGATCAGGTCCAGAGATAAGATCCTATTACCCCCCCCCCCCTAGTGGATATTCACCACCAGTATCTTCTCCTCCTTCAGTTGTTCAAGTTGATCGACCAAGTAAGATGGACAAGTAAAAAAGTACTGGTCCTGCTACCGCTTCCCCTACTGATCCTCTTACCCGATTCAGCTCGCAGTCAAGAAGCACTAGTCAGGATGAGGTTCTGTCCCGGTTTAAGGCGGCGTTCCCCAATGGTAGCCTACACTCAATGTCTTCGATGCCTCTTGACATCTTGATCACTAAGGGATCTGCCCTCCTGGCCGAGGTATGGTCTTTAACCCTTTCTCTAATCTGGTTCAATTCTAGGAATGTACTTATCTCATTCCTCTTCTTTGCATTTTGCAGGCTTTCAAGTTCACTCTGGTGTTGGGTCAGGAGGCAACCGCATTTCAAGAGGAGGCCAATGTTTCCAAGGTAGAGCTAGAGGAAGCCAAGCTGGATATGACCAGGGCAGAGGGAAACGTGGCTTTCTTGAACAAGGTCGTGGTAGAAGCTGAGAAGTCCGCAATAGCAACACAGGTGGACTTGGAGCGGTAGAAGCATGCATATGATATGGAGCGGTTGAAGTCTACACGTTGTGCCACTAAGAGAAAAGCTTTGAAGGAGAAGAAGAACCTACTGGAAAAAGGGGATTAAGCCTTGCGTGATAAGGTGACCACTCTAGAGGCCAAAGTGGATGCATCCTATAGAGAAGGATACTTCTTCGCTGCCTTCTAGGTTGCTCAAGCACTTCACCCTCATTTTGAATTGAGCTCGATCAGTGGATGGGATCGGGACAATATCATGGCCTGAGTTTCTCAGCTTTCGGATGCCGCCCCGATTAAGGTGGGGCTTTCCCAGGCTAGTAATGTCTCTACTGATAGCGATGATGCACTGCCTATCTCTTCCATCTTGCAGGGTCAGACCAAGAAGGAGCCAAGGTTACCGATCCCAGCTGATCCAGTAGAAGTAGTTGAATGAGCGCTTCCTGATCCCATTATTTCTCAAGATGAGCCAGGGGTGTCAATAGTTGATGATGCCCCAACTGATCCAAATACGTCAGGAACCGGAGGGGTTGAAGCCAATGCTGCTAAAGATGCCATCATGGAAAGAGATGTGGAGGTAGGAGGCGAGAAGGCCACTGATCCCTCTGCGTGATAGTTTCGGCACCCTTCTCATTACTGGAAACTCCCTCTATATGCCTCATGTGCGCATGTTAAATTCCGGTAGGATTTGGTACCTCGACGCTAACTTGTAGCCATGTTAAGATTACTTGAAGTGTGACTCTCGATAGGCACTCAATCTTTTCACTGCATTCAGGAATGTTTTGGGAGTTAGTCCCCTAAGAGCACTCAACCTAAGGTAACTAAGGTCACTTTAGCACAAAGTCCTCCTTGGAGAGATTGTGTTCCGTCCAAGGCCTCGGGAGTACCGTATAGGCTCTCCTGATCTTGAGGATATGTCAGCAACTAGGCCACAAATTCGGATCCTCGGTCTGGTAGGCAACTAAGGACACTTGCGCACCATACCCCTTCTAGAGAGATTGGGTTCCGTTTAGGGCATTAGGAGTGCCATGTGGCTCTAGCGGTCTTAAGGCGATCATAGGCGAAAGTAATACCAAGGAGAAATTAGTAGGAGAAAAACTTCTTTATTAATCATGTTTAGGCGATACAAAGCAAACTCAAAGCGATATAAACCAAGGCTATAAAAGATAATGTTTAACCCACTTCTGCAGGCTTCATAGGCAGAACCTTTGAGGTGATCTGTGTTCCTGGTATGGTCAATAGAGTGACCTTCCATGTCCTTCAGCTTGTAAGCCCCATTCTGGACTACCATCTTTATAAGGTAGGGTCCTTCCCAATTTGGAGCTAGTACCCTATAAGACCTCTGCTGGGTATTCTGGGTAACCTTCATGAGGACTAAGTCCCCTTTTTTAAAGCTCTGGGTTCTAACCCTTTTATTAAAGTACCGGGCAATCCTGCTTTGGTAGAATCCCATCCGCTTTGCAATGCTGCCCTACCTCTCTTTCAGAAGGTCCAGGCTAGCTCTTAGCTTGACCTCGTTGCTTTCTGGTTCAAAGTGTTAAACTCTGAAGGATGCCAGATTGTGTTCAATTGGTAGAACCGCTTTTACTTCGAAAGCCAGTGAGTAAGGGGTTTCTTAGTAGCAGTCCTCTTCATTTTTAGGTAAGCTTATAACACATTAGGGAGCTTTTCCACCCATTTTCCTTCTTTTGTTGGATATTCTTCTTTTGAGCTTCTTAATGGTCTTGTTAGTCACTTCTACCAGCCCATTAGTCTGAGGGTGAGCTACCGATGCAAAGCGAAGCTCAATACCCAAGTCTTCACAAAAATCTCAGAACCAGGCCTTGTCAAACTGCTTTCCCAGATCAGTGATTATGGCCATGGGAGTTCCAAACTGGCAGATAACATTTTTCTTGATGAAGCTCGTGGTATTTGCCTCGGTTATTCAGCAAAGGGACTCTGCCTCTACCCATCGGGTAAAGTAATCAATAGCCACTATTACATGCTTAGCTTGACCAGGTGCGGTTGGGAGAGGTCCAATGAGGTCTACTCCCCATATGGCGAATGGATAAGGCAAACTAATGGAGGAAAGCTGTTTCGAGGGTAAGTGGCTGAGGTTCGCTGTCTTTTGGTAGGATTCACAGGACTGTGCAAACTACTTTGTATCCTGGTGTAAGATAGGCCAAAAGTAACCCATACAGAGCACTTGGTATGCTAGGGTTTCACCTTATATGTGTTTCCCGCAGTCCCTCGAGTGCAACTCCTCTAATTCCCATCTCGCATCATCAAGATGTAGGCATGTCAGCAGTGATAGAGATTTTCCCCTGTGGTAAGAGTATCCATCGACCAGGCAGTATCGGGTAGCGGCCCTTTTGACCTTGCGTGCCTGATCTGGATCTTCTGGGAGCCTTTTATTTTAGAGATAATCAATGATAGGATCCATCCAGTAGTAGAATCGGTCTACCAGGTTCACCTATTTACCTTTGGTTATGCTAGACCGAGGAATCAGTTGGAGCGGTACCCTGTTTGGTAACGTTTGTCCTCCGGTTGTGGCAATTTTAGCCAGGACATCAGCCCATTGATTTCACTCTCTGGGAACCTATTCTATTTTCACTTCTTTAAACTTTGTCATAGCTTCATGGACCTTCCCGAGGTATACTGCGATGTTTTAACCATTTGTCTGGTATTTCCAGGTTACCTTGTTGACTACCAACAACGGATCACTCATAACGAGGAGGAAATCTACGCCAAGCTCTTTGGCCACCTTCATTCCTACTAACAAGTCCTCATACTTGGTTTTGTAACTGGTAGCGCTAAATTCAAACCTGAAGCAATGGCAACACTCAATTCCCTTAGGATTAGTCAAGACAATCATTGCCCCGTTACCTGCCTGGTTCGATGCTCCATCTGTATAAAGTATCCAGATTTCACAATCGGTGGGCCATTATGGGGATTCCTTTTCTAAACAAGGAGCTAGGTCTGAGTCCGTGGTGGCATTCGAATCAAATGTCAAGCTGAACTCTGCCATGAAATCGGCCAAGACCTGGGCTTTAATGGTGGTCCTTGCCTTACACTTCATGTCATATTGGGTGAGCTTTAAAGCCCACAAGACTAGTCTGCCCGATACATCCGGCCTCTGAAGGAATTGTCTCAAATGTCGATTCATGACCTCCACGGTCGTGTGTGCATAGAAATAAGGCTAGAGCTTCCGGTAGTGGTTACAAGTGCATAGGCGAGCTTCTCTATAAGGGTGTAGTTCTTCTCGTACCTGGTCAAGGCGCGGCTCACATAATAAATGAGCCTCTAAACCATATCCCCGCACTCCCTTACCGAGGCTCCACTAGTAGCGGTCTCTGATATGGCCAAGTATTGTTGCAATTCCTCCCCTGGTATAGGTTTCACTAGTAGCGGTGAGCTAGTTAAATAGCCTTTCAAAGACTGGAAGGCCTGCTCACTCTCATGATCCCACTTCATTTTCTTTCCCTGCTTGATAATTTAAAAGAAAGGAGTACACTTATTTGTGGATGAGATAAAAAGAGGTTCAGTGCTGCTACCCTGCCAGTTAACCCTTATACCTGCTTGAGAGTGGTAGGAGATTCAAGGTCTATGATGGCCTTGATCTTCTTGGGGTTAGCTTCAATCCCTCTTTTATGCACCATGAACCCAAGGCATTTTCCCGCTACTACTCTGAAGGCACATTTAGTAGGGTTTAATAACATCTGGTTTTCTCTTACCACCTAAAAAGTCTAGCGTAGGTGATCATGGTGTTGGCCCGCTACTTGAGACTTGGTGATCATGTCATCTACGTACACTCCTATGGTTCTTCCTATATGCTCCTTAAATAACCTGTTCACCAATCGCTGATAGGTGGCATCTGTATTTTTAAGACCAAACGGCACTACCTTGCAATAGTATAGGCCTTGCCCAGTAATAAAACTGGTCTTGTCCTGATCAACTGGGTGCATCATGATCTGGTTGTACCCAAAAAGTTATCCATAAAATTTAGAAGCTTGTTTCCAACTGTGGAGTTAACCAACTGATCTATCTTTGGCAGGGTAAAGCTATCTTTCGGGCAACCTCAGTTAAGATCTGTGTAGTCCACACACATGCGCCATTTCCCATTTGCTTTTGTTACCATGACCACATTGGCTATCCATTATGGGTATAGGGATTCCCTGATAAACTTGTCTTTTGGGAGCTTGTCTACTTCTTCCTGTACCGCAGTATTGCGTTATAGGTTGAAATGTCGTCACTTCTGCTTGACTGGCTTGAAAGTTGCATCCACTGCCAACCTAAGGGCAGCTAAAGTAAGGGGAATCCCGGGCATCTTGTCATGACTCCAAGCGAATATATCATTGTATTCTCTAAAGAGTTTTATCAGGCTCTCATTGACTTCCCTTTCTAATGAGGCCCTTATTTTCAACAATTTAGAGGGATCACCTTCCCTAACGGGTACCTCCTCTAGTTCCCCCACTTGGTATCCACCGGTGCATCCTTGATTCTCTTCTTCCCCCGGTTCTTCTTCCTCTTCAATCATACCTGGTACTCCTACTTCTTCCAGATTATCGTTGCCTTCCTCCGGTGTCTCCCTGCTTGGTACAGCAGTCACATGTGCGCATTGTTTGACTAATGCCGTGGGACAGATGGATACTGCGTAGCACTTTCACACTGCTTGCTGATCACCTCGAACTTCTCCTACACCGCTTCTTACCGGGAACTTCAGGACTTTATGATAGATGGACAGTACTCCTCTAATTCCTGATATGAAAGGTCTTCCTAAGATGAAGTTGTAGGCTGATTGGGTATCGACTACAACAAAGTATGCCGTTCTGTTCTGTTGGAGAGGAGCTTCCCCAATAATCACAGAGAGGATCCTTGATCTAGTGGGCATCAGCGAGTCACCGATGAATCCATACAAAGGAGTGGTATAGCTGTTGTAGCATGGGTTTTTCAAGTTGAACTTCTCGAGCGCTCCCTTAAAAAGGATATAGACGCTACTCCAAGTATCAATCAGAACGGGGTGAGCCTGACAGTTGGCTATATGTACAGTAATAACCATGTGGTCATCCTGTGGCGACTCTAAGAACATCACGACCTGCAGCGAGCTTAGGTATCTTCTTGGCAAGATTCTTTCTTGAATTATTTGAGGTTCCCGCTAATGTGGGACCTCCGCTGATGGTATAGATGATTTGGATCTGCTGCATTAGATCCTTTCCTTTGTCTTTTCTTCTTATTTTTGTTTCTTGAATCTCTCATTGCACCTCCTTCTCTATCTTGATGTTGTCCTACACTTGCTGTAAAAATTATGTTAAAAGACCACCCCTTACCAAACCTTCAATCTAGTTGCGGAGGCTGTAACATTTTGACGTGTTATGCCCCACATCCTCATGTAAGTCACAGTATTTGTAACGGTTACTTTTGTCTGCCAAGTGCTTCATAGGACCGGGCTTTCTGAGCAACCCCTTATCACGGATGGCGAGGTATCTAGTTTCTTGGGAGGCATTGAGAAAGGTATAATGGTTGTATTATTCTTCCCCCATGGTTACCCAAGCTACTTCTCTTGGCGGTGGTGTTGCTATAGGAGGGGCCTTTCTTGCCTGGCACCGCTCCCGCTGTGAGGGAAAATAAGTTTACTGGTAAGCAGATTGATTATGGGTTGATTCTGAATCTTCTGAACTTGCCTCGATTTTGGGACTTCCTTCTTTGAAAGCTTAGCAGATCTCGTTTCATCATGCTCGATCTTGTTTTTGAACTGTTCGTCTATCTCTACCTGCTCCAAGGCCCTAGTGTAGACCTCATGATACATCTCAAGCAGGTGCTTTGCAAACAATCGGAACAACCAATAGGCCTATAGGTTTCTCCAAAGATTAGCTAAGGTCTCTTTCTCTGATGAACTACTCCCATCTTAATCACTTATTTATGGAATTTCTCCACTTAGGATTTCACCGACTCTCCCCGCTTTTGGACTACTTACTGGAGCAGGAAGGGGTCTTTAGGATGGAATTTGATGCCCTGGAATTGAGCATAAAAATCCTTGGTGAGATGTGTAAAGGAAATTATAATACTTGGGGTAGTTTTCTACACCAAGTCTTGGCACAATCAGTCAAAGTTGAGGGGAGCATCCTACATATCGCCAATCCGGTAGCATTCTAGACTTTCATCCGGTGTACGAAGTTCTCTAGGCAGCTCAGAGGGTCTTCTGATCCAAAATATTTCTCAGTTGGCATTATAAACTTAGGCAGCAACTCGGCTTCCCTGATCCTTCTTTAGAATGGTGCGTTCATTTTTCCAAAGGGATCCTTCTGTATTTCCCGATGTTTCCAATTCCTCAACTCTTCAATCTCTTTGGCCATCTTGGCCACCTTGGCCATCTGGTCCTTAAGGTGCTTGGGTCCATTGTCCTTAGACTGAGCTTTTGAGCCTTCATTGTCTGATGTTTCTGATGCAACGGTTGTATCCTTGCGCACCTCTTCTCGAAGGTGGTTTCCTTAGGAGCTCCTTCTTGGCCCGGTACTACCACCAGCGTCGAACCGTAGGGGTCTCTCATCTGCTACTGGTCTGGATGTAGGTTAATTTTCCCTAGGAGGGATATCAACAACGGATTTAACCTGTCGGGGTCAAAAATCTGTGGGGCTATCTGAAACTTGAGGTTGTTGCCCGAGCCTATCAAAGGCCAGTACCCGGGTATCTGGTCTAGTTTCTCCCACGGTCTGGGGTACTTTGAACAGATGGGTGATTCCTTCGGTGATCATCCGAAGGCGGATGCTTTCCACGAAAGCTGCAGTGTGCTGTTCCAAGATACCTCAATTCATTTTCGGGACAGTTAGGTCATGGGGCGCGGAGCGCTCATTCGATAGCAGAACTGATGCTAGGTTGTGGTGCCTCGGTCACCTTCCATGCTTTTGAAGTCTTTCGGTAGAAGTTGAAAATACACTCTTAACGTGTGTCTACAACCTAAAGGGGGGGGGGGGGGGGGGGTGAATGGGTTGTTAATCGATTATTACCAATTTTTTGATTAGTCAATATTAAACAAATAACCCAATTAAATCAAACATACAAAATCAAGTGTAAAGTGCGGAATAATAAATAACACTTGATTTTTACGTGGAAACCCTTAAACAAAGGGAAAAACCACGGGCTATCCTCCTAGCCACACACGATCCTCAAATCTACTATATGAGTAAAACGTTACACCCTCAAGTGATACTCGGACTCTCACTCTAGATAACCTCAGGCTATGGACACTACCACTCGCCACTCTTGGTTCAATCCCTAGTGATATCCACTGATACACTACTATCGGCGTGAGCACCTCCTACTCTACCCGCAGGTCTTTTACAATGGATTCTTGACCAATGCTTGCCAACCACAACTTGGTTGCAAGACTACAATGCTTGTGCAACTTCACCCGAAGCCACAAGACTTTGACTCAATGAAGAGTATAGGGTCTAAGTGAACAATCAATGAATGCTCAACACAATATATGTTAGACCAAACATACAATGCTTAACTAGATGTAGATAATGCAATACAACATCCTAGTTATCAAATAATGCCTACATGTACATACATGAGGTCTCAATTAGTTGTAGAGAAATTCTAACAACCTAATTGTCACTTAAATTCACATAAACATTCATAAACTTGACTAGATGCACAAAGTCAACCTAATCATCAATTAAGCATACATGAATATTTATGGATTAGCTATTTAGGCATATATGACCTAATAATGCAAGCTATCACAAACATACACAATCAAATATTCATGAACATTAACTAGTTGATTAAAACACAATTTCTCAACCTAGTTATCAATTAATCACACATGAATATTTATGACCTAGCTTTTAGGCAAAAATGACCTAATCAATTAAGCTATCAAAATACAAACCCAATCATGTTATCAAGACTCATAAATATGCAATAGAGTAGAGTCTAGGTATTTAATCATGCAATAAATACCTAATCTAGAGTAAGAAGAACAATAAATGATATTCAAAGAAGTTCTTGCTTACCTAGTCATGAAACAATGAAGACCCATGCTCAAATGATGTTGAATGATGCAATATGGAGATAGGTTTTGGGTTTGGAGAGTCAAAGCTGCTTTCTCTCTCTAGGAGCTCTAACCTCTCTCTAAATATGAATTTTTGAGCTCATATCGGCCAAGAAGAGGAAAGGAAGAATATATATGAAGCCCTAGATCAAACTACATCGTTTTGAACTTGGGAACCAGAATCCCGTCAAAACCGCTTGCTAGACCGCGGCACAGGTAAGTGTCCAGACCGCGGTACATACAGCAGTGCACCGTCTGGACTACACCGCGGTTGGGACCGCTGTTCGTGCAAGTGCACAGGTCGCGGTCCACGTCGCGCATGACGCACTGGAGAATACCGCTCCGTGCGCCGCGGAGCAAGCAAAGCCTGCCGAGCGGTCTAGGCCGTGCCAAAGGGAAAAATCCCTTTTTAACACTCAAGACAAAAGTCAATCTTACATGAATGTTGTGCAAGTGTGAAGTGAGTGAGATGCACACAATGAAGCACAATTAACATGTCAAACATGTTATCAACTAAGATACAATGCAAGATATGATATCTAATGTAAGCTAGTGAGTGTTTTAGAAAAGGATGCACACTTATACAAACAATAAAGAACACGAATGCAAGATAAACAAAACATGCATGAAGTGTGTGTGTGCACCTAAACTCTTCAAGAGACAAAGTCAAGTGAATATACCTTTTGCTCTTGAAGTCATGGAGATGCTTGGAAGCTTGCCAATACGGACCTAAGCTACCCATTACACAATCATCCCCAATGTGGTGGTTTTTCATGAAATAAGCCAATCATAAAATCGAGGTCCTTACAGAAGTAAGTGATTGGAGCCCCGATGGGTCGGACTGCCCTCGAGAGGATCGGAGCCTCATCTTCCCGCTTTATGGTAGAGCTAAGCAATCTCCTTTAAGAAAAATAAAGTGGAAACTTCCCACAGATAGCGCCAAGAGGTGTTAACCGAGAAATCGTAAATGGAGATTTCTTACTAACACTTTAAACCGCAACCTGGTAGGTCACGGTTGGAGGGGTACTGCTTGGTAACGGTGAATGCCAGGTAAAGATGAAAATATGTAATATAGATATAAAACAATGATATCTATATGTTACATCATGTGATAGACAATGGAGGATACACAACTAGATGATACAATGGTGGTGTAGAGGGAATTCAGGCAAGGAATTTTTGACACTATAGGCGATAGCAGACTCGTGCTAATCGATAAGTAGAAGTTGGCTCAAGAGCCGATGGTGTCTGTATTTTTAGTAGGCAAGTAGATTTTCTTCATATGGCCTCTTTTTCAAAGAGAGATCTCTGCAACATTTATATCCTTTCTTGACATGGTTCAATCCCGTTGTCCATTCCGTTAATTGGGTCAATCATTTAGTAACTAAGGGAATATTAATTTGGCGTTGATGGTGGCTGTGTTTAAGCGCGGGAATTGTCCCCTTAATCAGATACATTCTTCCATTTCGATAGGATTGATGTGGTTGACTATCTCCATTAATGGCGTTGTGAATGGCGGGAAAATGTCAACTTTCTCTCCTTTTCTGTTGGAGGTGCTATGCTATTAAATATTTCTTTCCTCAAGACATGATCTTACTTCCCTCGTCGACTCCCTCTATGCTAGGTAGACGAGAAGTGTTTGGTGGACCGGTGCGGGATAGGAACCTTGGTACTGGGGTATCGGGTACCACGGACCGTGGTACCAGTGCTCTTAGGTATCAGGGAACTAGTGTGCCGTGACATCGGGGCTCTCTGGACCGTGATATCAACATTTCTTGGTACCAGGGAACCGGGGTAACCCTGATCCTGGTTTTGGTTTGCATGTGGCTGGTTGTGGGCGTGCTAATCCGGGTCCTTTCATGGGATGGCCCGAAGCTTCTTATATCACTCCCTACCTTGAGCAGTTTTGGTGGGAGAGAAAAAATCATTCTTTGACCTCTTGCCTTGTTAGGCGGTTAACAATTTTTTCCCTTAAATTATGTCTATTTATGTAATTTTGGTAAAGGGAAAAAAATAATACATAATTAAAAAAGTGGGTATAAAAGGGGTGCACATTCCAATTTTGAGGAGTACAAATATCGTCACATTTAAGAAATAAATAAAAATAAAAAAAAATCTTGATTTATTGTTTTTTGAGTTTTTATAACTCAACCCATTAACGGCTCGACCCAATAAATCTAGAACCATCATCCTCTTTTTTTTTTTTTTTGGCAAGTGAGTTGGGTGTAATTTACTTGGGATAAATTAACAAATAATAGATAAGCAGAGTATTATATTGTACATTTTGTTCCTACACATAATCTACGAATGTTTTGGACAATTACATTTTTTTTATACATGGTCATCCTTCACAACTATAATTTATTTTAAAAGAAAATAATAATACTAGATTGTCTAAAATATTTGTCAAAACCCATGTACAAATAATATGGCATAAGTTGTCAAAATCATATCACTCACACCATAGTAACATGATTCACAGGATCTTGACAACTTATATATCATATAATTTTGGACAAACATTTTGGACAATTTAACATTATTTAAAAAAAAACTCACAAGTATAACTTGTATATTCAAAAAAAAAAAAACAACAGTAACTTCTATTTTTTAAACATCCTATCATATTCCTTCCATTAAAAAATTATGAAATTATTTTTTTAAAAATAAATAAATGATCAAACTAAAACAACTTAAATTTGTAACTTCAACATCTCAACTACTCATATGGTTTTAATCCAATGGTTGAGTCTGACCCATAAATAAATAACATATTATGAAATTGAGGTGATCCATTGTCATTGATAAGTCCCTTAACATCTATAATATTTTAACATATAATATTTTAATCATGCCTCCCTCCTCTAACTCTCAAATTTGTGTTTGTTAAAAAAAAAAAGTTTAATCTATTGTAAGTTTTGAATTGTTTTTTTTTTTAATTTCCAATGTTGAAAAGCTATGGCAGCCGGCCTCTTGTGCTTATTGTTAATTTTTGTGTTGTTAAATAAGTGTCCCTCCAAAATAAAATTCCTTCGTACATGTTTGCATTCTGTAGTATCTACAACTACTCTCAAATCACAATAAAAAAAAGCATATAAGTTATATACCAATCGTCATCAGAAAAGAACATTAAAAAAGGCAAAAGAAAATTTATTTATTTATTACAAAATATCATCGCACTGGACCTACTAATACATCATATAAGTTATAAGTATTACGATTACAATACTGTACTGTACGTTTCTATTCTTTGTTTTTACAAGTGCACTATTCATATATATTACTATTCATACTTGACAAATCAAAGAATGACAGAACATGAAGGAGAAAAATCAAACACAATTAAATGGTTAATTCCTTAAAAACACCCAACTTCAACATACAAAATTTACACAAAATTGAAAAGAAAAATAAAGAAAGAAACAAGTGCTTTGATTTTATATAACAAATTTGTAATGGAAAAACCTACTAAAAAAAACACAGGCTCCATCACAAAATCTCTCTCACAAAACCACCCAACCAAAAAATAAATAAAAGGATCAGGGAGACATGGAATATTCAAAGCTGTTTCCTCTGCAATATCTGAGCTGCAAAGAAATCTGCCTCTCAATCTGAAGCTGCTTATGAAAATTTGCAATGAACATTTCAGCCCTCTTATCAATATCATCTTCCGATGGATAGCTTATGGTTCTATGAAGTGATGGTGATCCCCTGTAAGAATTTGGAGAGTCATGATACGCCTCCGTGTCATCCGTACACGCCGTCAAGCCAGGCCTGTCATTAAAGCTCAGGTGGCGGTTGCTGGCGGAGCCACCAAGCATGGAAGCGATTCGCCACCGGTTAAGATTGAAGTTGAGTAAGAATTTCACCTTCTTCACGGCTGTCCTCAGGCGGCTTAGCACGGAGCAGTTGGTCTTGGGCATGTTCAAAAACTATGTTACGTACGTACCTTTGAATGAATAAATGAATTGTAGATCAAAACGTGTTTTCTTTTTTGAAGATCAAAATAAAAGAATTTCGAGAGGAATTTGAGGGGTTTTTTTTTTTATAAATGATGATGAGGAGGAGAATCGAAGGAAAGAGATGGTCATATATATATGAAAATTTTCACATCAGTACATACTGATTTATCAGCATACTGATTTATCAGTGCATTGCATGTGGATTCAATTGCTTTGACTCAGTCTGTATGCATTTGTCATTAGTTATCCATAATCTATGGCTCACATGCAATGCACTGATGTATTTTATATCAGTACGCACCGAGGAGAAAATAACTATATATATATACACAATTTTTCTATTGTCAGTTCGTCTTGATATAAAATATATCAGGAAGAAGAATGTGAACCATTAGATTTACATACTTTGACTCAAAGTGTATGCACTTGTCAAAACTTCTCTATAATCTATGGTCCACATTCTTCGTCCTGATATATTTTATACCAGGATGAACTGACAGTAGAAAGACTATATATATATAAATTATATTGTCAGTTCGTCTTGAAATACTTTGACTCAAAGTGTATGCACTTATCAAAACTTCTCTATAATCTGTGGTTCACATTCTTCGTCCTGATATATTTTATATCAGAATGAACTGATAGTAAAAAAAACTATATATATATATATACAGTCATTTTCCTGTCATTGCGCACTGATAGAATTATATAAGGACATTGAATGTGAGCCACTCATTTATAAAAGAGTTTTGACAAGTACATACATGTCAAGTCAAAATATGTAAAATAAGTGACTCACATTCAATGTCCTTATATAATTCTATCGGTGCGCACTTATTTGAAAATTATTATATATATATATATATATATATATATATATATATATATAAAGTAAAATGGATGAAGTTGCTGAGTAAGTTATTGTGAAGAGAAAATGCGTACAAGATTGGAGTAGCGTGTGGTGTTGACAGCAACAAAGTTGGATTTTTATATCGGGTGAAGTGTATTGAAGTATTGTCAAAACTTTGATTGATTCATGTTTTGCTTTCCTAAGGCATATGATTACATGGAGGAATATACTTTTGACATGCAACTTTTGCATTATGGTCAAACTTGACAACATTACTCTATTGTTTTCTTTATATATAATATGATCACTTAAGTTTTTCTTTTAACAATTAAACAGATGTACTTATCAAGATTAAACACTATTATCAAGATTAAACACTATAAACAGGTCCAAATGTCTATTTTCATAATCGAAAAAAATCAGCTTCTAATATCGGGAGAGGCCTACACTTAGGAGTTGTTTTTTTTTTTGTCTGAAGACTGAACAATCCTTAATTTTTCTGAAGACTGAATAGAGATTTAAATCTGAACTTGAATGACATGTTTGTTTTGTTTTTCCTCACATCTGAATATATTGTCAACACTTTTGTTTTTTTTTTGACAAAATTGGACTGACCTAGAAAGAAAAAGCATTACAAACGATCATATGCTAAAAAACCCCTAGGCAGTATACATCCATATTATAAAATGAAAAGTAACAAAAACCAGAAAAACACAAAACCAAGGGAAACAATCCCAACAAAAACATTGGCACGTAGGCCATAAAAAACAGAAACAGAAAATATCAAGAAAAACGAAAAGACTACCGACCCATGCAATCATGCAAACCACCAAAGAGCAGAAAGATACGGTGTTTGCCCACCCCGAATCAACCGCCAACCTCAAAGCATGCTTAGAAAGAGCATCAGCAACCTGATTCTCCTCCCTAAAGATATGAGAAACCTGAAACTCCATTTTTGATATTTGATAGATACAATGTTGCCAAGCCTGCCGAATCCACCAAGGAACCTGCTCGGAGCGAGAGGTGAGCAGTTGAACCACATAAGAAGAATCACTCTCAAGTCAGATCTGCTGCCACCCATTATGCCAAGCAAAATTAATGGCTATCGAAGCTGCATGAAATTCTACCTCAAACGCAAACACCTGACCAAGAGGAGCAGCAAAACAACCCTTCACAAAAGCTCTACAATTACGGAAGACACCCCTACAACCCCCAACACCTGGAGAACTCAAGGCGGCACCATCAGTATTAACTTTGATCCAACCAGGAGCCGGAGGCGACCAAATCACACTCCTAATAACCGGGGCCCTATCTGGAAGACCATGGAGATCAAATCGATGAAGAAATCAAAAGATCATCTACACAATAACGCATACACCCAATCTCTAACCGGTTAGCGTCAGACACAGAACGCCAAACCAAAGACAAAACAGATCTGAACTCCATAGCCTTACTCTCAAAAATCCACTGGTTACGGGCAAGCCACACACTCCAAACTATGTCTTCCATAAAACCAGCACCTGATCACTAAATGAAACTGACATGGCCTGGGAGAAGAACGAACTCCACGAATCGGCAGAAATACGCCTCTGAAAAGCTAAAAAAACCGCCTCCCAAAGAGCAGCAGCTAAGGGGCACCGAAGGAAAAGATGATCAAAAGAATCACTGCTAACCCCACAAACACTGCACCGGGAAGCTAAGTGAAACTCAGCCCTACATAAGCGATCCTCTGTGGGAAGTCAATTCCATAAAAGACGCCATGTCAAAGCTGACCGAGAAGGAGGGATAAAATGGCACCAGACATCCCTCCACCAAGAGACATACGGAGAATTACGAATCATACGGGAATAACCCGACTTGCAAGAAACCAGCCCATCTCGAGAATGATCCCACACCAAAGAATCTACAACTAGAGAGATAGCAATCCTATTGATCCGAAAACAGAGATATGGAAAACGAGCTCGTAAACTATCGTCAAGAACCCACCTACCCTCATGGATAAAATCAGAAACTCTTGCCCAGAGAAGGCTAGCCAAGTAATCAGGAATCCGTAGAAGCTCAAGAATGGGAACCCCCAACCAATTGTCGCGCCAAAAATCTAAATGAGAATTCCCACCAATGAGCCAAATGCACTTTTTAAGAAGATTTGAATAATGAGAGCGAAAAGAAGGCCAAATCGACGAAGTGACATAACCCCCCATGAGATTTCCGAAGCTTTGTGAGATACCGTTCCCTCAGAAACGAAAAAGCAAAATTCTCAAAGGTCATAAAATTTCAGGTGAGCTTCTTTAAAAGAGAATCATTCAATAACCCAAGATCCTTCAAACCAAGACCAACTTGAGAGTAAGGCTTAAAGCAACCCGAATCAGTTTAGTCTCCTCACAAGAACCTGTCCATAAAAAATTTCTCAACTTGCGATTAACCAACCGTAGCAAAGAAGAAGGCCATTTGTAGATCATGAAAGAATGCACAAAGGAGCCTATAATTACCGACTTGATCAGAGTAGCGCGATCGGCCAAAGAAAGAGCTTCCTCCTTCCACTTAGCAAACTTAGACAGGATTTTATCCGCAATAGCCTGTAACAAGGACTTCTTGGGCTTTCCCCGAAATAACGGGACCCCCAAGTAAGAGAAAGGCAATTGACCAATCTGCATACCAATCAAGGACTGCAATCTACCAATCCGGGAGGAGGAAACAGAAGATCCAAAATAGATAGAAGACTTACCCCAATTAACTAGCTGACCTGAAATGTTATGATAAACCTCAAAAGGACTCATGATATTCTTCAGATTTCGAGTCGTGCCTCTGCAAAAAAAATCAGAACATCATCTGCATAAAGCAAATGAGTAGAAGCAGAAAATCCCCTCGAAGAAGAAATAGGCAATAACTTAGAGGAATCCACCATCCTCGACAGAAGACTACTAAGGAAATCCTCTGCAATACCAAACAAGAGAAGGAAAGAGGGTCACCCTGACGAAGCCCTCTAGAATAATGAAAATAACCCTTAGGGGATCCATTGATCAGCACCAAAAGCCTCAAAGATTCTATGATGCTGTCAATCCAATTCATAAAAACTGGAGAAAACCCAAAAGCTTGAAGAACTCTACAAAGAAATGACCAATCCAGAGTATCGAAAGTTTTGCGGATATCTATCTTCACGACCTAATTGCCTCTATAACACTTCTTATGCATCACATTCACATTACCAGAAGCTAAAGCGATACAGTCCTTAATGTGACGGTCCCGGATGAACCCAAACTGATGAGGAGAAATAATCCTAGCTGCAATCTGAGCTAACTGATCTGCCAAAATTTTGGAAAAGATTTTGAATAAGAAGTTACTAAGTACAATCGGATGAAACTGGTCTATCGAAATTGAATCCTTCAGCTTTGGAAGTAGAACAATGAAACTGGAGTTCAAACCCGGAAAAATAACCCATGTACGGAAAAAGTCTTGAACTGCAAGAACCATGTCACTACCCACCACCTCCCAGCAACGTTGATAGAACGCTCCAGAAAAACCGTCCGGCCTAGGGGCAGAAGCTGCATCCATAGCAAAAACTGCATCATGGATATCGTCCGTCGAAGGAATGCTAATCAGAAAAGCATTTTCCACATCAGTCACCAAAGAAGGAATCGTATCCTCCACCACCGAGAACTCTGTCTCAACCCGAGAAGAATCTGAAGAAAAGAGATTCGAATAAAACTCGATGATATGATCCTTGATAATCAAACGGTCATTAGTAAGCACCTCATTAATCGAGAGAGAAGACAAAGCGTTCATGTACTGCCTACGTCTGACAGAGGCATGAAAGAAGGAGGAATTACGGTCACCATCTTACAGCCACTTCACCTTGACCGATCACGATAAAAGAACTCATGTCTGCGTAACAACACATCAAGCTCATGATGAACACAAGACTCGGTCAAGAAAAGCTCCTCTGAAAAACCCAGATTAGACATCCGAAGTTGAATAGACTGAAGTTCTGCCGATTTTCCAGTAATGTTGGAGTTAAGATCCCCGAAAACCTCTCAATTCCAAGTCTTGAGAGCATTCTTCAACCTCTTTAGCTTGTTGATAACCACCTGAGAAGGCTTGCCCATAAAAGAGGAACTCCAAATACGACTAACTAAAGCCATAAAATCTAGGTGATCCAACCACATGCTCTGGAACTGGAAAGGTCTAGGACCCATGTTCTCAATATCCGACAACTAAATCACCAATGGACAATGATCCGAAAATCTATGAGGAAGAGCCACATAAGAAATGTCCTGCCAACAGGAAATACAACCCTTAGAAACCAAAGCTTTATCTAACCTCCTTTCGATTCTAGTATGGGGATAACGACCCATAGCCCAAGTGAAACGAGCACCCTGGGAGCGAACACCAATCAAATCACAATCCTCAATAACAGACCTGAAATCCTCACAGGAGCTATAAGCTGGACAGCTAAGGCCTAAAGACTCATGAGCTCCCAAAACAACATTGAAATCACCCACAACCAACCAAGAAGAAGAAACCAAACTGACCAAGTCCCGAAGAGACTGCCTAAGCGATCTACGGACAACCGCCGATGTGCTCGCATAAACAAAAGTGTAAAAATGCAACCATGAATTAACCGTGAGTGAAACCGTAAGCTGCTGCTTATGAAAACGGACTATTTGAGCATCAGAAAAAGAGACACAAGCAAAGACCCAAATCGTTGGTAAAAGACCACCCCTATCATTCAAACCCACTAAATGAAGACCGAGAGAAGACCAAAAACCAGAAGAGATGGAAGTAAAAACTACCATAAGCTCAGCAATACAAACCAAAGAAGATTGATGTAAAAGACACAAATCTCTGAGAACACGCCTCAAAGACCCATTCCCAATACCATGACAATTCCAGTAAAGGACACTAATCATCGAAAACGCCAGAAGAAGTTCACATCTTGAACTTTAGCTTCATTAGCCTACCTGTAATTATCGTCGTCCTTTGAGAAATATTGCTAGCATCTAATCCTTCAGCCTTAGTTTGAGAAGTCCATGAAGATCCAGCAAAGAGACGGAGCTCAGCCTAAGAGTCAGAGGCCGAAAGTCTGAAACTCTGGGTAGAACCTGCAACCAAAGAGGAAATCTGAAAAGACCCAGAAAAGACATTCCTAACCCCATGAGCAGCATGCGGAAACGACGGATGCTGAAGAGAGAAAGATCCCACAATAGTAGGAACCGTCTGAACCAACAAATCTATGACCGGAACAATCTAGTTTGGAATAGTGGATTGAACATCAAAAACCAGTCCCGAAGTAGTAGAGGACTCTGATATCGTCCCAGATCCCGAAAAGGAAGAAGCCTGACCCGCGGATAAATCCACACTCAAATCAGACCCAATATCTACAGGAGAGTCATGAACCACCAAGACATTAGAAACCGGGACAACTGCTGAGGACCTAGATCCTATCGGAATTGCGTTAACACTCCCAGACTACTGCTCACGTGAAGCCATCAAAGAAACAGAATAAGAGAAATAGCTGAAACAACCGAATCTGGAGAGACTACCAAAACATCAATAAGAGAATCATCGCTCTGTCCCCCGGCTGGGACCGACAAACCTGAGCAGCCACCACTGAAGTAGTAGGAACCATCAAATAAATGAAACATGGAGAATTAACTAGACTAGTAGAAGAAACCATACTCAAAACCGGATCTGAACCTGTCAAAGAATGAACCACATCTGAATCCAGAGACCCTAAATCTTGCTGAATAACGGTAAAGATTTTAGGAGCACGGTTTCGGGGAACCTGAAACCCTTCGTCAGCAACAATCATGGCCGGAAAATCTCTATCTGAATCGCGCTTACTAGAACTAACAGGAATCCTCTTACCGGACTTGTTCCAATGACAAGCATTGGGAAATGACCAATGGAGGAACAGGTAGAACAGAAAGCCGGGAGATTCTCATATTCCACTGAAATGAAAGAACTATGAGAATCATCCCTCTCAAGAAGCAAAAAATAATAAGGCACAATAGACACATCAATATCCACCAGAACATGAGCAAAATGTCTAAAATCACCCTCCATAGTAGCCTTGTTCAGCCATAAAGGCACTCTGATCCCTCTAGCTAAATCGGAAATAATCTTTGGATGCCAGTATTCCCATGACAGATCATAAAAACAGACCCAAACCTAAGCATTTGAAGACTTTTGTAATGCTGGGTTAAAATCCGAAATCCAAGGCCGAAGCCGTAAAACACCTGGTTTGAGATTAAGAGACCCCAAACTCTAAGTCATATTCTTGTTAGCATCTGAATTCAACATAATCTGAAAGTATCCCTTACCTAAAGAAATCAGCCTCCAAACAGAATTCAGCTTCCAAACAAACTGCAGCTTGGCATTGAGATCAACTAACTTCCAAGGATTCTCACCACTAGAAAGCACAACCTGACCAATGAGAGAAAACTTACAAATCTCCAATCTAGACTTATAAGCAGAGGGATCCACCCGAACAGCCATATAACCACCATTTTTCAAAAGAATCGAAGGAGCGAAAACATTATCCACTTGAATCGGGCAGCCTTAACAAGATCCGTAAAGAAGAGCCTCTATTAGATGACATAGGCAAGGAACCACCCACAATCGAATCCACCACGCCAACAACAGCCTCACCTCAAGGCAAAGAACCCCTAACGGACAGAGAGGAACTTCCCACCAACGGATCAGCCAATTCCTCAACCGCATCGACACTATGGGAACACAAAGGGACATGTGGCCTTGAAGGAACAACACTTGACCCTACCGAAGAAGTCACATACAAAGAAGCCTTTATGCTCATCGGATCCATAAAGTTAGAAACCATTTAAAACCATAACCGGAATGCCTAAACCCTAACTGCCATGCATATGCAAAACCCTAAACCAAGAAAGCCAAAAAAATAAATTGTGAACAGTGCCGCCACATCACCCCCATGAACAGTATCCGCACAGTACATGAACAGTGCCTCACCCTCCTGTGAACAGTCGCTACAGTACCGTGAACAATCCGCTACAGTGCCGTGAACAATGCGTTACAGTGTCGTGAACAGTGCCTCATCAGTGAACAGTACCTCACCCGTGAACAGTTGCTACAGTACCATGAACAGTGTGCGCATCATCTGTGAACAGTGCCGCTATAGGACGTGAACAGTGCCGATGTCAACACGTTTGTTTTTTTAAAGTAAAACTATCTGAAACTAAGTAATTTTACATTTATATTCATGTTAAACAATTATACATATAATATAGAATAAAAACAATCCAAAAATAATAATTATACATGAACACATATGATCATGATCTTCTTCTTCGATTACAAATAAACTTCATTTTTACTAAGAAAAGAAAGGTATTTTTTAAAAAATAAAATAAAATAGTCCTTTGGAAAATTCACACAAAACACTCTAAAAATATATTATATAAATACATCACCCTAATATCATAATAGAGTATTGATATTAAACACCAATATGAGAAGTAATTATGATTCCTTTTTATTTTTAAATCTATTTAAAATAAGCAATATATTAAAATAAATATTTCTATATCATATATAATTTGATGAAATTGGAAATATGTTATATAAAGGGGATAGTATTGGAAGAAAAGATTTTGGATTACATTTAATCCAATTAAGTGATTTGTAATTAAGTGAAAAGTAAAGATTTTTAACTTTTTATTGTAAGTTGTTTTTTTTTTGTTGGTATTTTTAAGTTGTTTGACCACTTAAAAAAATAAACAAAACAATTTAATAATTATGATTCAGACCCATTAAGTTTTAAGTGGAAAAAACAAACGACCATTTATTGTGGTTTTATAGGCAATGATTTTTTTATAGATAATAATGAGATTATATATATATATATATATATAAAGTAATTTTTCAATATATATATATAAAGTAATTTTTCAATGAGGACTTTTTATAATGCACACTTTAAGTATCTTTGATGAGATTGTATGGAATATATTGAATCTTGATTTGATTTTTTGTATGGATGATGAAAACATTGAAATACATATATATATATAAAAAAATCGGATACAAGAACTAATTTTTTCCGATTTTTTTGAAGATAAAACATTTTAAAATAGAGAAATATAAGAAAAGATAGTTCTCAAATCCAAAATATTTCCAAATTTTTACCAAATATGTGTTTTAATTTTCTTAGGATGCATACAAAAAATCTCATCGAAAAACATTTGATTACATGTAATTTCATCAAAGGTACTTAAAGTGTACATCGTAAAAGTCTTCATTGGAAAATTTATATATATATATATATATATATATATAAATATAGATATATATTAATGTTTGCACCTTACTTGATTAATTGCCGGAGAGGGTAAGTCTCCTGCCACTAAAACAATAGAACTTTGACAATTTGACGTAAGTTAAATGACAAATTTGACAATAATTTAACGAACTTCAAAAAATATAAAGAATTAACTCTTGACGTGAATTAAGTTTTTGTATAAAGAGTTAATTCTTTAGTGTTTACATAATGAATTTATTTGACAAAAATTAAAATTCGTGCGAAAATAAAATGCGTACATGACCACAGTTTGGTTTTGGTTTCTCAGTTCCAGGCAGTTCGGTTTCTTTTTTTAAAAAAATCAGAATCCCCTTCATAAGTTCATGGCTTCATCACACAAATCATCACACAAATATCACACAGATCACAAATCTCATATCCCTTTCATCACACAAACCAACCCCAAATCACCCAAATAACAAATCAACCCCAAAATCTAAATCACCCACCACCACCAGAGATCAAAGAAAAGAGATTGAAGAGAGAGAGAGAGAGAGAGAGAGAGAGAGAGAGAGAGAGATCAAAGAGAGAGAGGGATCGAAACAGAGATCGTCGGCGACAGGATCAAGAAGATATCTCCGGCGAGAAATTGATCAAAGAAGAGATTGCCGGCGATTGGCGCCGGAATGAAGAAGAGATCATTATCGGCTCGTCGCTTGATCTGGGATTCTAGGTTTGAAAGAAAGAAAGAGAGAAAGAAGAAAAAAGAAAGAAAGAAAGAAAGAGATCAAAAAGATGCGAGATTGAAGAAAGAAAAGAAAGAGAGAGATCCGAGATTTTTGAAGAAAGAAAAAGAGAGAGAGGAAGAAAAGTCAACGTTGAAAAGAAAAAAAATAATTAAATAAGTGGGTAGAACCGGTGATTCAAAAATCGGAACCGAATTGTCGGTTCCAGTCCCATTTTTTTTTAAGGAACCGGAACCGGAATCAGAATCATGGTTCATGTTTCAGTTTTTTTTTGCTGTTACGGTTCTGTTCCACGGTTTGAACCGAACCGCGGTCATATCTAGGTATACGCAGGGTAGCTGTTATTTGTATACTTTAAAAAAAAAACGTTATTTGTACAATATGAAGGGAAATATAGGACTAGACATGACGCCGACATCGGTTTCGGTTTCAGTACGGTTTCGGTTCAGAACCGGAACCGGAACCTCCCTTGATCGAAACCGGAACCTCCTAAAGGGAGGTTCCGGTTCCAGTTCTGGTTCCGTGATTCCAGTCCGGTTCCGACAGTTTCGGCTTTTCGGTTCCCTTTTAAAAAAAAAATCAATATCATTTATGACAATCATCATCCATGATCCATGATCCATCCACCCAAAAACATCCATCATCATCTATTCATCTGTCAAAACTATAGGTTCCAGGTTTTGGATTAAGCAGCGGAATGGGGTTTTAAAATTTTTATGCAATGATCAAGTACACATATTTGTACAGTAATAATCGAAAACAACAAAGAAGGTGAAACGATTTCATACCAGCGTTTGAAGGCTAATTCTATCTTTTTCCGATCTGCTTCCTGATTTGAACCACAAGATCTTCTCGGCTATGTCCCAAGATTGACAACAGCGTATGGGCGTGTCACGGGTTTCAGGAACTTGAATAGAGGTAAAAGAAACTTACAAAAACAACTCTTGTTTTCTATGTGTGGAATTCGACCACCGTGAATCAAAGAAAAATATATCTTTTTTTTTCACCTGGCCGCACCCCTCTTTTTTTTCTTCTTTTTGGTTTCACGCAACCACTTGCATTCAATGCAATTAAGAGAACTAATATCTTCTCTTCATTGCATTGTATCAGTTTTCAATAACAATTTATATCTTATATTTATATAATGTTTTTAACTGATTTCATTAATTAATCCTTTAAATATCTAATATCTATAACGCTAATTAATGACTTTGAATTTAAACCTTTTAAATTCAAATTTGATATTTAATTTAATAAAAATATAATAATCAAATTATCTTATCTTTATTCAAACACAAATATCAATCAACACCCTCCAACTAATGATTAATCGCATAATTAAATAATCTTATTATTTAATCACTAATATTCTTTAATTAAATAATCTCATTATTCAATTAATTCTCAAATAGATACGTGTCACTTTCGTAACACAAATAATTGGACAATTCAATTAATCAACCGTGACCCTTTTTACCTTTAATCAATCGAGCTAGCAAGGGGATCTAATGGACCCACAGTATCTCGAGCTCCAATAATCCTTAGAAATAATCAATAAACTCTTTAATTAATATTCCATAATTATTAACTTCGGTGTTATTCCACTAAAAACCCGAAGATGCATTCTCTCAACTGTAGATGTTTTTACACAAACCAATAACTTTCAATGTCCATCGATATAGCTATTACAGATAGTATAATCTTCCACAAGTAGTTCATAATTAGAGCTGGGTCATAATGTCCGTTATACCCCTCTAATTACATCTTTTCCATAAAGTACTATTGATTCTCTAATGAACAATAAATCCTACATTCCTCAGGGAATTAGGAGAGCGCTCATATTGTTCAAGCTCCGAATCAACCCTTAAGACAACTACTATCTACTTCTCACAAGAAGGAGTGGATTCCACTATTGTGTACAAACCTTCTCAGCCACAAGTCAAACCGCGATTCCAAGATATAAAGCATATTGACCGGGAATGTAACTCCAATCTCACCCATGGAATATCAAAAACCACGATCTAACCTGATAGGGTCGATAAGTCACTCAGGATTAAGATCACCCATATATAGCCATCATTTGTTAATATATATATATATATATATATATATATCAATCTTATCATGTAACGGATCTTATTGAGAGATTCATATATATCGTGGCCCAGTCCTATATGATCACATCACACAAGGTGCCTCTATTCTCATATCACCATATGAATGATCCAGGATCAGATCACCGTACATTACGGAATAGGCCGCAACTGTAGATTAACCACAAATAAAGTACCCAGCTTTATTTACTATTTATGGACTCTTTAGATTACTCGACTCAAAATGAATCCATCTGAATATGACAATCATATACTCAGTTTAAAATTACATCTGGCAATCTTGGATGTTAAGTACACATGTTAAATATAAATGTATGAGACAATTTGAATGAATAAACTACTTCTTTTATTTATGTTCAATTCACAATTACAAATTACAAGCTTTAGAGCAAAAACCCCAACAAAAACCCACCCAAAATCATCCATCATCATTATTTCATCTGTCAAAACCCACCCAAAATCAAAAAATCAAAAAAATCAAAAAGAAAGAAGAGAGATCAAAGATTGAAGATTCGAATAGACCACCCAAAATAAATAAAAAACCAGAAACTTCAAATGCATCCAACAATTTATATTTGAACTTGCAAACATTGAAGGGCATCAGAGGGAAGAGATCGAAGAGAGAGAAAGAAAAAAGAGATCAGAGATGGAAGAACTGAAGAAGAGATCGGCGACGAGATGAAGAGTAGATCGGCCGTCGGCGAAGATATCGGCCGTTGTCGAGACGTCGACGGGAAGAAGAAGAAAGAAAGAAAGAAAGAAAAAGATAGAGAGATCTGATCATCTGAGAGAGAAAGAGAAAGAAAAAAGTGAGTGAGAAAGAAAGTGAGAGAGAGAAAGTGAAAATATATATATATATATATATATATTGTGCGGAACCGCCAGGTTCGAACCGAAACCGAAACCGCCGGTTCCAGTCCGGTTCGAACTGGGTGGTTCCATACAATTTGGAACAGGGACTGGTACCATCCCTGTACCGGTTCCGGTCCGGTTCTGGAACCGAAACTAGAAAAACCGGTTCCAGTTCCTGTTTTTTAGTGGCGGTTCCGATTCGGTTCGCCAGTTCGGTTCGAACCTGGCATCATGTCTATATAGGACGTGTAACTTTAGTAACCCATTGGTGATTTGTGAGGAGCCTATCTAAACTTTAGGTGAGTTATATATTAAAATGAGCTGGTCATCTATTTCCAAGATTGTACTCACAGACTCTTTTTTTATTAGTTGTCGACGTCCTATAGACTATAGTGCACGGTAAAGTAATGTAGAAGGGTGGGCAAAATCTAAAGTCTACTGAGTCCTGACTTGAAGCAGATAATTAGGGTCGTTTGTATTATAACAAAAGATTACATAGTCAATAAATCGGACATTTTACAACTTTAGATAAGGTGTTATAAATAATACTTAATTATAACATATATATATATATATATGTGTGTGTGTGTGTGTGTGTGTGAAGAACAACTATAGAACATGTGAAGAAATTGAAGATCATATCAGATGAAGAAGAAATAGAAAATAGTGGGTGAGGGATAGAGAGAGAAACGAGAGATCAGATAAACATCAACCAACCTTCTTGTTAATTGACTTTTGTAATCTTTTGTATTGATATTGTGATTAGCATCATTTACAAAGAAATGGAAACATATATATAGAGAGGCAATAGGAGGCGGTGGAGTTAAGAGAGATAATTGTGTATTGGGAGATGTTTGTGTGTATATACAAAAGTGGTAAAAACCACATATTACAACACTCCCCTTGGATTTATACCACTTTCTGGATTTAGTGGGGAATGGACATTATAAACTATCTCATTAAAAAACTTGTCAGAAAAATCTAGTGGGACAAAATCTGATCGAAGGAAAAAAGAGTATAGTGTACCCATGTCCAAACAAAACTTTGCTCCCCCTGATTGAATGCTCCCCCTCATAAAAATTTAAGTATCAATCTTGTATTTTACAGAGTTGACGCATGCATATTCCATATACCAGCTTCTCAAAAGTTGATGTAGGCAATGCTTTGGTAAACAGATCTACAAGATTATCTATAGACAGTATTTGCTTAACATCAATTTGTTGACTCTGTTGAAGCTCATGGGTATAGAAGAATTTATGAGAAATATGTTTGGTTCTATCTCCTTTGATATATCTCCCTCTAATTTGAGCAATGCAAGCAATGCATTATCTCCAAATATTTGTGTTGGCATTTCTGTAGATAATGAAAATCCACAAGTATTTTGAATATGATGAATAACTGACCTTAGCCAAACACATTCTCGACTTGCTTCATGAAGTGCGATGATTTCAGAATGATTGGAGGATGTAGCAACCAAAGTCTGTTTTGTGGAGCGCCATGATATTGCTGTGCCATTATATGTAAAAACATATCCTGTCTGTGAACGAGCTTTGTGAGGATCAGACAGATACCCGGCATCAGCATAACCAAGTAATCCTGAAAAATTGTTAGATTTTGTATAAAATAATCCTAAATCTTTCGTTCCACAAAGGTAACGGAAAAGATGTTTGATCCCATTCCAATGTCTCCGAGTTGGTGCTGAACTGAATCTAGCCAGTACATTCACAGAGAATGCAATATCTGGTCTAGTACACTGAGCCAGATATAATAAGGCACCAATTGCATTAAGATACGGTACCTTAGGACCAAGTATCTTTTCACCATTTTCTTTTGGACGGAATGGATCCTTTTTAGAATCAAGAGATCTAACAACTATAGGAGTACTTAATGGATGAGCATTATCCATATTGAATCTTTTTAAAATCTTTTCAATATATACTGATTGATGGATAAGTACTCAATTTGATCTATGCTCGATCTCAAGGCCGAGACAATATTTTGTCTTTCCCAGATCTTTCATTTCAAATTCCTTTTTCAGGTATTCAGCAGTTTTCAGGAGTTCCCCAGGAGTTCCAATTAAGTTCCAATTAAGTTCATATCATCAACATAAACTTCTATGATAGCTAATCCAGATTATGATTTCTTAATGAAAACACATGGACATATAGGATTATTAACATATCCTTCTATTATCAGATATTCACTGAGACGGTTGTACCACATCCGTCCAGATTGTTTTAATCCATACAAAGACCTTTGAAATTTAATTGAATACAAATTATGAGGTCTTGAGTTACATGATTCTGGCATTTTAAACCCTTCAGGGATTTTCATGTAAATATCTGAATCCAGTGAACCATATAGATAAGCGGTCACTACGTCCATCATACGCATTTCCAGTCTTTCCAAGACAGCCATGCTTATCAGAAATCGAAACGTAATTGTATCCATCACTGGTGAGTATGTTTCATCAAAATCGATGCCAGGTCTCTGCGAGAAACCTTGTGCTACGAGTCGTGCCTTATATCTCACGACCTCGTTTTTCTCATTACATTTCCGTATAAAAACCCATTTGTACCCAACAGGTTTAACTTATTTAGGTGTCTGGATTATTGATCTAAATACTTCACGTTTGGCTAATGAAGTCAATTCTGCTTGAATTGCTTCTTTCCATTTAGGCCAATCAGACCTCTGTCTACAATCATCAAGAGTATGAGGTTCATATTCATCATTTATAATTCCAGTTGCCACTGAGTATGAAAATACATCATCGATGATTTTTTCTTCACGATTCCACAATTCTCTTGTATAATTTATAGAAATTTCCTCATTTCTACATTCTTGTATCTCTTCAGAGATTCCTTCCCCCACTTGGGATTTTGTCACTTTAGTAACTTGTGACCCTTCAGGGACATTTAACTCTTCTGGAGTTAACTTAGAGAAAATGGATTTATTTATTTTCCTTTTCCGAGGAACAATATCTTTTGAGCCAACTGGTCTACCATACTTCTGGCGTGCAGTAGATGATTCCTTTGCTATCATTTGTTTAGATTGTTTTTCTGGAACAATCACTCGTGCTGGTACATTACCAGCTGGGATGTATGATTTCGTTACCTTAGTAGCATCTGTAAATGCATCTGGTAACTGATTTGCTATTGCTTGAAGATGTACTATCTTACATACTTCATTCTCACATTGAGATGTGTATGGGTCCAAATGACTTAGACAAGGAACTTTCCAGGAAAGTTCATGCTTCTCTTCAGAAGAAGTTTTTCTTTCCCCTAATGATGGGAAATTTGCTTCATCAAAATGACAATCTGCAAACCGTGCTGTGAAAAGATCACCAGTCAAAGGTTCCAGATATCTAATAATTGATGGTGAATCCAGACCAACATATATTCCCAAACGCCTTTGGGGTCTCATTTAGTTCTTTGTGTTGGCACAATTGGGACATATACTGCACAACCAAAAGTACATAAATGAGATATATCTGGTTGATGACCAAGTACAAGTTGTACTGGTGAATACTGATGGTAAGCAGTGGGCCGAAGCCGGATTAATGCAGCAGCATGTAAAACAGCATGCCCCCATACAGAAATTGGTAATTGCGTTCGTAATAATAAAGTCATCGCAATTATCTGGACACGTTTAATAAGTGATTCTGCTAACCCATTCTGAGTATGAACATGTGGAACTAGATGCTCAACATCAATCCTAACCACTTTACAATATTCATCAAATGCTTTGGAAGTAAATTCACCAGCATTATCAAGGCGTATGGATTTAATTGAGTGATCGGGAAAATGAGCCCGAAGCCTGATAATCTGTGCAAGCAATCTTGCAAAAGCAACATTACGTGCTGATAATAAGCATACATGTGACCATCTTACAAATGCGTCAACTAGAACCATAAAAAAACGAAATGGTCCACTTGGTGGATGAATAGGTCCACATATATCCCCTTGAATTCTTTGTAAAAATGATGGGGATTCAAAACCAATTTTAGAAAAAGATGGTTTTATTGTTAATTTCCCTTGAGAACATGCAATACGTAAATTATCATGTGATAAAAAAACCTTCTGGTTCATTAATGGATGTCCGTGAGAATTTTCAATGATTCTACGCATCATTGTAGATCCTGGATGACCGAGACGGTCATGCCAAAGTACAAACACTTTTGGATCTGAGAACTTCTGATTCATAACTGCATAAGTTTCTACACTTTTGATAATAGTGTAATATAATCCAGAAGATAAAGCACGCAGCTTTTCTTTAATGAGTTTCTGGCTTGAATTATGAGAAGTAATGCACAGATATTCAATATTATCTCTATTCATAGTTTCAATATGGTATCCATTCCTCCGTATGTCTTTGAAACTAAGCAGATTCCTTCTGGATCTACTTGAATATAATGCATCATCGATACATATTTTAGTATTGTTTGGTAACAATATCGTGGCTTTTCTAAAGCCTTCTATCAGATCCGCTGGACCTGATACTGTATTAACATTTGCTCTGAGCAAAGTTAAATTTATAAAATATTTCTGACTCGGCAGAATTGTATGAGTTGTTGCACTATCAACTAGACATATATCTCCTGCTTCTAGCTTGTCAATAATCCCCATTTTATCATTTGGATTCATTTTGTATGCTTCATAAAGAAAAATAAAGTATGTATCAGACAAAGTGATTCAAAAACATATATTGCATAAAGATATATTTTACATGAACGAAATTACAAAATAATACTACAGTAGGTAGTATTTAATTGGTATGGACATTCTCATCACCAATTGAAGCAGTTGGCATGTCTTTCGGGTCTGGGAAGAAATCTGTAACATTCAGATGAGTAATATCTCTAGGATATGAATTTTCAATGAAATGAGTTTCCGGTTTCTTTCCATTTCCTCTAATTGATGCTTGATACAGATCCACCAGATGTTTCGGTGTGTTACATTCATTTGACCAATGATTGTCACATCCACACCTAAAACAAACACTGTTATTTGCATTGGGCCTATTTTGAGCATTTTTTTTCTTTGTACTGTTTTGCCTCATAAGTATTCCACTTTTGCTGAGCGTTATGATTATAACCACCTGATCTCTTGAAACTTTGGCCCCGGCCCCGGTTAGGATTACGACCATAACCACGGCAGCGATCAGGATTACGACCGTTACCATGACCACGATTAGAATTGTCATACCCACAGCCACGACCACGACCAAGACCACGACCACGATTTTCGACAGTATTAGCATTCACCTCCGGATATGTTGTAGAACCAGTCGGGTGTGATCCGTGATTTTTTATTAGTAGCTCATTATTTTTTTCTGCTACTGAAAGGCATGAGATAAGTTCTGAATATTTTGAGAATCTGCGTTCTCTATATTGCTGTTGCAATATTATGGTTGAGGCATGGAAAGTTGTGAAAGTCTTTTCCAACATATCTTTTTCAGACACCTCTTCACCACATAATTTCAACCTTGTGGTGATTCTAAACAGAGCAGAATTATATTCAGAAACTGATTTGTGATCCTGGAATCGTAAATGCTGCCATTCATATCTGGTATTTGGTAATGTTACATCATGTTGATGATCATAACGATCTTTAAGCTCTTGCCACAGTTCATCAGGTTCTGTGACAGTAAGATACTGAGCTTTTAAGTTTTCATGTAAATGATGACGGATTATCACCATTGATGTGGATCTATCCTGTTCATTAGCCTCACTACCATCATCAATGGTGTAATACAGGCCTTGGGATTTTAAGTATAATCCCGCATCAATAACCCAAGACATATAATTATCTCCCGAAACTTCGAGTGCATCAAACTTCAGATTTGCAAGTTTAGCCATGCTTACAACTTCCTTTTTCTGTAAATTAAATTATAGATTTAATTTAGTGTGAATATAATTAAAAAGCATAATGAATTAAACAATTTATCTGGAGACACAGCATAAGCCAGTCCTGAGACACAACATAAACCAGTCCTGAGACACAGCATAAGCCAGTCTCATATATTGCATAAAAATAAATGTCAGAGTCAGAGTTATAGTCAGAGTCAGACACAGCATAAGTCAGTCCTGAGACACATGATAAGCCAGTCCCGAGACACAGCATAAACCAGTCTCATATATTGCATAAAAATAAATGTCAGAGTCAGAGTTATAGTTAGAGTCAGAGTCAGTATAGATATATAAATATATAACGTGTTATAAATAAATAAATCTAGAACTATATATATATATAGGTTCCGTTGACGGCATAAGCCATCTTGTTATACGAAACTGTATATAGATCCAGATTGTTGAGATGTAAGTAAATCACCCGTCAGTGGATCCTCTCTACTTACATACAATCGTGCTGATAACGTGTTATAAATAATACTTAATTATAATATATATATATATATATATATGTGTGTGTGTGTGTGTGTGTGTGTGTGTGTGTGTGTGTGTGTGTGTGAAAAGAACAACTATAGAACATGTGAAGAAATTGAAGATCATATCAGATGAAGAAGAAATAGAAAAAATAGTGGGTGAGGGATAGAGAGAGAAACGAGAGATCAGATAAACATCAACCAACCTTCTTGTTAATTGACTTTTGTAATCTTTTGTATTGATATTGTGATTAGCATCATTTACAAAGAAATGGAAACATATATATATATATATAGAGGCAATAGGAGGCGGTGGAGATAAGAGAGATATTTGTGTATCGGGAGATGTTTGTGTGTATATACAAAAGTGGTAAAAACCACATATTACAACATAAGTTCTTTGATTGATCTTGGATGGTTAATATTATTTTTTTAATTTTTGAAACCTGATATTGAACATAACAAGATTTTGAGATATGCCGAAATTAGACGCTATAAATTTTTAGAAGTATATACATTTTAACCGGCCACCGCCCGTTGTGATTTAGTAGTAAGAGCACTTATTCAATCTGATAATATCGTAAATTTGAATCATTGTCACCGTACCATAATTCAATACTTTTACTATCTTATTATATGATGATATGATTTATCCCATTCCAATATGAAAGATGAAAATTACTTTTAAAAATATAATTAAAATATAGACAAAATCAAATGCTTTTCAAATTTATTACAAAGTCTATAAATTGAATTAGTCAAGACACTTGTTTAAACATTTCTCCAAAATCTCTTCCCCCAGTTTGTCTATAGAATTGGAGTCTATAGATAGGAATGACACACTCACGAACACGATGCGAAATTAATGGGTTTGGATTAGACGTTATTGCATTCGGATCAACACGTTAAACCGGCTAATTAAAACGGTTCTTGTTTGAGTTAAATCCCTTCTTACTCATTAGCTCATTTAACTCAATTCAATATCCGGCTAATTAAACGGTTCTTGTTTGAGTTAAATCCCTTCTTACTCATTAGCTCATTTAACTCAATTCAATATCAAGGATAGACATGTAATTTGGAAATATATGGACATAAATCATTATTTTGACATTTATAATGTATATCAAATGGGTGTAGTGGATTTAATTAAAAATATGTTTAATTTTTTTTTTAAAGTATTACAACAATTTGGGATTTTTTAGGAAAGGAAAAAGACTCGAATCCACAACCTCGTGGTATAGGTGTGACGCCCATGCCACTGAGTCAACCTCGTCTTGGCTAAATTATTTTAAATTTTTAATTGGTAAATGAATTAATCGAATTATGTTTTATCATGTAATTGACATTATCTATAAATTAATAGTTTTAACAACAAAATTACCCAAACAAATGTGTGATTAACTTCATAAAAGACTATTCATTGAGTAAAACTAACGGTGATTATTTTAAAAGCTACAAGAATACCAAATTGGCTCTTAATTACTTATGTGAGAAGGATAAAACTTAATTTTTTATTTGTAATGACAAATTAAGTTTATTTTCACTCATTGAGATTTTTAATTAGTAAACACACTCTTAACTTAAAGAATAGCAAATTACATCAAACCTCCTTGAGGTTTAATCTTTTACATGTGAAACAACTTTATATGGAAATTGACAATCATCTCTCCTGCCATTAGTCAAACTTATCCGTTGACCAAGTTTGATTATCAAAAATACTAAAAAGGTCCTTGAAATTCTTCATTAAAAAATTATAAAGAAAAAGGATAAAAGATAGAAATGCCCCTGATACAAAATAGAAAAAAAATGAAAAAAAATGTTCTCTTTGAAAAAAAATTCTACAAAAATTAATATTTTAAAAATATATATAAATAAATTGTTTTTTTAATAGATCTCCACTGATATGGATGGTGGAGATCAAATAAAAAAAATTTAAAAATTTCTTGAAAAAAAAAAGCTTTTTTAAAAAATTGATCTCCAGCCATTCATCATTATGATGGACGGTTGGAAATCAATTTTGAATTAAATGTTTAAAAAAATTTGAAAAAAAAATGGCCACCATATCCATAGAGATCTCCACCTCCTTCAATGTGAACAGGGTAGTCATTGTGGGAGAGGTCACGCGTCCTCCTTTTGTTGCAGGGGAAGTCTCGCCTCGCCATTCGCGATGGGGGAGGTGGAGATCTCTATAAATATGGTGGGGGTCCAATCTCTATATAGAACCTCCACTTTTTCTTTTTCTAAATTTCTAAGATTTTTTAATTCAAAATTGATCTCCAAGTCTCCAACCGTTCATCATTGTGATGGACGGTTAGAGATCAATTTTTTTAAACAAATAAACCTAAAACTCATCATGCAAGGCTTCATCAACCTTTTTAGGTTCAATTTGAGAGGTGTAACAAGTATAACTAATTTGATTAGCTAATTGACGCTTAGTCCTGACACCCTCATTCACATATCCAAGAATTTCATTCTTGTTGTGGAGATGTTTAACCCATGGGGTGGGTTCTTTAAAGTCTAAAGATGGATCTCTATCAAGAGGTTGAATGACCTCTTCATCAAGGTTTTACTTCACACCACTTGAAGTCTCACCATTCTTCTCTAAAGAAGAATCATCAATCACAATAACCTCATCATCATGGTCACTAGTTTTAGGCCTACAATCATCTATGACAATATTAGATGATTCCATGACACTTCGAGTCTTTAAGTTGAAGACTCTATAGGCCTTACTATTTAGAGCATAACCAATAAAAATTCTCTCATCACTCTTGGCATCAAATTTGCCAAGTTGATCTCGGTCATTAGCATGTAGCATTTGCTTCCAAAGAAGTGGAAATAGCTCACAGTTGGCTTCCTACCCTTCCACAATTCATAGGAGGTTTGCCTAGTGCCGGGCCTTAGAAAAACTCTATTTCCTATATAACAAGCCGTATTGACGGCCTCGGTCCAAAGATTCTTTCGCACATTGTTGCTAAGCAACATCACACGGGCCATCTCTTGAAGGACCATATTTTTCCTCTCTACAACCTCATTTTGTTGAGGAGTTCGAGGAGCCGAGAACTCATGGGAAATGCCAAAACTATTACAAAAGCTTTCAAAACAAGCATTTTCAAATTCCCTCCCATGGTCACTCATAATTCTTTTATTGCTTTTAATGTGAGAATTCTTCTCATTTTGAATTTTAGTGCAAAGCATTTTTAACTTTTCAAAAGTTTTAGATTTTTCTCTAAGAAAATATGTCCATGTAAATCTAGAGAAATCATCTACATATACAAAAATGTATCTCTTGCCACCGAGACTCTCGGTTTGCAAGAGACCCATAAAGTCCATATGTAAGGGCTCTAATGGCTCCTTGGTGAAGATATACTTGTCTTTCTTGTGATTGCTTTTGGTTTGTTTTCCTTGTTGACAAGGTCCACAAACACCATCAATTTTTGTCCCAAGTTTGGGAAGTCCAAGCACAACTTTAAACTTATCTAAGTTTCTTAAATTTCGATAGTTCATGTGGACAAGCATTTGGTGCCACAACTCAATTTGCTCACTTTTGGACACATTATAAGAGATGACACTAGCTTCAAGACAATAGCAATTGTCACTAGATCTCTTTTCTTTTAACAAGGTTTGTCTATTAGATTTTAAAATAGAGCAATCATTTCTATTAAACAAGACCAATAATCCATCATCATTAAGATGAGAAATGCTTATAAGATTGGCTTGCAAGCCATCAACAAATAAAGCAATTGACAAGGAGGGTAATCTAGGAATGGAAAGGATAAGGGAGTTTTGGGTAGAGATATCTCTATCCCTATTCCCATTTCTGTGTTTTTCCTTTCTTTTTTTTTTTTTGTTTTCTCATTCTCCGTTTCTCCATTTTCCTAGTTATACTAAAAATTACATACTTAGAAAAAAAAACAATCCATTACAAATTCAAATGAAATCTAATATTGTTCTTTCATAACATATATATAGGGCAAATACCAATTAGATTCTGTAATTTTTTTTTTAAAATTGTAAGTTTTTTGCGACTTTTAAAAAAGTGACCAAATTGGTCATTATATTTTTTCTAAGTGCCAAATCAGTCCCTCTAACTAAGTTCCGCCAGTCAACTTTAACTGTGTAGGGGTAAAATTGTACTTTACTCCTAAACAATATAATAACAACACATGCATAGTTTTTTTAACACATGTATATTTTTGTTTATTTTATTTATGGGTTTTGATTTTTGAATATTTTTTACAACAGTGCTTGAATAATATTAACAAAAAAAAACAATTATATAAAAATGGTAACAGACTAAACTGGGAATGAATGGTAACTAAGTGTATAATTGACATTGTCTTATTAAAATATTTTAAGATTTTTTTAGAAAATTTTAATTAAAAAAAGGTACAAATGATGTTTCATTAATAATAGTTTTGGATTTTATTGTAATTATAAAGGTGAATTTAATGCACAAAAACAAAACAACTTTGCTATAACATGACAAATAAAGGGTATTTACCTACTTTAATTAAAATTGTTAAAGTCAACTGTTATATTTAACAATGTTAAGCAGTTAGAGGGACTAATTTGGCACTTAGGAAAAATGTATAGACCAATTTGGAAACTTTTATAAAAGTCGCAAACAACTTGGAAATTTAAAAAAAAATCATGATCAAATTGGTAATTGCCATATATATATATATATATATATATATATATATATATATATATATTATAAGATTTGGGAAAATGAGGATGGGGGACCTCCCTCATCCTTACCTCATTTCAATAAATTTGTGGGAAAAATAGGGAAATAAGGACTTCATCCCCATTTCAATTTGTGGATGAAAATCATCCTCATTCCTCCCCATTTTTTTTTCTAAGAGTCCCCCCCAAACAGGAATGGAGAAATGGAAATTTAGGTATTCGGAGATAACCAGATAAATGCCCATCCCTACTCTACAGTTTGATTGCTATAACAAGAACAACCGTATTGTCGGTATTGGGATCTCAAGTTGACACAGTCACGTGACAAAACCTTGTGCCTAAAACTTGAATTGAAAGCAAAGTCCAACATAAAAAGGCTTGAATATGCCACATGGTCAGTTATTAATTCAATAATAATAATATATACTTGCACACATAGGGGGGGCGTTTGTTTTTTCCACTTAAAACGTAATGGGTCTGAATCATAATTATTAAGTTGTTTTGTTTGTTTTTATAAGTGGTCAAACAACTTAAAAATGCCAAAAAAAAAAACAACTTAAAATAAAAAGTAAAAAATCTCGACTTTTCACTTAATTGCAAATCACTGAATTACATTAAATGCAATCCAAAATCTTTTCTTCCAATAAATCCCCTATATATAACATATTTTCAATTTCATCATAATTATATATGGCACAAAAATCTTTATTTTATTATATTGTTTATTTTAAATAGCATTAAAAATAAAAAAGAACCCTAATCACTTCTCATATTGGTGTTTAATATTAATACTTTATTATGATATTAGGGTGATGTATTTATATATTATTCTTTTAGAGTGTTTTGTGTGAGTTTTCATGCTGTCTCTTTTATTTTTTGAAAAAAAAACCTTTCTTTTCTTAATAAAAATGAAGTTTAATTGTAATTGAAGAAGAAGATCATGATCATATGTGTTCATATATAATTATTATTTTTGGATTGTTTTTATTCCATATTATATGTATAATTGTTTAACGTGGGTATAAATGTAAAATTACTTAGTTTCAGACAATTTTACTTTTAAAAAACAAACATGTTGATAATACATTCAGATATGAGGGAAAAAAAATTAAACATGTCATTCAAGTTCAGATTTCAGTCTCTATTCATTTTTCAGAAAAATTCAGGACTATTCAGTCCTCAGACAAAAAAACAAACGACCCCCAAGTCACCAAGGTTTGGTTCAAGCAAGAAAACTGTGTCATATTAAACTTTTTAAAAGCTTTATATCCCAACGGTCTAAAAAATGGGTTGCAAATAATTTTTTATTTAAAATATGAGTAATGCGCCTCCAGGGCCATAGTTCAACCGATAGATTGACGAGTTTGGAACTTGAGCAAATGACTCCCAAGTTAGTTACTCAAATCTTACTAATGGCAAAAAGCTTCAAAAAAATAACAAATAGATAGATAGATAGTGTAAAAAAATCATTAATACTACAGAACCAAAAAATTTAGCCCAAATTTCAATCCAAATAATGTGGCAAGTGGTTTTTTCATTAACCACATCATCTCATATTGTGTATGGTGATGACAACTCACTTGCTACCTTAGTTGGGTTAAAATTTAGGTTAATTATTTGGGTTGTATAGCATTCCTAAAAAAAAAAAAAAAAGTGTATCGCACTGATGCTAGTCTTCGCAAAATATGTCCATCGTCATAGTAGATTTAATGAAACTTGAAATATTGCAAAATCAGTCCTTAAAATAATTTTAGCAAATATTACGTTATAATATTTCCTTTTTCTGTTTATGATCGATTCTTTCTTCTTTCTTCTTTCTTCTTGCTTCTGGGTCCACATCTTCTCTCTATATTTTATAATTTAAGGATATATTGTTGATAGAAAATCTCATAAATTTGGGTGCAAAGCATAAAAATTGTCATCATCGGCAAAAATAAAGGGGTATTGTCTTGATTTTTTTTTCAAAAGCACCATTAAGTTATGTAAGTTCGCTCTTCCTTTTTAGCTCTTCCATATTTGTTTGAGACAATATATAATGAGAAGCTAAATTGATAAGTGTGTGACTACTAGGAAAGAACATGATATATATTTAAATTTGAAATTTGACGTTTAACGAGATGAGGTTTACCCGGTAGTTTGTCCATCACACATAATATTTTTTTTTAAAGGTTTTAGATTTATTAATCAAGCAATTATACTATTATATTTTATAAATTATGAGTGATCAAGGTTTTTGCTTAGGCTTAGAAAGATTCTTGTAGATACATTAACTAAACTCTTACTAAATTAAGAAGGATTTTTTTTATCGAAATTATGCATACAGGTGTTTAATATTGTGGAATATTGTAGAGAATTCTGGAATATCCCATAGTGGATTCATCACCGAATCAACATTTGCCTAGTGTCACCACACGTGGAGACAAAACAAGGATATGCTTTTATTTAGATGACTAGTGACAATGTTGTTGTCTATTTGTGATTGGTGACCAAGCCTTATAAATAGGCTCTAATTTTGTTGTTTTGTGAGATTGGTTTTTTATGCATGCAAAAATCGAGAGCTGATAAGAAACAATACAAAAGAGAAACTAAAAAGTAATTTATAAGAGTAATTTTCTCTCTCGTCTTTGTCTCTACTTAGTATTATTATTTATTATTTCATCTATTGTTCAATTTTATTATAACACGTTATCAGCACAATGCTGCTATTTCCAGAACCTGAAGTTCTGAGTTTATTACCACTAGAACCTGAAGTTCTTAAATTTATTACCAGAACCTGAAGTTTCTGAATTTATTATTACTAGAACCTGAAGCTTCCAGACTTTTATTTATTAAATACCAGGACCTGCAGTTCTACATTTACTTTCTCACATTTTATTTTTACGCAATTTACTTTCTCGCACTTTATTTACTTAACGCAATTTTAAATTTGGTCACACATCCAAAACCTGAAGTTCATGGATTTATTTATCATTACTGGAATCTGAAATTTCTGGATTTATTCCTTTATATATCTAAAGCTTTAAGTTCCTCGGATTTTTAACAGACCAGAAGTTCTGACTCTGATTATGATTTTCAGATAACTAGAAGCTGTAATAGATGGCAAAGCTTGCAAGTTTAAAATTTACTGCACTAGAAGTGCCCGGGAAGAATTACATGTCCTGGGTTATTGATGCTAGGCTACTCCTAAAATCAGAGGGCTTATACTATACTATTGAAGATGGGGCTGATGCAAGTGAGCAAGATAAATTTACTACTATGGTGATTATCCATCGCCATTTGCATGAAGATCAAAAAGCACAATACCTAACTGTCACAGAACCAGAAGTTCTATGGCAAGAGCTGAAAGACAGATTTGACAACCAACCCGATGTTGCATTACCAAATGCAAGGTACCAGTGGAAACATTTACGTTTTCAAGACTTTAAATCAGTCTCTGATTATAATTCTGCTTTATTCAGAATCACTACACAGCTGAAATTGTGTGGTTAGGATGTAACAGAAAATGATATGCTGGAAAAAACATTTACAACCTTTCATGCCTCTAACATGATATTACAACAACAGTATCGAGAACGGCGATTCTCAAAATATTCAGAGCTAATCCCATGTCTCATGGTTGTAGAGAAAAATAACGAGCTTTTAATTAAAAATCATGAATCACGCCCGACGGGCTCTACAGCATTCCCAGAAGTGAATGCCAACACTATTGGAGGACATACTCGCGGTCGCGGTTTCTACCGTGGTCGTGGTCGGGGTCGTGAAAGATCATATGATTATTTTGTTCCGGGTAGGTATAATCAAAACACTCCCCAAAAGCGGAATGTTTATAAAGCTAGACCAGATAAAGGGAAGGGTATCCAAAAGGGACCTAAGAAGGATGATAGCGTTTGTTTCAGATGTGGCTGTCATAACCATTGGTCACGTACATGCCGCACACCTAAACTTCTGGTTGAGCTTTATCAGGCATCGATCAAAGAAAAGGGAAAAGAAAAGAATCCTGAAACCAACTTAATGGAAGATTCAGATTTTATGGATATCACCCAGTTTAATGTTTCTGCTTTCCTAAATGATCCGACTGATAAAGTGACCACTTCAACTGGTGATGGAAATATCCAAACCAATTAAGTACTGTTTGTAATTTGTTTCGTTATCATGTGAAATGTTTGTGTAAATATTCCTTATGTATATATTCCTATTTCTTTTACCACTCTATCTGATATGTACTTCATTTATTTTTGTTGTTTTATTGTTGTGAATAGATAAGTCTTTAAACAATAAGTTGGGTGACATTGAAAAGCAAGATACATGAGATATATGTCTAGCCGATAGTGCGACGACACATACGATTCTGCGGAATCAGAAATACTTTCTGAATTTAACCCTGCTGAAAGCAAATGTTAATACAATATCAGGTCCAGCAGATCTGATAAAAGGCTCCGGTAGAGCCATGATATTGTTACCAAATAATACTAAAATATGTATCAATGATGCTTTATATTCAAGCAGATCCAGAAGAAATCTGCTCGGTTTCAAAGATATACGGTGTAATGGATATCACCTAGAAATTATATATGATAAGAATATTGAATATCTGTGCATTACTTCTCATGATTCAGGCCAGAAACTCATTATGGAAAAGCTGCATGTTTTATCATCTGGATTATATTACACTCTTATAAGAGGTGTAGAAATATATGCAGTTATGAACCAGAAATTCTCAGATCTAAAAATATTTATGCTTTGGCATGACCGTCTAGGTCACCCGGGATCTACAATGATGCGTAAAATCATTGAAAATTCTCATGGACATCCATTAAAGAACCAGAAGATTCTTTTATCCCATGAAAATTTATGTATTGCATGTTCACAAGGGAAATTAGTAATAAAACCATCCCATTCTAAAGTTGGGTTTGAATCCCCTACATTCCTACAAAGAATTCAAGGGGATATATATGGACCTATTCATCCACCAAGTGGACCGTTCCGTTATTTTATGGTTCTAGTTGATGCATCCATCAGATGGTGACACGTTTGCTTATTATCAACACGCAATGTTGCTTTTACAAGGTTACTCGCACAGATTATCAGGCTTCGAGCACATTTTCCCGATCATCCGATTAAATCAATATGTCTTGATAATGCGGGTGAATTTACTTCTAAGACATTTGATGAATATTGCAGAGCAGTTGGGATTGATGTTGAACATCCAGTTCCATACGTTTATACTCAGAATGGATTAGCAGAGTCACTTATCAAGCGTCTCCAGGTAATTGCAAGAACTTTATTATTACGAACACAATTACCAATTTCTGTTTGGGGACATGCTATTTTACATGCTGCTACATTAATTCATCTTCGTCCCACTTCTTATCATCAATATTCTCCAGTGCAACTTGTATTTGGCCATCAACCAGATATCTCTCATCTGCGTACTTTTGGTTGTGCAGTATATGTCCCAATTGCACCTACGCATAGAACTAAAATGGGACCCCAACGGCGTTTAGGAATATATGTTGGTCTAGATTCACCATCAATTATTAGGTATCTGGAACCTTTAACTGGTGATCTTTTTACTGTACAATTTGCAGATTGTCATTTCGATGAGAAAAACTTCCCAACATTAGGGAATGGAAAAACTTCTCCTGAAGAGAAGCGTGAATTTTCTTGGAAAGTCCCTAGTCTAATTCATCTTGACCCATACACATCTCAATGTGAGAATGAAGTACGAAAGATAGTTCACCTTCAAACAATAGCAAATCAGTTACCAGATGCATTTACAGATGCTACTAGGGTAACAAAATCATATATCCCAGCTGTTAATGTACTGGCACGGGTGATTGTTCCAGAAGAACGATCTAAACAAATAATAGCAAAAGAATCATCTACTGTACGCCAGAAGCGTGGTAGACCACTTGGTTCGAAAGATACTGTTCCCCGGAGGAAGAAAACAAAGTATCAGGATCATACTCCTGAAATTATAAATAAATCCTCTTTCTCTAAATCAACTCCACAAGAGTTAGAAGTCCTTGAAAGGACACAAGAAACCCCCGCAGGGGAAGGAATCTCTGAAGAGATACAAGAACATAGAAATGAGGAAATTTCTATAAATTATACAGGAGGAATGTGGAATCGTGAAGAAACAATCATCGATGATATACTTTCGTACACAGTGGCTACCAAAATTTTAAATGATGATTATGAGCCTCATAACCTCGATGATTGTAGGCAAAGGTCTGATTGGCTTAAATGGAAATAAGCAATTCAAACAGAATTGACTTCATTAACCAAGCGTAAAGTATTTGGACCAATAATCCAGACTCCTGAAGACGTCAAACCTACTGGATACAAATGGGTTTTTTGTACGAAATCGTAATGAGAAAAATGAGGTGGTGCGATATGAGGCACGACTCTTAGCATAGGGTTTCTGATATAGACCTAGTATTGATTTTGATGAGAAGTATTCACCAGTGATGGATACAATTACGTTTCGATTTTTGATAAGTTTGGTTGTCTCAGAAAGACTTGAAATGCGTCTTATGAACGTAGTAACTGCCTACCTATATGGCTTACTCGATTCAGATATTTATATGAAAATCCCTAAAGGATTTAGGATACCAGAAGCATATAGCTCGAGACCTCAAATTTTATATTCGATTAAATTACAAAGGTCATTGTATGGATTAAAGCAATCTGGGCGCATGTGGTACAACCGCCTCAGTGAATATTTGATTAAAGCGGGATATATTAATAATCCTATATGCCCATGTATCTTCTTAAAGAAATCAGAATCCGGATTTGCTATTATAGCAGTTTACGTTGTTGATATGAATTTAATTGGAACTCCTGGAGAGCTCCTGAAAACTGCCGAATATTTAAAAAGGGAATTTGAAATGAAAGACCTGGGAAAGACAAAATATTGTCTCGGCCTGGAGATTGAGCATAAATTAGACGAAATACTTATCCATCAATCAACATATATTGTGTAAGTTCCTCATATTTTGATTGGCTTATTTTGTTGGCAAACCTCATTGGGGATTAATTTTGTAAGGGTAAGTTAGGCCTCATTAGGTGTGATCAAGCTTCAAGGGCATCATCTTTCTCAAGAGCACTTCAAAGGTATCTCACTTGTTTAACTCTCTTTGAAGAGATCTAGTTGCACACACTCACTTGCATGCATTATGTTCTTATGTTCATGTAATTGAATGATGCATTGTATGCCACTTATCACACTCCACACTTGCACTTTTTACACATCTCTTAGTGTGTTGAGTTTGCCTCGAAAAGAGAATTTCTTCTCTTAGCGCGGCCTAGACCGCTTGGCAAGACATGCTTGCACCGCGGCATACAAAGCGGTATACCTCAGTAGGGTCATGCTTCTTGCACCGCTTCTTGTGCACTTCCATGCATAGCGGTCCAAGTGGCGGTGTTGTCCAGTAGGCCACTGTTGCCTATACCACGGCCTGTGCACCTGCATGCATAGCGCCCTACACCGCGTTGTTGTCCAGACGGTGCACTGCTGTGTGTACCGCAGTCTGGACACTTGCCTGCGACGCGGTCCATCTAGCGGTATTGATGGGATTTTGTGCCCTAAGTTCAAAACGATGCAGTTTTGACTAGGGCTCCCATGTATATATTTTCCCTTCTTCCTTGCTCATTTTTGTGAGTTTAAGAAGCCATTTTTGAGAGGCCAAGCTTCCTTTAGAGAGAGAAACTCCCAAGAACTCATCTTTACTCAACCAAATACAAATCCATGTGCATCTAACATCTTACAAGCATCATCTCATCATGGATTCTTCTTGCTTTCATTGACTAGATAACTTGAACATGCCCTAAATCTCTTTGTATTTATTTATGTTCTTGTTTGACTAGGGTTAGCTCTTTTATGTGAATTTATTGCATATCTTTATGTTTGATGGCATTTATAACATGTTTGAGTTGTTGTTTGTTGGTTGAGAGCTTTGTTCATTGATAGCTAGCATTTAGGACGATTTTACCATTCTAGCTAAATCTTCATGCATTTGCATTTAGATATTAATATCTAGGATTTGCATTTACTGACATCTTTAAGTCCCTAGATAAGCACTTGGTGTAGCCTAGCATTAATTGCATGATAGAATATTGTCACATATTCACATAGGTTGCTTTATCTCTTCATTGATTTTTAAGCTCTGTGACTAAGTGGATTAGTGCACAAGCTTGTGGTCTAGAATCACTAATAAAGGCCCATTGGGTAGAGTGAAAGGGTTAGTGACCAAGTAGGTGTGATTTGAGGTCAACCTAGGTTGTAAACTTTCATTCAAATAGTGGATTTGAGGACCGTATGTGGCTAGAAGGATAGCCCGTGAGTTTTTCCCAGTGGATGGTTTCTCACGTAAATCAATCCTTGTGTTTTTATTGTTTTCTGCATGTTTATGTTGGATTGGTTGATTGCTAATATGGGGTAGGATTATTAAAATTGATTAAGTTCAAAAGTTGGTAAGAAATCAACTAAAACCTATTCACCCCCCCCCCCCCCCCCCCCCCCCCTCTAGGTTGTATTAGACACACTTTGTGTAATTTCATATTGAAAAGATTCTGAAAAGATTTAATATGGACAACGCTCATCCATTAAGTACCCCTATGATTGTTAGAAATCTTGATCCTAAGAAAGATCCATTTCGATCACTTGAAGATGGTGAAAAGATACTTGGTCCTGAAGTACCATATCTTAATTCAATTGGTGCTTTATTATATCTGGTTCAATGTACTATACCAGATATCGCATTTTCAGTAAATTTGCTTACTAGATTCAGTTCAGCACCAACTCGAAGGCATTGGAATGGGATTAAATATCTTTTTCGTTATCTTCATGGAACAAAAGATTTAGGATTATATTATTCAAAATCCAACAAATTTTCAGATTTACTTGGTTATGCTGATGCCGGGTATCTATCTGATCCCCACAAAGTTCGTTCACAAACGGGATATGTTTTTACCTATAATGGCACAGCAATCTCCTGGCGCTCCACAAAGCAAACTCTCATGGCTACCTCCTCTAATCATTCACAGATCCTTGCACTTCATGAAGCAAGTCAAGAATGTATTTGGCTAAGGTCGGTTATTTATCATATTCAAAATACATGTGGATTTTCATCATCTACAGAAATGCCGACGCAGATATTTGAAGATAATGCGGTTTGTATTGATCAAGTTAGAGGGGGATATATCAAAGGAGATAGAACCAAACATATTTCTCATAAATTCTTCTATACTCATGAACTTCAACAGAGCCGACAAATTGATGTTAAACAAATACGGTCTACAGATAATCTTGCAGATCTGTTTGCGAAAGCATTGCCTACATCAACCTTTGAGAAACTAGTATATGGGATTGGTATGCGTCGACTCTGCAAATTATCGGATTGATATTGAAGTTTTATTCAGGGGGAGCATTCAATTAGGGGGAGCAAAATTTGAATGGACATACTGTACTCTTTTTCCTTTACCCGATTTTTTCCTACTGGGTTTTACCGGAAAAGTTTTAATAAGGCAGTTCTGAACACGTCCAATACCACTTGATCCAGAAGATCATTGTATATATTTTGCTCAGGTTTTTATCCCACTGGGTTTTTCCTAGCAAATTAAGATACAAGTGGTGATAATCCAAGGGGGGGTATTGTGGAATATTGTAGAGAATTATGGAATATCCCATAGTGGATTCATCACCTCATCAACATTTGCCTAGTGTCACCACACGTGGAGACAAAACAAGGATATGCTTTTATTTAGATGACTAGTGGCAATGTTGTTGTCTATTTGTGATTGGTGACCAAGCCTTATAAATAGGCTCTAATTTTGTTGTTTTGTGAGATTGGTTTTTTATGCATGCAAAAATCAGTTTCATGCAAAAATCTTGGAGACTTAAAAAAATTGTTTTTCGTAAATAAGGTATACAAATCAGTTTCATGGAAAAGATAGAGGGAATTTTTCAATTTGATCCCTATGTTTTAATAAAACATTGGTTTTTTTACTTGATTCATGTGTATGAGAGTTTTTGATCATCGTCTTTTTAAAAATACATCAAAATAGTCTTTTTGACAAAAAAAAAATAATAATAACAGTCAAACACAACAGATGCATGAAAGTACTATTTTACCCATGTTAAAAATAATTTTATATTTTCAAAAAAAATTAATTGAAAATTAAATAGAAAATGAATCTCCACCATCATATCTAGAGATGGATGGTGAAGATCAAATAATTTTCTTTTTAAATAAATTTTTCTAAAAAACAGCAAAATTTTGTAAAAAAGAAAAAAAAATTATAAAAGAAGAAGTTATCTTTAATCTTTTTTTTAAATAACTTAAAAATGAAAACAAAAATTATCTCCAACCGTCCATCACAATGATGGACGGTTGGAGATTAAATTAATAATATATTAATATATATATATATATATGTTTGTTAAACAAAAGATAAAAAAAAATAGAAGAAAAAACAAATCAGGTGCAGATCCATGGAGTTCTCTATGGATCTCCCTCCCCCCCCCCCCCCCCCCCCCCCCCCCCCCCCCCCCCCTAGCGGGGGAGGCACGGTGGAAGAGGTCTCACCTCCCCTGTTCTCGGCGGGGGAGGTTGATCCTCCCCCTTTCGCGGCGGTGGATCAACCGCTCGCAAATAGTGGGTTCGTGAAACCCATTGTTCGCGAGCGGTTGCCTCCACTGCTGCGAACATGGAGGATTGAACTCCCCGTTTGCGGTGAGAGAGGTGGAGATCAATTCTCCAGATTGGATCTCCACCTAATTTCCGTCTTGATGGATGGTTGGAGATATATATATATATATATATATATATATATATATATATATTTTAAAAGTTCTTTTTTTATGAAAAAAATGTTTTTGTTTTTTGATTTTAAGAAAATATTTTATTTGATCTCACCTTCCAAATGGATAATGGATATCCATTTAAAGAAATATTTTTTTTTCATTTTTCAATTTTTTAAAATAAATTAATATGATTAAAAGTACCTTTTTACCCCTAGATTAATTAACTTGACTAATCATTGATTCACGGAATGACCTGTTTGATGTATTTCCAAAAAGATTTGAACCAAAAACCCTAATACACATAAGGTGGGTAAAAAGCAAAGTTTCCTTAAAACATAAGGACCAAACTGTAAGTTTTCCGAAATGATATTATATTAAACATAGTACACAAATTAGTTCCATGTAAAAGATATAATACATGTTTTAGAATAAGAAAAAAAAAACTATTTTCTTTTGCTTTCTTTTTATATTTTATATTTTTCTTCAAAAATATTTGTCAAGCCAAACTAAATACTATGACACGAATCGTTTGGAGATCGGCTGTATGCGTAACTTTGTTGATGATCTGCTGATTCTTCACCGGTTTGGTCTCAGTGGTCGACCTGGTAAAGCTCCTGTTATTAGGAGAGTGGTTTGGTCTCCCCCGGCTCCGGGGTGGATAAAGGTTAACACGGATGGTGCAACTTTGGGTTCGCCAGGTGTGGGAAGTTGTGGGGGTGTTTTTGGGACTTGTAGATCTTTTGTTAAGGCATGTTTCGCGGTCCCCCTTGGTCAGGTTTTTGCTTTTGAGGCTGAGCTCCTTACGGCTTCTTTAGCCATCAATTATGCTTGAAATTTAGGTTGGCATAAGATCTGGCTCGAGAGTGATTCTTCTTATGTTGTGCAGCTTCTTTCGATTATGTCTGATCAGGTTACTTGGCGTGTTCGTCAAGCTTGGCAGCACTGCATTCATCAGATCTCGCATATGGAGTTCCAGGTTTCTCATATATTCAGGGAAGGTAATCAGGTGGTGGATGCTCTCTCCAAACACTCTTTGGGTCTTTCTCCTGATTCTTAGTGGTCTTCCACTCCTTCGTTTTGTTCTTCGCTTGTTGGTAATGACTGTATGGGTAGAGAATCGTTTAGGTTTTCCTAGTTTTTTTTTTCTTATGTGGCTTGCGTGCCTCTGGTTATTTTGGGGCTGCGTCCTCTGATTTGTGATGTATTGATATTACTTTTGTTACTATTTTTCTTTATTAATATATTTCTGGATACTGCCTAGGGGTTTTTCAGCATATGATCGCTTGTGATGCTTTTTCCCCTTAAATCGGTTCAATTTCATAAAGAAAAGTCAAACTAAATACTAATATTTATCTATTAAGAAAACTTTGGAATATATCAAGTAAGGGATTAAGGAATTTGTTTCAAAAGGCTAGTTACTTGAAGTCACAATTGTTGAGATAAATTTATTTATTTTTCATATTTCTTTAAATTTTTAATTAAAATATTACCTTGTATTTTTATAATGATTATTTATAAACTTCATCTAGGATGATGATGATAATTGTTTGTATAAAAATCTACAATACATGAAAAGCTTCTATTTTTTGCACGTCAAATTTTGAAACTTTTATTGTTGATGTTGATGAACTCTGTAGTTTGAGAGAGAAATGAGAAGCTGAAAGTTTGTTTGGTGTAAGTGGTGTGCAATAAGGAATGTATGACCAAGGAAAAATTATACGTACGTACTACATGTGTTAAGTCTAAGAATTTAGATCAATGGCAATAGGATAAAGTGATAGTTAGCAAAGAAAGAATCGTGACAGGTGCCACACCTATATCAAATCATCTTTTTGCTTTTTTACTAAAATACCCTTTTCAAACAATATAAATAGAAGATGGCTCCGACAAATGAAATAAGGAAAAAGAATCCGAATACTCTGTTTATTCATTAACTAAAAATTCAAGATTCGATGATTTATTTAAAAATTGAGTTGAGCGTCAGAGGGTGTTCACCGGAAACACTTCTGGCAACTCCCTGACTTGATTATTGTTTTGCAGTTACTCAAGCCAAATTAAAGCTAAGAGGATTAATTATGGATTGCCTTTCGAATCAAGAATTTTGTTCAGAAACTAATTTATTCATTTGTTATTGTGTCCACCCAATTTATAACATAAACAATTTGGCACCATCTGTGGGGAATTGATCAAAAAGTCATTTTAACTCTTATCAAGATGAACTACCCAAATGAAGGCGGGAACATCGCTGCAGAAGTAAACGAAAATAGTTCAATTCGGAGTCATGCCAGAATTTCTGATTTAGAAATTCATGTTGAGGATATGAACATTTAAGTTCATGAACTTGTTAAAGAAGTGAGATAAGCTTTTCATGTTCAACTTCCTAATAATCAGGAAGCAGCTTCGATCCAAAGAATCAACATGCCCCCTCTTTTAGGCAGTCAAGTAATAAAATGCCAAAATCACATTGGCAATCAGAGTCCAACCCTCACAGTCATGATCTCAGAAACAAATTCAAAGCTAAACGTAAAGCTCGAACTGAAGGAGAATTGTTAAAAGAAGACCATCTCACTGAACAAGTGAAAAAATTTCAACGACAAATCAACGATTAGCAAAGTTCTCATCGAACCGCAATTGCTGATCAAATGTTAGATGAGTTGGAATCACCATTCACATGTGACTTAACAACAGTCGATCTCCCTATAAAATTAAAGATGGAGATTGAAGAGAAGACCATTCACATGTGCAAGGATATAATCTAAGGAAGGCCCGAAGACAAATCAAATACTTACTTGACTCTAAGAACAAGATTAAAAGAAGACCCATGAAGATTCAAGCACAAATGAAGAACTGGGTCACAAGTGTTTGTGTTTTGGAGAAGAAGAGTGATAAAGCTTGAGAGCTTTCTCTTGGAAGGATTTTGTGGTTGCTCTCTAATTCTCTCAACATAGGGTTTCCAAAAAAATAGAAAATCTATTTATAAGGAACCCAAAAAAAAAATGCTTAAAAAACGACTGAAGAAACAGTCCCAACGCACTTGTCCTGAGCACGCATCGAACGCAACTACGCAAGGTCGCGGATAAACTAGTTCAATTCCAGTAACTTTTGCGACCTAGCAAGGCATGACCTCAAGTCGCGGACCAGCTCTCGGTCAAGCAATAAACCACGCTGCTCGAATTTCAAGCACCCAAAACATAACTAAACAACATTGAAACCAATCGTATAACATACCGTTGAAAAGGTACGTATGTTTACTTCCTCTTCTTTTTACAAAACATGATTTCAATGTCCGTACAAAAAGTTATGGTCATCTAATGTTGAAATGTCAGTTTTGAAATGAAACAGAGTTCCCTGTTTGAGTAGTCTCTTTGGAGACTTCAAAAATAATTCACATGGTTATGGAATATTATGAATAATATACCGTTAAAAAGATATGAGTGTCTAGTTTATCCATAATTTTTAAAAACTTAATTTGAATATATTTATAAAAGTAATGGCTATAAAACCATACAGATGTCAGTTTTTAAAAACATTTAAACCTTTGAAAAAAAAATATCTTTCGAAACTAAACACTTTACTCCAAATAACCGCACCACATCTAATAGATATCAAACAACATGTAAAAATACAAGATATCACTCGATAAAATTTAATGCATGATCATACAAATCAAGTACGTGAGAGTGTTAGTACGATGACCAAATCGTGATGGAATGTCGCAAAGATATTCTTATGACTAACTTTCACCTCACGACGAAATATCGTGAGGAAGTGATCGTGGTGCAACGTCTCGATGCAATTCCAGAAACGTCTCGATGCAATTCCAGAAACACACTTTGCAAGGATGTGATCGTGTTGACGAGAAGGCCTCAACAAACAAGTCGCGCCATTAGCTCGCGGTATCACAAGAAAATAAATAGAACTCAATCAAATGATCCAACAAGCCTGGATATCAATCTAAATGGTAAGTGCATGAACATGTGAACAATATGTGTGTGTATAAGTGTTGCACAACGATGTAGGGACAAAAATGATATGAATTGTGTGTGTGTGTGCGCGCGCGCACCTAGGATCTTCCGAGAGCTAAAGCCATGAAAGGCTTACCTTTATGCGCAATGTCCGCTCCGGAAGCCTTCAAACGCTTGAACTCGCTGAAACTTGAGGCACGAAACCTACTAGACAATTCCACTCTAAAGTGAATTACAAGAAACCAATTTTGTTCACGAAATCCAGCCAATCATGAAGGACATACGTCTCCACAACAAACCTCTGAAAACATGTCCTTACAACTCCTACAATTCCTATCATACAAGACAATAAGTTGAACTTTCACTAGAGAAACTACATTCTCAATGGCATTCGGTGCAGTGGCTATGATACAAATAGAAATTGACTTACCCTCATATCGAGTCCAACATTTCAACTCGGAAGAAAATACAGATCAATTAATTCTATCTTTGGATCTCTTGGAAGCACTCAGAGACTACGCACAAATCCGAACTACCAATTATCAGCAACTTGTTGCTCGATACTATAATTCCCAGGTTTGTGAAAGAATCCTTCAAAAAGGAGATTCAGTCTAGAAAAAGGTTTTTTCCAAATGAAAAGCAGTCAAAAGATGGTGTTTTGGGACCTAATTGGGATGGCCCATATCAAATTAAAGAAGTAATTTGACCTAAACCCTAAAAACTTTCCACCTTGGATGGTTATGAACTCAAACATCCATGGAACGGAGAACATTTCCAACCATATTATCAGTAAGATGTGTGCTAATATACATCAAATGTACATACAATAACTTGATGTTTTTTTACATGATTTCTATACTACTGTCTTTTACATTCTTAAAACCAATTATTGATAGTGGGAATATCAATATGCCTTACAAAATAAAAGGCACTACAAGATGCAAAAGCATCAAACAATATCAATAATATTTTGGGGGACTTGCAAAAATGGTCATGCTTGGTTTTCAAAAACCAAAAATAGCCTATGTTTGAAAATATTGCATTTTTGTTCTTTTTAGAGTTGATTTTACCAGATTGTCCTTTATAATTTTTTTCAACCATTTACCTCATTTAATACACCATTTACTAAATTACCCTTCTCTTCTCAGATAACTTTACCAAATTTTCTCTCCCAAAAATTCCCTTCCCCTCTTCATTGCATTTCCCCTTTCCCTCCCAGAACACGACCAAGCCCCGCTCCCGCCCCCCACCCCCTGAATCCCTAAATAAAAAATTGAATTTGCTTACCCCATACCTTCGCCATTCAAAAGTAAGAGACCGATCACCATCAAAACTGGATGGACCTGCAATGCAGACAAGAGAGAATGAATCATAAATAGAAAAAAAAAAAAAGGATTCACAACCCTACACCAAACCCAATAGCGTCTCTCGTCGCCGACCACCACCTGTCGTAGCCGCCGGAATTCAGAAGCAGGTGCCGTCGCCGGTCGTCATTCGTCGTCGCCAGATCGACGCACCGTCTCTAATCTAAGCAGTAAGAAGCCTTTTGTCCTACTTTTAGAATAAATATCCCACTTCGTTTTAATGAATTTTTGTTCTCTTATTGTTTTCCAATTTTTATTTTTATTTTAGCCTTTGTTTGGTTACTTAGAAACTGTGTTGAGCCAAAGAAATCGATACCCAGTTGAATATCACAACTGAAGTTCAGCTAACTTCTCTGCTTCAATGTTCATATATTTCTGACTCTCTGTAAACTTAGCTCTCTTTCAGTTACAACTTCTTGTATTTCTATATTGTTTATTTGCTTCCATGCTTGATGGTTTTACTAGGCTATTTTGTTGGATCTACAAAGCTGCTTTATTTCTATCATATTTATTTTAATTCGGGTTGTAGCTCATGTCAGTATTTCTAGTCCAAATTACTCAACTTTTATTTCTATTAATTTCCCTTAATTTTTGTTTGTGATTTGTTATCCCCCAAATGAGTATATTAGAAAGTGAATGCGTGGGGTTAGACATTAAGATGTCAAGATTCATAAGGTGTAAGATATGAAGTCAAAAGGAATTATCAATCTGCACAGAGATTGGTCTTCATATCAAAAGGAATTATCAAATTAACCCTATACTAATTATAATTTATTCATACCCCTACTAATTATAATTAATTCATACTAATCATAATTTATTTTGATGTCAATCATAATTTGTTTTGATGTCAACATTGTTTGTAATACTAATCTTACTAATCATAAAGGCTAACTTTAAGTCTCCTCCTGATTTTGACTCTTCTTTGTTTTGTTTGTAACCAGATGCCTAAGGATCCTAACAACAAATACTGGCGGTTCCCAGACCACAATACATGGATTCGTGCAAGAATAAACAGTAATAGTAAAGGTCAGATTATTCAAGTTGTTAAAGACGTTCTTAGTAAGTGTGGGATGTTAGAAAGGTTTAGGAATGGACTGTTTGGACATTATTTGGATTTACCACAACCCGTTGTAGTTCACGGGATACTGATTTACAACCTCTTTAAAAAGGAGATTATTCTTCCGAAGGTAAGAGAGGATGAAATGTGGTTCGGCTTGGGACACAAGAAAGTTTGTTTTGGCAAAGAACAGTTTTGTGTATGTAGTGGGTTGAAAATGGGCCCGATACCTGAAGGGTTTATGAAGATGAAACCAGATGTAGAGGGTTATTGGTATACAAAATATTTCAAACATAGGCCGACACCAGAAGTTTTGGAAAGCTTTTTTTCACAAGGAACGGAAGCGGAGGGTGAAGACTTGTTAAAGATGGCTTACATCTTAATGGTATGCCAATTCTTTGGCAAGGATGACCATAGGAGCGCCGTACCGGGTTGGTTGATAGCTTTAGCCAATAATGAACAAGCATTTACAAATTTTTCATGGGGAACATATATCTTCAGTATGACACTGTTTTGGTTTCATTGTTCAATTGAGAAACGACTTAACAGACTGAGAGGGGGAAATAAGAAGATGGCAAAGGGAATGGGGAAAAGGAAACCCGGTGAAGAAGATGAAGAAGAAATAGAAGAAGAAGAAGAAGACAATGAAGAAGAATATGATGAAGAAGAACATAGTGAAGCGGAGGGAAAGAAAGTCAAAAGTAAAGGAAAGCAAAAGGCGGATGTAGTGCCGAAGGAGAAGAAGAAGACCTTTACATACAACCTACATGGATTTGCTTTAGCCTTGAAGGTATGAGTATCATATTATGGTCCTTTCAATAATACAAACAATATTTGTGTAAACAATAACATTGTTTGATGGTTGTTATTGTATAGGTATGGGCTTTTGAGACTATACCTCGGTTGACGAATCTCGTCGGTACACGAATTGGCTCGGGGTTTCCAAGGATAAAGAATTGGGATTTCAATAAAAAATCCGTGAAGATCGAAAACAAGTTCACATCAGGGGGGTGCGTATTTCATTAATTTTTCTCTCGTATATTATTTCTTTTATCTTGCAATATATAAATTTTTGTTAGAGAAGCACTTGGATCATGATGATGAATAAGCACTTGGATCAATATGCTTACACTATATATTACATAACTGTTATTAGTGAATATAAGTTTATGCTATGACATTGTTTGTTCCCTAAATGCAGATATCGTTGGTAAATTGGGAAGTTGAGCCGAAGGAAATGGAGACGGATTACTACAAGTCATTGGACCCGGATAATGTGTGTGAAAAACTACTACACAAGGGTAATGTGGTGGTGGTTGAAGATGTAATTGATGACGAAGAGGATGTCGGTTCAGATAAGGAGAGAGATGAGATATTGGAAGATCCCGCAAATATCAATGATGGAGATGCTGCTTTTTCCAACCACCAAAGAACAGCATCGGTCATGAGATCTTCAAACTCAATATCAGAACCCCCAGCTAAAAAACAGCTCTTCCCATTTACAAGAGAACATCAAACTCCTAAGGTATCACCTCTGTTTAGTGGTTTTACCAACTAATTTTATTGTATCTTACAAGTGATGTATTTTATTTTTGGAAAGTTACAAGTTTTTTGATTTGCTGTCTAAAATTCAGACTTCAGTGCCTTCCAATATCGCTGAACTCTATTCAGTTGTGGATGTACTAATAAAGGAAAGCGAAGAACGGATGACTGAATTTTGTAGAACAGAATTTAGAAGTATTAGAGAAGAAATGACGGCGTTACAGAAGGTTGGAGATACACCTGTGGTGGTAACAGCTGAACAACATATACATCCATCAAGCAACATCGGATCCGGTGAAAAATCACCATCGGAAGGATCTAGTAAGAGTGATGTTCCAACAGCTGTCGATTCTACTATCGATTCTGAAATGCCTGATGTTCTAGCCAACATTGGAGTCGATGCCAAACTGGATGAGAGTGACCTTCCAACCGAAATTGTTGATGCATTACTAGACAACACATATGTTCTAGCCGAGGGTTCAAGAGAAGCTTCAGCGCAGGATCCTGATGCCAGTGTGGTCAAGACTGCTTTAAGTGCCAAAATGGAAGCAAGTGTCGTTTCTGACGCAGTGGCTCAGGTACATGAAACTTATTATGGATTATGTGAACATGTCTTGTATGCCTATATTTGTCCTTATATCCCTTGTATTATATATACTAAATATCATCGGTGCAGGTATCAGCTGAATATGTATTATTCAACTCATTTGAAATGAATGAGATCAATAATTCCGTTCTGCTTGCCACACAACAGCTTATGCCACAGTCAAAGGTAAAGGTTCAGGGAATAGTTGTCGACGATTACCCATCTCCGGCAGTGAACATGTTGGTTCCCAACAGTGATCAAAGTGTGATAGCTCTTGACAAGGCTGACCCTAATGTTGAATACAAGGATCAAGATAAGATTAGAGTTCGAAAGTGATCAAGATTTCTTGGGAGCCCATGGACTGATCCAATGCCCAAAAAGAAAAAAAGGGAATTCAAATCAGTCGGAGGAACTATCAACTTAAGATGATTCTAATTACATTGAATTCGCTTCTTTTCTGGCCAGCAAAGACCCAACTAAGTAATAATCCCCTCATCTCAGCCTCTATATTGATATTTTAATGTGTGAAATTTTGTTTCCAATATAAAGTAAGTTTAACCAGAAATTAATAACAGGGTATATGTCGGGCAAATGCAGCAGTATATGTTTCGTCAAGACTTCAAGGAGATAGCGGACAAGAATGAATGGATGTCGAACCCGGTAAATTTTTTTATTATTTCTCTATGGTTTTAATATGGATTTATGTCACTAGTTAACTAATGTTCATCATTCGATTTACACAGCACATTGACAGCTACATGGATATTTTATGGAGAAGACGTTCGACAGGAATTGCTAACTACTTGCAGAATATCACATTTGCTCCGTGCACTTTTTTTGTAAGTTCATCACTCCATTCCGAGCAATAACTAACTTATAATCATTGTAACATTGAAATAAGTATACTCAACTCATTATACAGGTTCAATTGAAAAAAGTATGGTCTCTTGAAATGGAGAGAATACAAATTGAAAGGAATGTAAAAGAAATTGAGAGGACCGCGCTGAAAACAGAAAATGAGGCGATTCACGGTCAACCGAAGGGCAGAAAGAAGATATTGCCCACTCCTCAGGTTTTAGAAGTTTGGGATGAATACCCGGAGTTCTTACCTTTAGAATTCGAGCCCGAAGAACATTTTTGCACTTATGTTCGCGGTGATGATTCTTTATACAACGTGCCTTGGTGGACAATGGAATCGGTAAGTACCTGATAAAACTAGCCTTGACTTATTGTATGCTTAGAATTGGTGACTTCAAGAGAAAATTGTTGAGGATGAGGAAAGATTATAGTTTCTATTTCTTTGATCATATGTCAATAGATTAAACATTTATTTTTAGTCATAACCTTTGTCTTGTGTATACAGGTTTTGATACCATGCAACACTAGCGGGCACTTGGTTCTTTGCTAAGTACTTTTGAAAGAAGGAAAGGTAAATTTGTTCGATTCAATGTGGGGCCGCAACAATAAAAATGACCGGTTAAGAGAAATCAGTTGCCTTCTTTATCTGTTGCCCTCCATTTTGCACCGGGCAGGATACTATGAAGAATTGGGAATCAAACCGAGAAATAATGCATTCTTGGCAGAAAACGTCAACAAAATACACATTCCGCAGCAGGAAGACGGGTATTGGTCTTTGATTACTTAAACTAAGAGAATTTCTTAATTCTGGATCCTTTATATTTATTTTTGTCCATTACCATTTTGCAATAAAAGTTACGGTGCGTTCATGCTTAAGTTTGCAGAACTTCTACTCTCTAGCACCTCTCTACCGTGGATTAACAAATTTGGCCAAAATGATATATCTGCCATTCGTGAGGCAATGGCATTGGATTTGTTTATAAATGAAGTTATAGAACGGTAGTTATAAAATGTGGGTGGTTCTGATTTGGACTAACATAGGTCACTAGTATATTTGAATGGCACTGGTGTATTGAATTTTTGTGGTGGATGATGTTTATAATAACAGAGGTCGGTTTTGGTATAGAATAGTTGTTGTCCTGTGGAGGAGAATTTGATTTTAGGACCTGTTCATAATCTTTTCAGCCCAGGACTCTATTTTTTAAGTCCGGGTAAAAATCTTTTAAGACCGGGATTTTGTATATGTGTTGAATTATTATAATTCCTTTTATTAATGTAGTGGATCATTCTTGTTTAGATATTTGTATGTCATGCTCTTATTTTAGTATTATTTTCGATATTTTTAATTATTTTTCCGGCTCCGCGGGACAGTTCCCACATGAGCTACTTAGCATTTGGTTTTCGAACCCGCATCCGTAAGCTTTACTCAGGAAGTATGGAGTGAAGCAAATATTACCACTCCATATCATCCGCAGGCCAATGGTCAAGCTGAAGTGACTAATAGAGAGCTAAAGAGCATTTTGGAAAAGACTGTCGGGGTTCGAAGGAAGGACTGGGCGGCCGGATATTTTAGCATATGTTTTATTCTTTTTTGTTTGAAGCCATTTAGCTCGCCCATGCGTTTGATGTTTTATTTTGGCCTTTGAGAGGATGCAGGCGAGTAAACAAAGATGGATAGCTTTTGGTTTCAAATGGAGCGCGAAAAGTCAAAAGATTTTGTTTGCAAATTTCCAGATCTCGTCAAAGAGAACCGCGCCAGGCAAAAAGGTGAGTAGCGAGTGAAACCGTGGAAATCCAAGGTGGTGCTACTGCCAGGTTTCACGGTCGGTCCCGTTAAGTAGAACCACGAGTCAAATCGCGGAAATCCAAGGTGGTGCTACTGCCAAGTTTCACGGTTGGTCCCGTTAAGTAGAACCGTGAGTGAACTCACGGAAATCCAAGGTGGTGCTAGTGCCAGGTTTCGTGGTTGGTACCGTTAAGTAGAACCGCGAGTGAAATCGCGGAAATCCAAGGTGGTGCTACTGCCAGGTTTCGCGGTTGGGGTTCGTTAAAGAGAACCGCATGAATTGGTAATTTTTGCTATATCAGGTACGTTACGTTTCACGTTAAATGAGTAAGTTTAAAACTCTAAAAATCTCTCTTTGCTCTCTCTAAAACTCTTCTCTCGCTCTCACGGCCACATGGAATCTCTCCCTCAAGTTTTCTTCAAGCGTTTAATCGGTAAGTGTTTCTCCCCTTATTTCTCACTTGTTATTCTTTGAATCACATCCTAGCCTCCTTTTACCATGAATTGAGCAAGTTATGGCTTAGATTAAAGGAGGTTTTTAAGGTTAGGGTTCCGAAATTGGGGATTTTTGCTTGAACTCGATTTGTTTCGTGTCCTTGAGTTTCTAAAGCATGATTTGTATGAGGAAACGCATGAGTTTTGTTTCTTTTGGGTTGTTTGGTTTGATTTGAGAATTCTTGGTTTGTTTTCTTGGTACATTTTCGAACTTAGTTTGGGTCTTTGGAAACATTGTGTTTTGATTTCTTCTGGATGTATATATGTACAAGTTTATACATATTATTGTCAGTAACTGGTGAACTATATGTTTGGAATCAGTTTTTGTCTGTGAAATTTCAACTAAGAGCTAGTTTTTAAGAGTGGTTGTGTTTTGTGTGATTACCTTTAGACACCAATTGAAGCATCATAGAAGACCATGGGCAAAGCTGGAACAAAGAAAACTACTCCTATCGGAAAGAGGAAAGTAGGTTCAGTTTCGAGGGATCCCACAATTTGTGTGCGGAATCATGGTTATTCAAAGAGAATAGAGAAGCCGAACATCACAAAAATCATTTTTGAAAGGGGTATTTATTTAGAAGATTTTAAGAATACCCCAATTCCGGTAGTTGTAGAACAGAGGAAGTGGCAATCTTTTATAAAGGCTCCGGGAATGGCAAATATCACTCTTGTGAAGGAATTTTTCCCGAGTATGGATCCGGATGTGGTTAAGAAGCATGGACCAGTTTTGGTGAGAGACATGGAAGTCAAGATAGACGCGAGGATAATCAATGACCTTTTCAAAACACCAAATTATGAAAACCTCAGCAACGGATATGCAAGTGTTAGCTTGGGGAAATCTGAGATAGCAAGGGCACTTAGAGGTATAGATGATGGCCGTTGGGACAGTAAGTACGAATTGAAGCAGTCTCAACTCCCCCAATTGCTGGCGTTCTGGAACCTTTTTCATTCATATTCACTTATGCCCGTTATGCACAGAACTACAATTGCAGATCACCGTGCAGAATTACTCTACAGTTACATCTCAGGCACAAAAATAGATGTAAGACAAGTGATTCTAAGTGCCATTTTAGACGCCGGGAGGATCAATGTTCACAGGGGTGCAAAGCTGAAGCCGATCATATTTTCCAGCCTCATAACTGCCCTTCTAAAGAAAGATGGAGTTATAGAGCTCAGCACTGATGAGTTGCTGAGCAACAAAATGGGAGACCTAAATCTCAGATCTTGGAACGACATCACCAGCAAGACAGGAGGCAAGAAAAGACAGCGAACTGACAGGGGTCAGTCCATTGCTACCGAGTCCGATCCCGAGTTTGATTTTCAGGATGTTGGTCCAGAGTCAGAAGAGGAGGATGCAGATTATGAAGTTGATGCTGGGAGTTCCAAGCTAGATCAGATTCTAGCTGCAGTTCAGTCGCTCCATACCAGAATGGATTTCTTTGAGGCTGAAATGAAAGACCAGAGGCAAGACGCAGCTGAGATAAGAAGCCATTTTGGTTTGCCAGTTTTTCAGAGGACAGCGGGGTCGACCGTAGGGACCTCGGTTTCTGAGGAGCAGACCGCTCAGAGGGCCGCGGAGGAGGAGGAGAAGAAGAGAGCAGAGGAAGTGGCAGCCCGTTTGTCCACGGGAAAGGAGCATAGGTAGAGATAGCACACCGCACATAACATGCATATACTTTAGCACTTCTTGTTTATTTAATTATAACTGCCCCCATTTATTAGGGGCTTTATAACTGATGCCCCATCTAGTCCAATTTTGAGCCCGGTTATAAATATTTTGAGCCCGGTTTTTTGTTTTTTGAGCCCAGTTATTTATATTTTGAGCCCGGTTTTAATATTCTGAGCCCGGTTATCAGCCTTTTGAGCCCGGTTATTTATATTTTGAGCCCGGTTTTAATAATTTGAGCCTGGATTTAAATATTTTGAGTCCGGTTTTTTATATTTTGAGCCCGGTTCTTAATATTTTGAGGCCGTATAGGAAATCATGCCCATGGAACAAAGTGCATAACTCCTAAGGACATTAAGCGTATGGAGTAAACTAAAGGAGTTGTGAATGAGCTTCGGTTATTTATATTTTCAGCCTGGTTATCAGCATTTTGAGCCTGGGTTTTAATATTTTGAGCCCGGTTCTTAAATTTTACTTTTTCTATATTTTTAATTATTTTTCCTGGTCCTCGGGATAGTTCCCACATGAGCTAACTATCATCTGGTTTGAAAACCCGCAGTTGAAATCGTGCCTAAGAGACAATGTGTAACTCCAAGGGACATTAAGCTTGTGTAGTAAACTAAGAGTTGAGAATTAGCTTCGGATAGCTAACTGAAGAGGATCCGTTTTGAAGGACTTTCCCTGAACACCACTGAAGGGTCAAGCCGAATCCCAAACTTAAATGGTCGGAACACCTCTAGAGGTACAACGCGGGGCCCGGGATGTGTACTGTTAAGCCCGGGTATAAATATTTTAAGCCTGGTTCTTAATATTTTGAGCCCGGTTATCAGCTTTTTGAGCCCGGGTATAAAACGTTTGGGCCCGGTTATTAATTTTTTTGGCCCGGTTCTTAATAATTTGAGTCTGCATCCGAAATCCTGCCCAAGCAACAAAGTGCATAACTCCTTAGGACATTAAGCGTATGGAGTAAAGTAAGGGAGTTGTGAATGAGCTTCGGTTCTAAATATTTTGAGCCCAGTTCTAAATATTTTGAGCCCGGTTATCAGTATTTTGAGCCCGGTTCTAAATATTTTGAGCCCGGTTATCAGTATTTTGAGCCCGGTTCTTAATATTTTGAGCCCGGTACATATATTTTCAATTAAATTTTACTTTTTATATATTTTTAATTACTTTTCCAGGAGAGTTGGTATGTCATGCCCTTATTGTGGGTATTGAAACAGATGTATCCCACTACCTTCTAAAATCCTAGATCTCTATCAAAAACCACCCAAAAAGTCATCTTATCATTATTTCTCCTCTCTTCTCGAGCTTCCATTTTCACTATCAACTTCTCCTCTCATGCTTGCCAGATCTGCAGGTATTAATGTTTGTTTTATTTTTAAAAATTAATTTTGCATACAAATCTACATCTTTACATCTATACATCACTACATCTATTCTACAAGCTACATTTTCTTTTGAATTAGGAGAGATTAGCATGCCTATAGTTTTCTTTGACCTCATTATTGAGTTTGGATAATGTCTCTAATTTAGTCCCCCTAATTTATTTAATTAAAATCCCAGTTAGGGTATTTAATTTTGGGCCCGGATCTTAATTTTGAACCCGGATTTTTAATATTTTGAGCCCGGGTATGATTTTGTGTTTTTAATTTTTTTTATTGTGGTAGTGGATCATTCTATTTTATATGTTTGTATGTCATGCCTTTATTTTGGATAATCTCTCCTAATTTAAGTAAACTCTGAATTGGGTATTTGATTTAATGCCAGGAATTCCATCTTTTGAGCCCGGTTCTTATGTTTTTCTTTAAATTTTACCTTTTCAGAGTTTTAATTATTTTTCTTTTAAATTTTATAAGTCTTTTGAGCCCGGGTATTAATATTTTGATCCCGATTATCAGTTTTTTTTGCCACAGTTTTTATCAATCTTTTTTATATTATTTTAGTGGATCATGCTTGTTTATTTTAATTTTTTTTTACCCCGGATCATAATTTTTTGAGCCCAGTGTATGATTGTTTTTGTGTTGAATTAGGAGAGAATGGCGAACCCTAGAGTGTTCTTTGATCTCAGCATCAGCGGCCATCCGACAGGTAGACTTGTTATCGAGCTCTTCGCCGACAGTACCCCGATAACAGTAGAGAATTTTCGAGCTCTCTACACTGGCGAGAAGGGAATCGGCAAGACCGGAAAGCCACTCCACTACAAGGGAACAACCTTCCACAGTGTGATACCCGGGTTAATGTTCTATGGAGGAGACATCGGTCAGGGAAATGGAACCGGAGGCGAGTCCATCTACGGCGCTAATTTGGCCAACGAAAACTTCGTTAAACACCACATCGGTCCAGGTATCCTCTCCATGGACAATACCGGCCCAGGAACAAACGGCTCCCAATTCTTTATATGTACCATCAAGACCGAGTGGCTCGATGGCAAGCACGTCGTTTTCGGTCAAGTCGTTGAGGTATTTGACGTAATGAAGGCCGTCGAGAAGGTCGGCTCCAGATTCGGCATGACATCCAAGTCCATAATTATCGCAGATTGCGGTCAATTGTCCTGAATTTTTATAACTTATTAATTAAACCCTCAAGACTGATAATTGATATTGGTCCCGGATATAAATCGTTAGAATCCGGGTAGTTAATCTTGCTTAGAAATTATTATTATTATTCTTATTATTGTAGTGGATCATGCTTGTTTCAGTATTTGTATGTGATGCCCTTACGATTTCGGCTACAGGTTTTCAAAACAGATGATAGTTAATGTCCTTAGGAGTTATGCACTTTGTCTCTCAGGCACTGATTTCACCTGCGGGTTTTCAAACCAGACGATAGTTAGCTCATGTGGGAACTATCCCGTGGACCCGGAAATATAATTAAAAATATAGAAAACGTAACATTTAATCGAAAACATATGTACCGGGCTCAAAACATGAAGAACCGGGCTCAAAATATTTAGAACCGAAGCTCATTATGTTAGGATTATGCTCAATGGCAAGAGTGTAATATTGTAATTGACAATCTTCTCATATTAATAAAGTGAATTCTGATTCTTACAATTACTTATAGCATTTATTATTATAATTGTCAAGGTAAATAATCATAAGGTCAAAAGACTATGAGACATGAAGAATTGTTCATACATCCAGATATGTATGAGGTAGACACAATTCTTTAGTTAGTCTTGAATAACGTTCACAACTTAAGTTAAAGGTTGGGCACCTCTATCTTGTTAAAGTTGTAGAATTCTTTTACTAGCATTTGAGTGGGATCAAATGAATATGATGAGTCTAAAATCATCGAAAGGTTTTCGAGTAAAAGAATCTAGTGCACTAGGTGCATTGAACTGGATCACAATGAAATACTTTATCTAGAAACGTCACTAGATATAAGTCTTTTCATTAAAGATGAAAATCGAAGAGTCTATCTTAATCCTGAGATAAATGATGGACTTATGGTTGCAAGTGTTATCATTAGAGCTATCAATGAGTACGATTATATAGCATAGTCTATCCTCGATAGTTTGGTGGTATACATTTGTTAATCGATAGAGGACTTCATTTATAGATATGGACATCGTGGCTCCATTTATTAAATGAGAGTATAATATCATCATATGGATGTTTTGAGGTATTGGATATTAAATCTCAACGTTGAGTTTTCAATAATGTGGTCATATGAGGAAATATGGTAACTTGGAGAGCTATAGGCGGTCTATGAGCTCTTGGAGATTACTGATATTATTCACGAGGATACACCATCTCCTATAAGATTGTCTAGGGTATGAATGAGAAACATCTCCTTATTCTATCTTTATTTAAGAGTTCAATTTTAGCTCTTTAGTGGAATGAGTTAAAATTAATAGATTGGACCTAAGTGAATCATTTGTTGATTGTGATTAGGTTGTGTCTATTGAAGCTTAAATTTAGATAGCCCGCCAAGATCCCCAATCCACACGTATTTTCATGGATCACTTGATATATTCTACCGGGCCGATTTAAGGGTCCATCTAGAATTGTTTTTAATATATCAAGAATATAATATGTCTATTATTTAATTAATAGGCTGCACTATTATATTAATATATTAAAAGGAGACATGTGGGCTTGTTTCTTTTAGTAAGAATGGGTCTGGTTCACATGTGGGCTTTTATTTAAAGTCCAATGGATTAAATGAAATAAGAAAATAATATATGGCCCATTTATATAAGTGGGGCGGCAAGGTGTATATATTAACCTAATATATTATTTTGTTTCATTGTTTTAATTAAATAAGAATTAGTTAATTTATTAATTAATTTTGTAATTAAGAAACAAATCTTTTTCTGATCAAGAAATATATTTCCTAAAGTTATACTATTGGTAGTAGTATATTAAAAGTAAAAGACTTGTTTGATAAGAAAATAAATAGTTAATTTTATTTATTTAATCAAATAAGAAGTTTTTTTATTTAGTCAATAAAATAATAAAAATATCTATGAGTTGGATTAGGTTTTGAAGTCTAAAGGTTGATGGAAATTAGGGTGCAACAAAAACTCTTTTTGCTATGTGATTTGCGGCAACCCTAGTCCATTTAGAGGAAGATTTCGGCAATCCTAAATAGAAGAGGAAGCAAAATTTCGGCCACCTATATAATACCACATATAGAATTCGGCCACCATAGTTGATTGAATGATTCAATTTTTCTTCTTCTTCTCAATTCATAGAAAAGGATAATTTTTATTCTACTAAACATAAAAGAGAGAAGAGATTATTTTTTGATAGTACACTGATTGCTTGTTCATCAATAAGCTTGTGTGTACAACATCAAATTAGGTTCACGCGAGTTTCGATCATTAGATTGAGAACTCAAAAGTGACCGGAATAATTTTTGTCTTCTTTTGATTGTTTTGTGACTAACAAAAGAAAAAGAAAACTTTGTTCATCCATTCTCAGGTTTGCAATTCAAAGAAAAAGGGAGACCACGCTCCTAGGTGATTCACGTACGTGTTTGGATTGGAAGATCTCGCGGTACTGTTCACGATCACTGTTCACGATCACTGTACACGCGGTACTGTTCAAGCGGGTACTGTTCACGGGCATCGGAAAAGATTTTACGGATTACCAATCGACGTAAGTCAATCGGATCACGTGTCAAGAGGTATTTAACTCTAACCTTATATATTTGAGTTTAATTAATTAAAAGGTTAAGGTTCAACTTTGAGAAAAATTTTAAAACCATACGAAATCTATTTTTCGTTTCTTCCGCTGCGTTTTATATCGATTTTTCCCTACACCCCAATCCACATGTATTTGCATGGATCACTTGATATATTCTACCGGGCCGATTTAAGGGTCCATCTAGAATTGTTTTTAATATATCAAGAATATAATATGTCTATTATTTAATTAATAGGCTGCACTATTATATTAATATATTAAAAGGAGACATGTGGGCTTGTTTCTTTTAGTAAGAATGGGTCTGGTTCACATGTGGGCTTTTATTTAAAGTCCAATGGATTAAATGAAATAAGAAAATAATATATGGCCCATTTATAAAAATGGGGCTGCAAGGTGTATATATTAACCTAATATATTATTTTGTTTCATTGTTTTAATTAAATAAGAATTAGTTAATTTATTAATTAATTGTTTAATTAAGAAACAAATCTTTTTCTGATCAGGAAATATATTTCCTAAAGTTATACTATTGGTAGTAGTATATTAAAAGTAAAAGACTTGTTTGATAAGAAAATAAATAAATAATTTATTTATTTAATCAAATAAGAAGTTTTTTTTATTTAGTCAATAAAAGAATAAAAATATCTATGAGTTGGATTAGGTTTTGAAGTCTAAAGGTTGATGGAAATTAGGGTGCAACAAAAACTCTTTTTGCTATGTGATTTGCGGCAACCCTAGTCCATTTAGAGGAAGATTTCGGCAATCCTAAATAGAAGAGGAAACAAAATTTCGGCCACCTATATAATACCACATATAGAATTCGGCCACCATAGTTGATTGAATGATTCAATTTTTCTTCTTCTTCTCAATTCATAGAAAAGGATAATTTTTATTCTACTAAACATAAAAGAGAGAAGAGATTATTTTTTGATAGTACACTGATTGCTTGTTCATCAATAAGCTTGTGTGTACAACATCAAATTAGGTTCACGCGAGTTTCGATCATTAGATTGAGAACTCAAAAGTGACCGGAATAATTTTTGTCTTCTTTTGATTGTTTTGTGACTAACAAAAGAAAAAGAAAACTTTGTTCATCCATTCTCAGGTTTGCAATTCAAAGAAAAAGGGAGACCACGCTCCTAGGTGATTCACGTACGTGTTTGGATTGGAAGATCTCGCGGTACTGTTCACGATCACTGTTCACGATCACTGTACACGCGGTACTGTTCAAGCGGGTACTGTTCACGGGCATCGGAAAAGATTTTACGGATTACCAATCGACGTAAGTCAATCGGATCACGCGTCAAGAGGTATTTAACTCTAACCTTATATATTTGAGTTTAATTAATTAAAAGGTTAAGGTTCAACTTTGAGAAAAATTTTAAAACCATACGAAATCTATTTTTCGTTTCTTCTGCTGCGTTTTATATCGATTTTTCCCTACACATTAACCAGTCCGAACAAAGTGCATAACTCGTAAGGACATTAAGCGTACAGAGTAAACTAAGGGAGTTGTGAATGAGCTTCGGTTCTAAATATTTTGAGCCCGGTTATAAACATTTTGAGCCCGGTTTGTAGTTTTTTGGTCCCGGTTCTTAGTATTTTGAGTCCGTTTCCGAAATCATGCCCAAGCAACAAATGCATAACTCTTAAGGACATTAAGCGTATGGAGTAAACTAAGGGAGTTGTGAATGAGCTTCGGTTCTAATTATGTTGATCCCGGTTATCAGTATTTTGTGCCTGGTTATCAGTAATTTGTGTCCGGTTCATAATATTTTGAGCCCGGTTCGTAATATTTTGAGCCCGGTACTTATGTTTTCGATTAAATTTTACTTTTACTATATTTTAATTTATCTTTCCGTATGAGCTAACTATCATTTGGCTTGAAAAGCTGCAGCCGAAGCTAATTTACAACTCTTAGTTTACTACACACGCATAATGTCCCTTGGAGTTACGCACTGTCTCTCAGGCACGATTTCGCCTGCGGGTTTTCAAACAAGACGTTAGTTAGCTCATGTGGGAACTATCCCGCGGACCCAGAAAAATAATTAAAAATATAGAAAACGTAACATTTAATCGAAAACATATGTACCGAGCTAAAAATATGAAGAACCGGGCTAAAAATATTAAGAACCGGGCTGAAAATATTAAAACCCGGGCTCAAAATATTTAGAACCGAAGCTCATTAACCACTCCGAACAAAGTGGATAACTCATAAGGACATTAAGCGTACGGAGTAAACTAAGGGAGTGGTAAATGAGCTTCGGTTCTAAATATTTTGAGCCCGGTTATAAACATTTTGAGCCTGGTTATCAGTTTTTTGGGCCCGTCTCTTAATATTTTGAGCCCGGTTCGTAATATTTTGAGCCTAGTACTTATGTTTTCGATTAATTATTACTTTTACTATATTTTTATTTATTGTTCCGTGCTTGCGAGATAGTTCCCACATGAGCTAACTATCATTTGGTTTGAAAACCTGCAGCCGAAGCTAATTTACAACTCTTAGTTTACAATACACGCATAATTTCCCTTGGAGTTACGCACTCTCTCTCAGGCACGATTTCGCCTGCGGGTTTTCAAACAAGACGTTAGTTAGCTTATGTGGGAACTATCCCGCGGACCCGGAAAAATAATTAAAAATATAGAAAATGTAACATTTAATCGAAAACATATGTACCGGGTCAAAACATGAAGAACCGGGCTCAAAATATTAAGAACCAGGCTCAAAATATTAATACCCGGGCTCAAAATATTTAGAACCGAAGCTCATTAACCACTCCTAACAAAGTACATAACTCGTAAGGATATTAAGCGTACGGAGTAAACTAAGGGAGTTGTGAATGAGCTCCGGTTCTAAATATTTTGAGCCCGGTTATAAACATTTTGAGCCCGGTTTGTAGTTTTTTGGGCCCGGTTCATAGTATTTTGAGTCCGTTTCCGAAATCATGCCCAAGCAACAAATGCATAACTCTTAAGGACATTAAGCGTATGGAGTAAACTAAGGGAGTTGTGAATGAGCTTCGGTTCTAAATATTTTGAGCCCGGTTCTAAATATGTTGAGCCCGGTTATCAGTATTTTGAGCCCGGCTCTTAGTATTTTGAGCCCGGTTCGTAATATTTTGAGCCCGGTACTTATGTTTTCCATTAAATTTTACTTTTACTATATTTTTAATTAATGTTCCGTGCTTGCGAGGTAGTTCCCACATGAGCTAACTATCATTTGGCTTGAAAAGCTGCAGCCGAATCTAATTTACAACTCTTAGTTTACTACACACGCATAATGTCCCTTGGAGTTACGCACTGTCTCTCAGGCACGATTTCGCCTGCGGGTTTTCAAACAAGACGTTAGTTAGCTCATGTGGAAACTATCCCGCAGACCTGGAAAAATAATTAAAAATATAGAAAACGTAACATTTAATCAAAAACATTTGTACCGGGCTCAAAATATGAAGAACCGAGCTCAAAATATTAAGAACCGTGCTCAAAATATTAAGAACCGTGCTCAAAATATTAAAACCCGGGCTCAAAATATTTAGAACCGAAGCTCATTAACCACTCCGAACAAAGTGCAGAACTCGTAAGGACATTAAGCGTACGGAGTAAACTAAGGGAGTTGTGAATGAGCTTCGGTTCTAAATATTTTGAGCCCGGTTATAAACAATTTGAGCCCGGTTTGTAGTGTTTTGGGCCCGGTTCTTAGTATTTTGAGTTCGTTTCCGAAATCATGCCCAAGCAACAAATGCATAACTCTTAAGGACATTAAGCGTATAGAGTAAACTATGGGAGTTGTGAATGAGCTTCGGTTCTAAATATTTTGAGCCCGGTTCTAAATATGTTGATCCCGGTTATCAGTATTTTTAGCCCGGTTCTTAGTATTTTGAGCCCGGTTCGTAATATTTTGAGCCCGGTACTTATGTTTTCGATTAAATATTACTTTTACTATATTTTTTATTTATTGTTCCGTACTTGCGAGATAGTTCCCACATGAGCTAACTATCATTTGGTTTGAAAACCTGCAGCCGAAGCTAATTTACAACTCTTAGTTTACAATACACGCATAATTTCCCTTGGAGTTACGTACTCTCTCTCAGGCACGATTTCGCCTGCGGGTTTTCAAACAAGATGTTAGTTAGCTCATGTGGGAACTATCCCGTGGACCCGGAAAAATAATTAAAAATATAGAAAACGTAACATTTAATCGAAAACATATGTACCAGGCTCAAAATATTAAGAACTGGTCTCAAAATATTGAGAACCGAGCTCAAAATATTTAGAACCGAAGCTCATTAACCACTCCGAATAAAGTGCATAACTCGTAAGGACATTAAGCGTAAAGGGAGTTGTGAATGAGCTTCGGTTCTAAATATTTTGAGCTCGGTTCTAAATATTTTGTGCCCAGTTATCAGTAATTTGTGTCCGGTTCATAATATTTTGAGCCCGGTTCATAATATTTTGAGCCCGGTATTTATGTTTTCAATTAAATTTTACTTTTACTATATTTTTATTTATTGTTCCGTGCTTGCTAGATAGTTCCCACATGAGCTAACTATCATCTGGTTTGAAAACCTACAGCCGAAGCTAATTTACAACTCTTAGTTTACTACACACGCATAATGTCCCTTGGAGTTACGCACTGTCTCTCAGACACGATTTCGCCTGAGGGTTTTCAAACCAGACGATAGTTAGCTCATGTGGGAAGTATCCCGCGGACCCTGAAAAATAATTAAAATATATAAAAAGTAAAATTTAATCGAAAACATAAGTATCGGGCTCAAAATATGAAGAGTCGGGTTCAAAATATGAAGAACCGGGCTTAAAATATTAAAACCCGGGCTCAAAATAAAAATAACAGGACTCAAAATATTTAGAACTGAAGCTCATTCACCACTCCCTTAGTTTACTCCATACGCTTAATATCCTTAGGAGTTATGCACTTTGTTGCTTGGGCAGGATTTCGGATGCGGATTCAAAATATTAAGAACCGGGCAGAAAAACTAATAACCGGGCCCAAACGTTTTATACCCGGGCTCAAAATATTAAGAACTGGGCCCAAAATATTCTCAACTATATTCCAGAAAACATAAATACCAAGTTTTCACATACAACACAATACCACAACTATTCACAACCACCTGTTTGCAAATATATTCCAGAAAACATAAATATCAAATTTTCACATACAACAACATAACACCGCAAATATTTGCAACCACCTGCTTGCAAATATATTCCAGAAAACATAAATACCAAGTTTTCACATACAGCACAACACCACAACTACTCGTAACCATCTGTTTACAAATATATTCCAGAAAACATAAATACCAAATTTTCACATACAACACAACACCGCAACCTGCTTGCAAATATATTCCAGAAAACATAAATACCAAGGTTTCACATACAACACAACACCACAATTATTCGCAACCACCTGTTTACAAATATATTCCAAAAAACATAAATATCAAGTTTTCACATACAACACAACGCCGCAAATATTTGCAACCACTTGCTTGCAAATATATTCCAGAAAACATAAATACCAAGTTTTCACATACAACACAACACCACAAGAACATAACCGATTATAATGTATACATCAAATAAATTTAAACTAGATATATCCTCACAAATGGATATTAATGTGCTACAAATAGTAATGATACAGACTTAAATTAACCGTCCAAGAAGAATTTTTCAAAAATATACCTATCGGTCAATGATTTCATCGTATGTGTCATCCGAACTGGTGTCCAGTGCCTTATTTGGGCACTTCAGTCTATTATGTCCTTCTTTCTTGTAAACGCTACAAGCACGTGCTTTTTTTACTGGTTTGCTTGTGCTAGATGATGGCTTCGGGCAGCTTCTTTTGTTGTGTCCTTTTTCACCACAATTCGAACACTATTTTTTCTTTCGAAACTCCCAGCAGATGGTGTCCTCAACTTCTTTGGTCTTCCTGTCAAACGCTTCTTCTCCCATGGCAATACAATGCGATCATGAATTTCATCAGGAATGTTCCATGTTTCTGGTTTCGAAACAGGGTTCACAACCATGCTGTAAGCATGTTTCAGTCATCCCGTTGTATAAAAGTCAGAACACAGTGCATTCATGGGCATACCTTTCAACCTAGTACAAAGCACACGAACAAACAGATAATAAAATAAAAATAAAACAATTGAATAAAATTATAAAACATAGGAAGAACATGCAGCATACCTAGCAACCGCCATTGCATGAATACACGGCAACTCCTCTAGATCCCATTGACGACATGAGTAGGAACGTTGTTCCAAGTCAACAATTGTGTCGGTCCATTTGTCGTCTACCTTGAATCTATTGCAATCAATAGGGTGAACCTCACATCGTTGCGACTGTAATACCGTATCTTTGATGTGATCATCTGCATATTGAGTCAAGTATGTAGACATTTCATGTGCATTTGTCCGACGGTCGTGGAACCATCTTTGTAACAAATCTCTGATGAATTCAGCAATAGATGTGATAGGCAATTTTCGGATTGCAAGTAGACATGAATTCATTGACTCGGCAATGTTGGTGGTCATCATTTTGTACCTCCTTTTGGGGCTACGTACATGTTTAATTTTCTCTAACCCAATCTCTAAGAGATAATCGTAGCACTTACGGTGGGTGTCTTTCAACTCAGCCATTTCACGTTCAAACTCCTCGATACAATACGTATAAGTAGCATGGTAGTAAAGCTTAATCACATCATCCCGTTGCTTGTACATTTTTCTCAGGTTTTGTGCCAAGTGGTATGCACAAAATCCATGGGCTGCATCGGGAAAAATTTCCTCCATCCCTCCAATGATACCCGTGTGCCGATCTGAAACTATCATCACACGTTTAGGATCCACTATCACATTGCGTAGTTGACTCAAGAACCATGTCCAGACTCCATGCATTCAGAATTTGCAAATCCAAATGCCAAAGGGTATATCATCTCATTTCCGTCCTTACACGCCGCAACTAACAAAACACCTCTGGCCTTTGCCTTCAAATGGGTAGCATCAATGGCGATAACTGGTCTGATAACTTCATTGAATCCTGCTATAAAAGCCCCAAGTGACATGAATCCATATGCAAACCGATTTTCTGAGTCGGTCTCAATATTAGTTACCGTCCCAGGGTTGGATTGTTCCAATATGTAAAAGAATTCCGGTAACCTTTTAAAGAATTCCCAAGGATCGCCGAATGCCGTATTCAAAGTGTGGTTCTTTGACCTATAGACCTTGTTGTACTTGAGATTAATGTCGTGATGCTCCCTCATTTCAGTAGCAATATCTTTAGGACGGATGGTGCATCCTGGATCGGATAACTTTTTTGTAAACAGTTCCCCTATTACAAAGGAACTTACCCGACTGAACTGCATGTTATAGTTGTCATCATTAATACATGTGTTCTCCTTAACAAATGACTTAACATGCCAGTAAGTCCCATTTTTCAGCTTCCATACTAGAATGACCCATTCACAATTACTATTTCTACATGTTGCGGTGAATCTTGTCTTCGTCGATCGCTTAACCTTCCACTCAAACCTCTCTGTTAGTGCATACATCCCTATATCCCACTTCAGCGTTTTCTTATCCTTGAAAATCTGTCCTTTGTATATTGGATCTCGGTCACGGTCTTCAAAAAAATCCTTTGATCGAACGGGTTGAATTGAGTACAGTTCTGACCCCGGTATTGTCCACCGTGATGCCATAGAAGGTGTAGAACTGTTGGCTGCTCCACTAGCCCCTGGTTCTTGTCCAACACCTGTTGCCAGTTCTCCATCACATGTTGCCGCTTGCCCACCACATTGACCAACTTCCAGATAATTATTAGGACCATCACTAGTATAACCACCAATACCATACTCATCCCCCCTTTCGGCAGTTTCACAAACATCCCTGTCATCCAGCTTTGCCTGCTTGTTAGTTGATGTTGGAGTCCCTTGATCACTCCCTCTTGATGTAAATACAAGTGAAGCCATAGACCCAGGCGGGTGGTTGCTACCGCTCACTGATTTGTAATGTGGAATACCAGCTAGGGAGTGTTGATCACTGGATTTCAAAGGAGACGGTGTACATGCTACATTGATTGTTGTATGTGTTGCCTTTCTTGGAGTTTGAAATACATTTTCAGTTGTCGTTGCCATTGCCGGTACAGATTTATCTACCACTTCGACATGAACATCTGGCCAATCCGATTGCTTACGACTAAGCACACAAGTTACATCGTCGTCAGTTGTAATGGATAATGTAAATCCCCAAGTCTCTTTTTTAAGCTGTGAACTTATCTTCAGCTCAAATCTGTCGCTACTGATCCCAATCCGATGGTATATCTTTTCCGACAATTCACTATATGTTTTTTCCACCTTATTAGTTAGACGGCATGCAAAAGAATTTGGACCAATGAATTGGTTACCCTTCCAATATCCACCGCAGTGCACTACAAAGCTGGCCATCGTATCCATAGACCCTGAAAAACAGTATTAAACTCATTCAGATGATGAAATAACTACATCTTTAGGATTTAGCACTATATCTTTAGAATTCGGCACTAATATATTGACCGCTTAAATAGATACTTGATGAGCATTACAAAATTGAAATAACTACACCATGAATAAGAAAAGAAAAAAGTGACTTAAGAAATGTAAATAGATTGATTCCGGGCTAAAAAGATTCCAAAGTCAAGTTAATTACAACTACACATTCATGCAATGCAACTAAAACATGTGTAGAATAATCACTTCTTATAGATAACATGTTACGGCTCTAGATCTGCTTTAAAACTCTCAGAAAAATGCTATTTCAGTCACTATTTTTACGGGTTTTTGTCTTTTTATTATTGAAACTACAAGAAAATTATATATTGTAACCCAATATCTTTTAGAATTTAATTTGTCTCATCTAATTAATAAAAAAACAAAGGCTGAAAAGATGTCACAACACAAGCATCCCATCCCATACTTTGTTAAAAAGCAAACTAAAGACATGTTTTCTTCACACAAAGAAAAACTAAAGTATACTTACCAGAACTGACAGTAATGCTGAAGTACTTTGTATTCTCAGTAATAGGCTTTGACAGCTGAGCAAAGATCCTGCCTCTTTTGACTGCAAAAGCAAACACAAGGCATTAATAATATGATTTGTTTATAAATTTGTAGTCATAACCATAAATGTCCACCTATTTAACAGCACCTGAAAAAGTGTAGCTAATGTCCAAGATAACCGAGGAGACCAGCGTAGTTAACTTTCTTCACTCGTGGATGAGAAGCAGAGACTATAACTTTTGTCAATTCACTAAGAGATCAGAATGTATATCTCATTATACTAAAAACTCTCTCAGGTAAAATTCACTATCTAAATGAGCCGTTTAATTTGAATACACAAAATAATTACAATATATCTTCCTTGAAGATCTATCAAATAGGAACACAAGAGACAGAATGATCAACCTGCAAAAAATACAACAAAAAATTTATCAATGTATTGTGCGATTCATGTCACTGTAATAAGCAGAAGTAAGCTAAAAAAATGATACAGGATGCTTAGATCAAAAACTCCACATAGGTGAAGCTATGATTATTTTACCAGTTTAACAACATGTAAAGCATCACATTATAGTTAAAATTATCAATTTAACTAAGTCTACACCAGAGAAATCAATAAGCAATGATCGTCTAATCAATCCATACAAGCATCAGATGCAGATGAAACAACAGATGCCACATATTTTGAAACAATATTTTTATAATGAAAATCATTCACTCTTAACACAAAACAGGTGAGGAAGCGACACGGGAATTAAAAGGTCTTAAAAACAAAAACCACAAAACTAAAAAAGGAAGACTATCAATACTATCCGTAATGAACAAGCGAATGATCAAACCAATTAATATCAACAACAAAAAAAACTTTGTATGGGGCTTACTCTTATAGTCACTCCACCTTCTTCCGTGAGCAAACAAGCAAAGCATGTCAAGGTATGCAAAATTTTCAGTCCCTCCAAGCTGCAATAACAACAACAAGTTCTCAAGTCAAAAAACCACAAAACATATTCGAATCCAATTCTATAAAAAATATGATGTCTTTGCACAATGAACAGCCAAGTTTTACAAACACGAAGATGAAAAGCAGAGAGAAGTCGATGTGTACCGTTCTAAGCTAGACAGTACGGACGGAAATGTTGGGATGGTACGGTTGAACAAGGACGACTGGACGGAAACGGCAATGGTTGAACAAGCTCTGTGGGCGGTTGTGGAAGTTGAAGATTGGGTAAAGGAAGGTCGATGAAGAGGATGGATGGGGGTGGGGAGGGAGGGGGGGTTAGGTTTCAGACAAAAAACAAATCACCTTTCAGCGGTGCTGGAAATTAATTGGATTGAGTTGAAGATTGGGGAAAGGAGGTCGATGAAGATGATGGATGGGGGTGGGGGTTAGGTTTCAGACAAAAAACAAATCCTCTGCTGGCTGGAAATTAATTCCATTGCCAAGAAGAGGAAGGGTATATTGGTCCCTTTGAACTTTTAATGGGCAATTTCGTCATTTCGTTTCTTTTAAATGGAAAGGGCATTTTAGTCTTTGATGGGTTATTTTGGAGAAAGTGAAATCTAAGAATGACTATTTTTGCAAATATTTCCATGAGGGGTTATTTTTGGTTTTTAAAACTTGAGAGTGGTCATTTTCATCTATTTCCACTAATATTTTTACTGCAATATCAACTAGCCATACAAAATAGAAGGCACTACAAGATGCAGATGTGTATCAATCAGCCTTATAAAACAAAAGGTAGTACACATGATGTGTATCCTTCAAACAATTTTAATAAAACAACTCTTAGACGAAACAATTTACTTGATCCAAGGGTTTGGGGTAACTGTTTTGTATAAAAATCAACAATACCTAGAAAGCCCCTATTTTTTTTTACGACAAAGTTTGAAACCATCTGTTGTTGATGTTGATGAACTTTGTTGTTTGAGAAAGAAATGAGAAGCCGAGGTATTTTTTAATGCAAGTGGCGTACAATAAAGGTACGTATGACCAACGAAAAATTATTCAAACTTACATGTGTCAAGTCAAAAATTAGATATGTATTGTCAATTGTGGCACCAATTGGATAAAGTGGCAACAAAGAATCGTGTCAGGTGCCACATATATATCAAATCATATATTTATTTTTAAATATCAAATCAAAAGTCGAGGGTTAGTTGGTTGAAAGAGGGCGACAGGAATACAAAGTTTTTTCATTGATTAGCAAATGGGAGGAGAAGTAGGAACCGTATTAGTGAGATCTCTTTTGGAGGCAAGAAGGTGTCGGATCCCATCCATATTAGAGAGGGCGTGAGGAAGTTTTTTAGGAAGCTGTTTTCGAATGTTAGATGGAAGCACCCACTTATAAAGGGTCTAAACCTGCATCAAATTTCTGAGGGAGATCGGAAAGCTTTGGAAGAAGCTTTCAGTGAGGAGGAAGTGTGGGCTGCGGTCAATGCTTGTGGAGGAAGTAAAGCTCTTGGCCCAGACGGTCTGAACTTTCATTTCGTTAAGGCTAACTGGGAGATGATCAAGCTAGATTTCATGAGATTTATCCAGGATTTTCACAGAAATGGTAACATAGTGAAGGAGTTGAATAACACTTTTATAGCGCTTATACCAAAAGTTTCTCACCCGAAGACAATGAAGGAATTTTAGACCTATTAGTCTAGTGGGATCCATGTACAAAATTCTGGCAAAAGTTTTATCTAACCGACTGAAGACAGTAATGAAATTAGTGATTGGGGAGTTCCAAATGGCATTTGTTAAAGATAGACAGATCATGGGTAGCTTTATAGTGGCGGAGGACATCATTCATTCGTGGCGGAAGGACATGGTAGGGGGACTTTTAGTTAAGCTGGATTTTGAGAAAGCCTATGATTCTTTGGATCACACTTTTGTGGATGCAATAATGGAGAATATGGAATTTGGAGAAAAGTGGAGGTATTGGATAAGGAATTGTATTTCGACTCCTATGTTGTCAGTTTTGGTGAATGGTAGCCCAACGAAAGAGTTTGCTTTGGAAAGGGGCTTGCGCCAAGGAGATCTTTTGTCGCCTTTCATCTTTAACATGGTTGTTGAGAGCCTAAGTTGTTGCTTTAAGAAAGCTTTCGAGTTGAATATGCTAAGAGGGGCGGTTATGGGTGATAATGAGGTGCATGTTTCTCATCTTCAGTTCACCAACGATACTATTCTTTTCTTGGAACCAAAAGCAGAGTATCTTGTCAACGTGAAAAGAATTTTGAGGTGTTTTGAGATGGCTTCGGGGTTAAAGATAAATTTTCACAAGTCTTGTATTGTCCAAGTGGGGAAGAAATCGGCAACGAAGGAGAATTGGGCGGCTCTTATCAAATGCAAAAAAGAATCTCCTCCAATAACATACTTGGATTTGCCGCTTGGGGCTAGACCGGGTTTAAAAGGTTTTTGGAATTTGGTCCTGATGAGAATTGAGAAGCGTCTGGCTCCTTGGAAAAAGAAGTTTTTGAGTAAAGGTGGACGTTTAGTTTTGATAAAGGTTGTTCTAGCAAGTATCCCGACATATGTCATGTCAATTTTTAAAGTCCCTGTTAATGTGGCTCAAGCAATTGAGAAGCTTCAGTGGAGTTTTTTCTGGGGTGACGGGGCTGAAAAAAGAAGAATGCACGCTGTGGATTGGGCAACAGTGTGCAAGAGTAAGAGGAATGAGGGTCTTGGGATTGGTAGAATTGAGGACAAGAATAAAGGTTTGTTGATGAAATGGGTGTGGAGATTTGGTAGGGATGAAGGATCTTTATGGAAAAAGGTAATTTGTGCAAAATACGGTGTGAAGCTTAATTGTTTACAATGGGATTGGAATGTTGCGACCACAGCATCGCCTTTCATCAAAGCCATTAGCAGCCTTTTCACTACCGGATCCTCTTCAGAGAAGATCATTGGGGAGGGGCTCAAAGTGGTTGTGGGTAGTGGAACTCGTGTCAGCTTTTGGAAGGATTCTTGGAATGGAGTCGTGCCATTCATGGGTGCGTATCCGAGAATTTTTGCACTTGCAGTAAAAAAAGATGGGTTTATTTGTGAGTTTGGAAGGTGGCGGGAGGGGGAATGGATTTGGGAGGTAGAGCTAAGAAGAAGAATTTTTGACTGGGAGGTGGCGTAGTGGAATGATTTTATGGCGTGTCTGGCGAGGTTTAAGATTCATAGGTCTGTTTCGGACTCGGTGGCTTGGGTTTTCTGTCCAAATGGAGAATTCTAGGTGAAGTCTTTTAGACGTTGTTTGGAAGAAGTGAATGGTGCCGGGTTGGGAGGCTTGGACATTACTATTCTGGGTATTTGTCCCCCAAAGGTGGAAGTTTTTGTATGGCAATTGTTGAAAAAAAGGATTATGGTACCAGAGGTGCTGAGCCGCTTTGGTCTGGCAGCCAGTAGCGGTACTATGTGCTCGTTGTGCAGTTGCTAGTCGGAGACTAGTGGACCATCTGTTCTTATTGTGCTCTTGGGCGTGGGAGGTTTGGTGTAAGTGTTTGACTTGGTGGAGGGTGGCCTGCTGTCCTAGCAATTCTATTATTGTTTGGTTCAGAGGGTGGCAAGGACTATGTCCGAATGCTAAGTATGGGAGGGTTTGGATGACGTTTTTTTATGCGATAGCATGGACCATTTGGGAGACAAGAAATCAGAATGTCTTTAGAAGTGTTCATGTTGACATGGAATATTATGTAGACTTGATTCGGTTTAGGGTGGCTTGGTGGTTCAAATACCATGGAAGTGGGTCGTCGGATCCGATTACCATTTTGATTAAGAATCTGGAGATAGTTTGTATCGATATCAAACATCCAAAATTCCCTAATCTTGAGGCTTGGTCCCCTCCTGAGAATGATGCTCTAAAATTCAACGTTGATAGAGTGGCAAATGGGGACCGAAGTAGAGCTGGTATTGGGGGGGCCCTTTACAACTCTAATGGTGCTGTATTGTGTTCCTTTTTTGCATCTATGGGGGCGCAAGAGGCCATTACAACAGAAGTTTTGGCTATCCACAAAGCCTGTAGTCTATGTGTTGAAAAAGGCATTTTTGTTGGAAGAAGAATAGAGTTTATTAGTGACTCGAGGGAGGCAGTGTCTTGGGTAAATGAGGAAGGCTTCGGCAGTCTGCAACATCTGAATCTAATCTACGACATCAGGTTTATGTTAGCTTCTTTGGGAAATGCAGTAGTAATTTTTAACCCCAGATTTTCTAATTCTTTGGCTGATGCTCTGGCGAAGAAAGGTTCTTGGTCGACTGGGGATACTGTCGAATGGGGAGGGTGTTAGTTCCCTGTTTTGGGTTTCTCATTTTTTTTTGTTTCTGTTTGTTTCTGGTCTTGGTAGGCTGCTCGGCTTGTTTTCTTTTGCTGTTTGGGTTGTTGTTTTCGTGGTTTTCTTTGTGTTTCCTAGGGTGAGGCGTTTCTTCGCTATGCCTTTTTCGCGTCTTGTTTTTGTTTCTTCTGTTCTCTAATAAAGAATGCAGTTTCAAAAAAAACTTTTAAATAAAAATACCCCTAACAAACAACATAAATAAAAGGTGGCTCCGAAAAATGAGGTATAAAAAACAATTTGAATACTCTTTTTATTATATTACTAAATATTCAAGTTTCGATGATTTATTCAAAATCTGACTTGAGCGTTATAGGGTGTTCACCGGAAACACTTCCGGTAACTCACTGACTTGATTATTAATTTTCAGTTACTAATGCCAAATTAAAGCTAAGTGGATTAATTCCATATTACCTTTCAAATCAGGAATTTTGTTCAGAACTATTTTATTTATTTGTTATTGTATCAAACCAATATTTAAAATAAACAGGAATGAAATGGGAAACTTAGCTAATGTAGAAGCAAATATAGAAGCTCCTCAAGTAGGAAAGGTTCATGATTCAGTTGAATGTATTTGAATACTATAAAATGTATGGGAACAAAATGGGAATTGAATTTACAAAAATAACTTCAAACAAGGCCAAGGGTATGATGGAGAGTGAAGGTCTGTCACATTTGCATGTGCACATAATCGCTTGTAACGCTAGGCTCACATCATCATTATGCCTTAATGGAAAATCAGCAATACGCTCTTTAGTGTTAGATCCTAATCATAAACTTGATACTCAAGGAAAATTATGATATTTAAAACTATTAGAGAATTGAAATTGGTTGTTAAAAGAAAATTAGAACTGAATGATAGAGCTGTGATAAGACCAAATAAGGGCTATAACTACTCTTTTGCTATTGAAGTGGGTGGCAATGACAACTTAGTTATTTTGGAGAAAGATTGTAGGAATTATCCTACTAGATAAGAAGGTTACGACTTAGGGAAGGAGATGTTAATGCAATTTAACATTATTTGTTAAAGATGAAAGTAGTTCAAATTTTCTTTAAACAATGGATTTAGATGAAGATGGTCGATTGAAGAATGTCTTTTGGCAAATGTAAGGAGTAAATCAACATATAGAGAGTTTAGAGATGTTTTAACATTTGATACTACGTACTTAACAAATATGTATGATATGCGTTTTACTGCATTTGTGAGTGTAAATAATCATTGGCAGTGGATATTATTTAGATGTGGATGGATGTCTAATGAGAACATTCAGACATACGTGTGGCTCTTTCAATCTTGACTTACTTGAATGTATAGTTGGGCTCCAACGGCAATAATCAATTATCAAGATAAGGTCATTTAAAAGACAATTGAAGTTGACATATCATTTATTTCTCTCATCCAAATAAGATTGGTTTCCTTTCCTTTCTTTTATATTTATAACAATGCAAACAATAATCATTAAAAACATTTTCTTTTCCTTTCCTTCCCTCATTTACTTTTCCTTTCCTTTTTCTCATATTCCACCAATCCAAACATAGAGTTAGTGTTGAATGGTTGTTGATTATTTGTGAGGTTTATTGACCCATTTTTAAATATTCAAGTTTAAAAATTACAATAGACATGAAATTGGTAAATATTTATGTAAATTGTTCTATAATTTTAGATTATAATGTTAAAAAAGAGGAACAAGTTAATGCAAACTTGACACTACTTTTTTCATTTTTTTATATATTTTCATATGCAACCATAAGCATTTTTAAATTTCGAAACTGAAAAAAAAAAATGAAAAAATCAATTTTCATTTTTTTTCGAAAAATAACAAATGAAAAACAAAAACGCTGCTAATATAAGAGGGGTGTATTCGATTGAGATTTCAAAAGACTTTTAAATACTTTTATAGAATTTAAAAGTTTAGGTGTATTCAATATAGACTTTTAAAGACTCTATAAAAGTCATGAAGTATTCAATACAGAATTTTATAGACTTTTAAAAAATCATTAAAAGTCATGGGGTATTATCGACCAAGACTTTTTAAAATCCATGAAAGTTAGGTGGTATTCAAAATATCAATGACTTTTAATGATTTTAAAATGTCAATGACTTTTAATAACTTTTAGTTATATCAAATCTCACAATTTGTCTTTCATTTCTGCCAAAAATTTTGAATGACTTTAAAAAAAATAGAAAGACATTCACTTTAGAAGAAAAACATAAAACTCTTTGAAAAACATCAACCATCAACCATATGTTCTATTTTCAAATAAGAGCACACTTATTCTTAACAAATTTCATAAATAACGTAAAATGAATAACTTTTAAAATGAATAAACATTATGACATGTTGCATTTGTCGTGAATGCAAGTCAAAGATTTATATTTTAAAAACTACCTCGCAAACGCACGAGTCTATAGACATGTATAGCAATAAACTAGTACATCGTACAAGCAAGGGAATCATCTACAGGGAGGTGTCATCCGTCCACCATCTCACGTTTTAGTGTTTATTGAAAGCAATGTAAATGATAACATGACAATGGTGAGAGTGATGTGTGTGAAATGTGAGCATGTTGAGTGTATTGTGTCTGAGTGAAAGAGAGCATGGAAATGAAGATAAGAAAATTAGAGAATATGGAGGGGTGGGAATGATGATTAAGTGAGATAAATGTAACTTGGTGCTTGCCTTTCTAAATTAAGCTACCCTTAATTAAATTAATCTACTCCTAAAGGGAAGCACCCTAAGTCACGAAAATAATACGGAAATGAGAGATGCAAGATATTCAGGAAGCTACCATCAGGGAGCGTCGACTCATTCACCAAGTTGACTACCTATTTTTGCACTCAATTCCAGGGCGTCAAACCTCTCCTTAAGGATCCCATCCACCTTCAATACATGATCCAGGAGCGGGGTGAGTCGCTCAGAGCCTATGTGGAGAGATTCCACAAGGAAGTGATCCAGATGGGGGTCTTCGCGGAGAAGGAGACCTTGGCAAATTTTAGAAGGAATCTATGGGCAGGCAGGCTGTTCAGATCCTTCGCCAAGCATCCTCTAGAGACATACCAGGAGGCTTATGACAAAGCCCTGGAACAGATAGAGATAGACGAGCAGCTCAGAGTCAAGATGGAGCATGACGATATGAGATCTGCTAAGAGCCAAAAGAAGGAGGCACCTAAGCCCGTACCAATTCAGAAGAATTATAACAAACCTCCTAACAAGTCCACGTACCGGTCGCCACCTTACCATCCTCCTCGGAACCGGTACCCAGTTAGGCGAAACTCTCCTAGAGCTACGCCTCCTTCCAGAAAATAGCACGGATAGATAGGGAAGAAAGGGGGTACACTCACTACACCCTTCTGAACGCATCCCGTGAAACTATCTATCTCGCCATCCACGACAATGGACTACACACGAAGCCCGGCCCTATAAAAGTACCAACCGATCAGCAAAATCGCTATAAGTATTGCGATTTCCATGAGGATGTTGGTCACAATACCTCAGAATGCTACAGTTTGCGTAACCAGATTGAGGCATTAGTAAGAGGAGGATGCCTGGTAGAATTCCTCTAATAGGTGCGCGATAACATTCACACCGGAAAGGAGGTATAAGCAGAAATTAGAGCAACGGATAAGGGGAGGAAAACAAAAGGAAAAGATCTGATGGAGCAAATCCATGTAGTCAACACCATCAGTAAAGGTCCCACCCTAGCGGGAACCTCCAACAATTCCAGAAAAAACCACGCCCGGAAAGTGCCCAGGTAGATGCGGGCCAAGATGTCTTCAAGGTTACAAGAGAATTCCCCAAATCTCCTCCTTCAGCACAGATCATCTTTACAGAAGAGGATGTGTACAACACTGTATAGCCCCATGATGACCCCATGGTCATCACTGTGCAAATTGCCAACAATTTGGTCCATCGTGTCCTAATTGACACTTGTAGCAGCGTCGACATTCTCTTCAAGAGCACTTTGGAACATTTCAATTTAAATAATCGTTGTTACAATAGTTGCACTACCCTACTGTATGGATTCACTAGGGACTTAATAGTTCCCACCGGGTCTATGATCCTACCAGTGATAATAAGAACATCCCCGCTCCAGCAGAATCTCATGACAGATTTTATCGTGGTAGACACTTCATCCGCCTATAACGCCATGTTGGGGTTTATGCCCTAAGATGTAATTTGTAAATGGATTTATGAAATAAATAAAAAGAAAAACTCAATTCATTCTTGTTGTGTTGTTTATTTTATAACTTGTGCATATATTAACATCCTAGATTGCCGGATGTAATCTCGAACTGTGTATATGAGTGTCATATATGGATGGATACCGTAAGAGACGTGCAATCTAAAGAGTCCATAGATAACAAATAAAGCTGGGTACTTTATTTGTGGTTAATCTATAGCTGCAGTCCATTCCGTAAAGTACGGTGATTCTATCCTGAATCATTCATATGAGATATGGGAATGAAGGCACCTTGTATGATGTGATCATATAGGACTGGGCCATGATCTATATGAATCTCTCACCAAGATCCGTTTACTTATGAGATTCATATATATCAACTAATGATGGCTATATGTGGGTGAAATTAATCCTGAGTGTCTTATCGACTCCTTCAGGTTAGATCGTGGTCTTTGATATACCATGGGTGAGGTCAGATGCAGTTCCTGGTCAATATACTCTGTATGTTGGGATTGCGGTTTGGTTTGTGGCTGGGAAGATATGTACACAATAGTGAAATCCACTTCTTCTTGTAAGAAGTAGATGGTAGTTTCCTTAAGGGTTGCTTCGGGGCTTGGACAATATGAGCGTTCTCCTAATTCCATGAGGAAATAGGATTTATTATCCATTAGAGAATCAATGGTACTTAAAGGATATATGTAATTAGAGGGGTATAACAGACATTATGACCCAGCTTTAATTATGAACTACTGTGGAGGATCACACCATGTGTAATAGCTATATCGATGGACACCGAGTTGTATCGATTTGTGTAAAAGCGTCTACATTTGAGAGAGTGCAGCTTCGGGTTTTTAGTGGAATAACACCAGAGTAAATAATCAAGGAATATTAATTAAAGAGTTTAATTAATGATTTCAATGATTATTGGAGCTCAAAATACTGTGGGTCTATTAGGTCCCCTTGCTAGCCCGATCGATTTAGGTAATAAGGGTCAAGGTTAATTAATCGGATTGTCCAATTAATTGTGTTACGAAAGTGACACGTATTTATTCAGGAATTAAATGAATAATGAGATTATTTGATTAATGAATAATGGTGATTAATTAAATTAAATAATAAGATTATTTAATCATGTTATTAATCACTAAATGGAGGATGTTTGTTGATATTTGTTTTTGAATAAAATAAGATAATATGATTATTTTATTTTATTAAATTATATTTTGAATTTTGAATTTAAATAGTTTGAATTCAAATCATATTAAATAAAATAAATATTAATCAGTATCTTTAAAGATATTTGATATCTTAAAAGATTAGATTAATTGGTTTTTGATTAAAATTGATTTTGAATTTAAAAAAAAAATCAACACATGATATGATATTTAAAAAACAAGAGAAACACAAAAAAAAAAAAACTTTTGTGCAATTTTTTGTGTAGTGCGTGAGAGAAAAACTAAAGAGAGAAAAAGGTGTTGTGCAATTGTTGCACTATTGAAAAAAGATATATGTATTATTAATATTTTTTTTTTAAGAACTAGAATTGTTCTAGTTATTTTTTCTCTTTTGAAGAAATAGTTTCTTCATATTCTCTCTACATCCTCCTAAATTTCTGAGTATGTGACGCGCCCACACGCAGTTATCAGTTCCGGGATATAGCTAGGAAGATAGGTGGTACAGATCAGGAGCATATCGTAAAGTGAAGGAGTCTTCTAAACATTGGTGAGGTTCTAATTATTTTTATATATTGATTACAATTTCCTGTGTTTACATATTGTATGTATTATTTCAGAAAAATAATTACGGTCTCAAGTTCACTGGTCCCAGATCATTTATAATCTGTATTAAAAATTTTAAAACATATTTCCACTGCGTTACCAGTGAACGGGGTTCCAACAATTGGTATCAGAGCCAATTTTTTTTTCGGAACATGAAATTGTTTTCGATGCTCCTGTATGTATGATTGTGTAGGCACTATTTAAATTGAATGTATGTTGTTTTTGTATGTATATTAAATTTGTTAATTTACAAAAACATAATTGATCGTTAATTATATGGTACTGTAGATTTAGGGTTCATGGGTTGTATAATTTTTTTTTTATTATTATTAATTTTTTTTCTGTTATTGTATTATTAAAAAAAATGTAACCTATATTGAAGACCTGGAAAAGTCGAGAAGTCGGAAGGGCGAAATCGGAAATACGCGTGACAGGTACTGTTCACGAAGTACTGTTCACTCTTACTGTTCCCCATCACTGTTCATGCGGGGGTACTGTTCACGCGGACGTTGTTGGGCACTGTTCACATTTTTTGCACGGTTCCGTTGGCAAGTGTTGCCTAGTGTGTTCCGTACGGATTTCCTATTTCGGATTCATGAGATGAATCGGAGTGACCTGAAGAGACTGGAAGACTCGAAAATTACAAGAAGACCAATGAATGCCTTGGGGATATTTCTATAATTTTAGATTCCTATTTTTTTAGGTTAAATAATCCACAGTATTCGGTCAATTCATGTATGTTTTATATTATGTGATGATAAAAGCATTGTCATGCATACGTATGTCATTTAGATTAGATTTGCCTACACAAATATATTTGATATGTCATACATGCATCATAGCCTAATTTTTTTGTATTTTTTTTAATATGATTAAAATCAGTAAATACATTATTGGCTATGAAAATGAGATTAGTTTATTAATTGTTAGAAAACTTGTTAATTCTCATTAATATTAATCTGGTTATTAAAGTGTTTAATAAGTTAGATTAATAGGGTCATTTATTGTAATTAGTATTAATACAATTAATGACCTAATAATAAATGAACCGAATAAAGTGTTAGAGTTTTAATAGTTAAAACTTGGTAAACACTATCATAATAATCCGAGCTTAGTAAATAGTTTACAAAAGCTTAGATTATTCACTAATAGATTAGATTTTTAATAGTTAAAAATCATTAATTAATTAGAATTTTTTTTCTAATAATGAATTTGTTAATGCGCTAGATAACTTGATTAAAGTTAGCCGTTTGATCCAATAGAGTCTAGGTGCATTAACAGATAATAGAAAACCCTATTTTTTAAATAGTGAGTGGGAGAGGGATATATGACATACATATCCCACAGTCTCCATCATTAGTTCAACACCGTGAGATCCGAGTGGGGCCTCGTGACGGCTTTGCTTTCGTCCTCCCTAAGGAGGGTTTCCACAAAGATCAATACCAAGGTTGACTTCCTAACGGATAGTATTTCTGAGGGTATTTCGGGATTGACCGACCCTAAGGCGGCAATTCTCGAGTTAAGCTCGTGAGATCTGAAATGGTAGGTTACACTCACGAAGGTTTTGATTAAGTTCTGTTAATTAAAAACCTGACTGAATAAACGATGGTCGAATGATATGGAATAAGAGTTATTCTAGAATATCATTTGATTGAGAATGTCTCGGTCCAACATGCAAAGACTTGACCGACCCTAAGGCGGCACTTCTTTGTGGTATGTTGGATTGTCGTGGTATAGTAACTGTTTTTTGGGTATTTCTAGTTCGTCAAACATGTTCACGCATCATGTTTAAATTTATGCCAAAGCACTCGCATTTGTTTTAATAAATGACTGAATGAATGTTTTATTTATTTCAGCAATTATGTCTTTTGCATTACTTCAAATTCTCGCAAACGACAAATTAACTGGAGATAACTACACTAAGTGGAAACTTAATATTAATGCAATATTGGTCACCAAAGACCTCAAGTTTGTGCTTACGGAGGAATGTCCTCCGGTGCCTACTGCCAATGCCACACGAACTGTTCGTGAGGCATACCAGCGATGGGTCTCATCTGATGAGAAGGCCCGAACATATCTGTTAGCTTCTATGACAGACATGCTTGTCACAAAGCATGAAGCAATGACTACAACATTCGAAATTATGGAGTCATTGCAAGCTATGTTCGGGCAGCCCTCCGAGCAAAAGCGACACGAAGCTGTTCATTTTGCTATGCTCGCTCGCATGAAGGAAGGTACATAAGTTCGGGAACATGTCCTGGGCATGATGTCCTACTTCAATATGGCAGAAGTCAATGGCGAGGCCATTATCGAACCCAGTCAAGTGAGCATCATACTGATGACTCTTCCAAAGAGTTTCGATCCGTTTAAGAACAACTACAGAATGAACAAGTTAAGGTTTAGTCTCACACAGTTGCTCAATGAGCTCGCTACTTTTGAGTCCTTGACTAAGGACAGCAAAAGTAAGACTGGTGAGGCAAATGTTGCCGAACCATATTCCTCCAATAATAAGAAGAGGAAGAGGTCTGCTGGAAAGGCGAAGGGTAAGCCCAAACCCAAGAAGGCCCAAACCCAAGAAGGCCCAAACCCAAGAAGGCCCAAAGCAAAAAGAAGAGCACCTCCACCGACCAAGACAAAGGAAAATGTTTTCATTGTAACAAGGTCGGGCACTGGAAGAGGAACTGTCCTCAGCACCTGGAGGAGGTAGCCAAGAAGAAAAAGAAAGGTAAATATGATTTACTTGTTCTTGAATCTTGTTTAGTGGAAGATGATTCTTCACCTTGGATTGTTGATTCAGGGGCCACTAACCATGTTTGTTCTTCTTTGCAGTGGACTGATTCTTGGACATAGCTAGATGAGGGAGCCTTCTCTATGCGTGTGGGGTCGGGGGATGTCGTGTCGGCTAAAGCAGCGGGAGCAATAAGATTGTAATTTTGTAATAATAATAGTTTTTTATTATTGAACAATGTTTTTTATATTCCTGGATTTACACGGAATTTGATTTCCATTTCTAAGTTGTTAGAACAATTATATTATGTTTCTTTTAATAATAAGTTTGTTATTATTGGAAAGAATGGTCTGAATATTTGTTCAGGAATTAATGAAAACAATTTGTATGTGTTAAAACCGTTAATACATACTACACTGCTTAACACCGAAATGTTTAAGGTTGAAAAACCTAAAACTAAATTACATAAGATTTCTCCAGGTAATGACACGTATCTCTGGCATCTAAGGCTTGGTCATGTCAACCTTGACCGGATAGACAGACTAGTAAAAAGTGGACCTTTAAGTGAGTTAAAGGTTGGCACCTTACCTGTCTGCGAATCCTGTTTAGAAGGTATGATGACTAAGAGACCTTTTACTGGAAAAGGGCTTAAAGCTATAGAGCCACTAGAACTCATACATACATGTTAGGATTATGCTCAATAGCAAGAGTGTAATATTGTAATTGACAATCTTTTCATATAAATAAAGTGATTTCTGATTCTGTAAAATCTTATAGCATTTATAATTATAATTGTCAAGGTAAATAATCATAAGGTCAAAAGACTATGAGATATGAAGAATTGTTTGTATATCCGAATATGTATGAGGTAGACACAATTCTTTAGTTAGTCTTGAATAACGTTCACAACTTAAGTTAAAGGTTGGGCACCTCTATCTTGATAAAGTTGTAGAATTCTTTTACTAGCATTTGAGTGGGATCAAATGAGTTATGATGAGTCTAAAATCATCGAAAGGTTTTCGAGTAAAAGAATCTAGTGCACTGGGTGCATTGAACTGGATCACAATGAAATACTTTATCTAGAACCGTCACTAGATATAAGTCTTTTCATTATCAAGACAATCAGAGAGTCTATCTAAATCCTGAGATAAATGATGGACTTATGGTTGCAAGTGTTATCATTTGAGCTATCAATGAGTACGATTATATAGCATAGTCTATCCTCGATAGTTTGGTGGTATTCATTTGTTAATCGATAGAGGACTTCATTTATAGATATGGACATCGTGGCTCCATTTATTAAATGAGAGTATAATATCATCATATGGATGTTTTGAGGTATTGGATATTAAATCTCAACGTTGAGTTTTCAATAATGATTATTGAAGACATGGCTTCTGGACAAGTCACAATATCCAAGTTCAAAATGTGGTCATATGAGGAAATATGGTAACTTGGAGAGCTATAGGCGGTCTATGATCTCTTGGCGATTACTGATATTATTCACGAGGATACACCATCTCCAATAAGATTGTCTAGGGTATGAATGAGAAACGTCTCCTTATTCTATCTTTATTTAAGAGTTCAATTTTAGCTCTTTAGTGGAATGAGTTAAAATTAATAGATCGGACCTAAGTGAATAATTTGTTGATTGTGATTAAGTTATGTCTATTGAAGCTTAAATTTAGATAGCCCGCCAAGATCCACAATCCACATGTACTTGCATGGATCACTTGATATATTCTACCGGACCAATTTATGGGTCCATCTAGAATTGCATTTAATATATTAATAATATAATATGTCTATTATTTATTTAATGGGCTGCACTATTATATTAATATATTAAAAGGAGACATGTAGGCTTGTTTCTTTTAGTAAGAATAAGTCTGGTTCACATGTGAGCTTTTATTTAAAGTCTAATGGATTAAATAAAATAAGAAAAATAATATTGGGCCCATATATACATGGTGTGGGCGGCAAGGCTAAATTAAATAGCCCAAGATATTATTTTATTTTATTGTTTTGATTAAATGGGAATTAATTAATAAATAGTTTAAATCAAAATCTTTTCCTGATCAACAAATTAAATACTATGTGTTGGATTAGGGTTGGAATTCTTTTAAGTGATAGGAGTCCTAATGTGGTAAGGATTAAGTCCACATACACTTCTTATTATACAAAGAATTCGGCCACCACTAGTCCAACAAGGGTTAGGATTCTTGTATTGATAGGAATTAGGGAAAAGAAAATTCCTTTTTAAGTAAGGAAATTAACCAACCCTAGATTTCCTATTCAATGAATTCGGCCAACCCTACTTGGTGAAGGACAAAATTCGGCCAACCTATAAATATGAGGTTATGAATTTTCGGCCACCAAGAAGCAAAATAGAGAGAGATTTTTGTTTGTTTTGAAAATCAAAAATCAAAAATCCTACTCTATACACATAGATTTTCGGCCAAGAGAGAAAAATAAAATAAGTTCTCATTCGATAGTGCACTTACAAGCCTTTAACATCAAAAGGTTTTGTGCACACTTTCGATTTAAGGTTACGCGAGTTTCAATCATATTGATTGTTAATTCAAAAGTGACCGGAACTATTTTTTTTAGGCTCTTAGTGTTTTACTATTGAAGATCAAGATCAGAAATTCCATACATCCATTCTAAGGTAAGCAATTCAAAGAAAAAGGGAGACCACGCTCCTAGGTGATTCACGTATGTGCTAGGATTGAAGATCTTGCGGATTACCATCGACGTAAGTCAATCGGATCACGCGACAAGAGGTATTTAACTCTAACCGTATATTTGAGTTTAATTAATTAAAGGGTTAAGGTTCAAATCTTTAGAAAAATTTTAAACTATACGAAAACTATTTTTTAGCCTTCCGCTGCGGTTTTAAGCAATTTTTCCCTACAATTGGTATCAGAGCCTTGGTTGTACCCTTAATTAATTAACGTATATATACGTGAATCTATTTCTTTTTATTGTGATTATGCATGTTTTAGAAAGAGATGGCACTCTAGGTATTCGCATATATAATTACATGTGGAATGTATGGATTTATATATGTTGTTATAAAGTGAATTGTTATTGCTCGATTTTGGTCCTAGAATTTCAATGTATTTTTTTGTTTCGGAATTGTAACAAGAAGGGTGGTCTATTATCGCCATAATTCCTTCTTGGTAGTTGCTAAATTCTTATTAATTTTATTGTAAAAATACTGCCGTTTTTTATTGTATTAAAATTTAGTGCAGTTTTTTATTGTATTAAAATAAGTGCAGTTTTTTATTTGTAAAAAATACTGCAGTAGTTTAAATAAAAAAAAAATATTTCTGCAGTATTTTATTGTATAAAATAAGTTGTAATATATTCAAGATTCGAAAAATCGAAGATTTGAAGAAATTGGAGCATCCGGAACCGAGCTTGGCACCCGCACGCACCGAGACAACAAGCGCGCACGCAACCAAGCGTCCAGCTGCGCTTGTTGCGGTGCTGCAGCGCGCAACCCATGCATGGGCTGGCCATGCGGCAGCTCATGCCCTGGCATGGGCTAGGCGTGCGCATGGGCTGCTTGGTGATCTTCGGGCGCGCGAGTTACGTGCGCGAGATGGTCGCTTGAAGTCTTGTTCGCCAAGAAAGGAGTTTTTTGTATTCCGTACAATTGTAATTTACATGCTTTTCTAGGATGGACCAAAATTGTGGCTATTTATTTTTATGTATAAATATTACAATATTTGTTATTGTATGATAACATGTCATATAGAATAGGAGTGCAACTCATATATCTCTTTTGGTATGAACATGCATTGAATGATTTAGGTATCTAATTGGCATCTAGATAACTTGGTAAAATCATTCTTTGGAATTTAATCACACGCCTTAAATAATTGAGTGGGAGAAGGTGTGTTAGAACACCTATGGCCTCTAAGGTTAGTTGAGCTTTATTATTTATTGGTAATCCCCCCGAGGGGTGTCCATAAATGGAATTTAGCAAAATACTTCCTTACAAGGATAGACTAGACAATTGACTCAAACGAGATCTACTCCCAGAGGAGGGATTTTCGTGAGAGAAAATTGAGGGTCGATATCTTGGTAACACACTCAATGTAATTTTATTACCATCGACGTAAGTCAATCGGATCACGTGACAAGAGGTATTTAACTCTAACCGTATATTTGAGTTTAATTAATTAAAGGGTTAAGGTTCAAATCTTTAGAAAAATTTTAAACTATACGAAAATTATTTTTTCGCCTTCCGCTGCGGTTTTAAGCAATTTTTCCCTACAATACAGACGTCTGCGGACCGATGAATGTTAGAGCTAGGGGCGGCTATGAGTATTATGTCACCTTTATAGATGACTACTCAAGATACAGATATGTCTACCTGATGCAACGAAAGTCAGAAACATTTGAAAAGTTCAAGGAATTCCGAGCTGAAGTTGAGAATCAATTAGGTAGGACTATCAAGTCACTACGATCATATCGTGGAGATGAGTACCTTGACCAAGAGTTTGAAGACTTCATGGTCGAGCATGGGATAGTTTCCCAACTCACAGCTCCTGGTACACCTTAGCAAAATGGTGTAGCGGAGAGGAGAAATAGAACCCTGATGGAAATGGTGAGATCTATGATTAGTTTCTCATCATTACCAAATTCCTTCTAGGGATATGTGTTACAAACAGCGGCATACATTTTGAATGTAGTGCCATCCAAATCTGTTCCTTAGACTCCCCTAGAGTTGTGGAATGGTCGTAAAGCTAGTTTGCCACATTTCCGCTTATGGGGGTGTCCAGCACACGTGCTGAAAAACATAAGTGGAAAGCTAGACTCCAAGTCTGTGGTCTGCCTGTTTGTAGGATACTCCAAGAAGACCAGAGGTGGACACTTATATAGTCCCGAAGATAACAAAGTATTTGTATCGACAAATGCAACGTTTCTTGAGGACAATTATATTAGTGACCATAAACCTCATTCTAAGATAGTATTGAATGAGTTGGAGCCTGGTGATACTAGTGCTTCATCAACAAGAGTTGTTGATCCACAAATATCTGAGAGTCAGATGGTTTCTGATCAGGATACACTATCACCTAGACGTAGTGGGAGGGTTGTAAGATAACCTGAACGCTATTTAGGTATAGGTGAGGGACAAAGTGTTGTCTCTGGTGATAGTATGGATGATCCATTGACATTTAAAAATGCAATGGAAGATCCTGATAAAGAGGAATGGCTTAAAGCCATGAATCTCGAGATGGAGTCCATGTACTCTAACTCAGTCTGGGATCTTGTAGACTTACCGGATGGGGTAAAACCCATAGGATGTAAGTGGATCTACAAGAGAAAGAGAGGAGTAGACGGGAAGGTAGAGACCTTCAAAGCAAGGCTAGTGGCTAAGGGTTATACCCAGAAAGAAGAGGTTGATTATGAAGAGACGTTCTCGCCAGTAGCCATGTTTAAGTCTATTAGGATTCTCTTATCCATTGCTGCCTATTTCGATTATGAAATTTGGCAAATGAACGACAAGACTGTATTCTTGAATGGCAATCTTGACGAGAGCATCTATATGATGCAACCAGAGGGATTCGTGTCTCCAGATCAAGAGAAAAAGGTTTACAAGTTGCAAAGGTCCATATATGGACTTAAGCAAGCATCTAGATCTTGGAACATCAGGTTTGATGATGTGATTAAAACCTATGGATTTGAGCAGAACGTCGATGAGCCTTGTGTTTACAAGCGCGTCATTGACAAAAAGGTAGTTTTCTTAGTCCTATACGTGGACGACATCCTACTCATTGGAAATTATGTGGGAGTGTTATCTGATGTAAAGGGCTAGCTGGTTAGCCAATTCCAAATGAAAGATTTGGGAGAGGCGAGTTATGTTCTAGGAATCCAACTTATAAGGGATCATAAGAACAAACTCATAGCACTGTCTCAGGCATCGTATATCGACAAGATTCATGTGCGTTTTTCGATGCAAAACTCCAAGAAAGGTAATTTACCTTCTAGGCATGGAGTTCACTTGTCTAAGGATCAGTGTCCTAAGACACCTCAAGAAGTTGAGGATATGAGACGTGTACCTTATGCATCAGCAGTAGGTAGTCTCATGTATGCTATGTTATGCACAAGACCAGACATCTGCTATGCAGTGGGAGTAGTCAGCAGGTACTAGTCCAACCCAGGATTGGATCATTGGGTTGCTGTCAAGACTATTCTCAAGTATCTTCGGAGAATGAGAAACTATATGCTAGTGTATTCCGGACAGGATTTGATCCCGTTAGGATACAAAGATTCTGATTTTCAGTTAGACAGGGATTCTAGAAAATCCACGTCTGGATCAGTTTTCACCCTAGATGGTGGAGCCATTGTGTGGAGAAGTATAAAGCAATCTTGCATTGCTGACTCCACCATGGAAGCCGAATATGTAGCCGCTTGTGAAGCTGCTGAAGAGGCTGTTTGGCTCCGTACATTCTTGAGTGATCTGGAAGTTGTTCCAGATCTGGATATGCCCATCACACTTTATTGTGATAATAGTGGTGCTGTGGCTAATTCCAAAGAACCAAGAAGCCACAAGAGAGGGAAGCATATAGAGAGAAAGTATCATCTCATTAGAGAGATAGTGCAAAGAGGAGATGTGATCGTCACCAAGATAGCCTCACAAGACAATCATGTTGATCCATTTACGAAGACCTTACCGGCTAAAGTGTTTTCGGGTCACTTAGATGGTCTAGGGTTACGTGACATGCCTCATATGCTTTAGTGCAAGTGGGAGATTGTTGGAGTTTATGCCTTAAAGATGTAATTTGTAAATAGATTTATGAAATAAATAAAAAAGAAAAGTTCAATTCATTCTTGTTGTGTTGTTTATTTTATAACTTGTGCATATATTAACATTCTAGATTGCCGGATGTAATCTCGAACTGTGTATATAAGTGTCATATATGGATGGATACCGTAAGAGACGTGCAATCTAAAGAGTCCATAGATAACAAATAAAGCTGGGTACTTTATTTGTGGTTAATCTATAGCTGCGGTCCATTCCGTAAAGTACGGTGATTCTATCCTGAATCATTCATATGAGATATGGGAATAGAGGCACCTTGTATGATGTGATCATATAGGACTGGGCCATGATCTATATGAATCTCTCACCAAGATCCGTTTACTTATGAGATTTATATATATCAACTAATGATGGCTATATGTGGGTTATCTTAACCCTGAGTGTCATATCAACTCCTTCAGGTTAGATCGTGGTCTTTGATATACCATGGGTGAGGTCAGATGTAGTTCCTGATCAATATACTCCGTATGTTGGGATTGCGGTTTGGCTTGTGGCTGGGAAGATATGTACACAATAGTGGAATCCACTCCTTCTTATGAGAAGTAGATGGTAGTTCCCTTAAGGGTTGATTCGGAGCTTGGACAATATGAGCGCTCTCCTAATTCCGTGAGGAAATAGGATTTATTGTCCACTAGAGAATCAACGGTACTTAAAGGATATATGTAATTAGAGGGGTATAACGGACATTATGACCCAGCTTTAATTATAAACTACTGTGGAGGATCACACCATGTGTAATAGCTATATCGATGGACACCGAGTTGTATCGGTCTGTGTAAAAGCGTCTACAGTTGAGAGAGTGCAGCTTCGGGTTTTTAGTGGAATAACACCGGAGTAAATAATCAGGGAATATTAATTAAAGAGTTTAATTAATGATTCAGATGATTATTGGAGCTCAAAATACTGTGGGTCCATTAGGTCCCCTTGCTAACCCGATCGATTTAGGTAACAAGAGTCACAGTTAATTAATTGGATTGTCCAATTAATTGTGTTACGAAAGTGACACATATTTATTCAGGAATTAATTGAATAATGAGATTATTTGATTAATGAATAATGGTGATTAATTAAATTAAATAATAAAATTATTTAATCATGTTATTAATCACTAAATAGAGGATGTTTGTTGATATTTGTTTTTGAATAAAATAAGATAATATGATTATTTTATTTTATTAAATTATATTTTGAATTTTGAATTTAAATAGTTTGAATTCAAATCATATTAAATAAAATAAATATTAATCAATATCTTTAAAGATATTTGATATCTTAAAAGATTAGATTAATTGGTTTTTGATTAAAATTGATTTTGAAATATAAAAAAAAATCAACACATGATATTTAAAAAACAAGAGAAACACAAAAAAAAAGTGTGTGCAATTTTTTGTGTAGTGCGTGAGAGAAAAAGGTGTTGTGCAATTGTTGCACTATTGAAAAAAGATATATATATATATATTATTAATATTTTTTTTTAAGAACTAGTATTGTTCTAATTATTTTTTCTCTTTGGAAGAAATAGTTTCTTCATATTCTCTCTATATCTTCCTAAGTTCCTGAGTACGTGACGCGCCCACACGCAGTTACCAGTTCCGGGATATAGCTAGGAAGATCGGTGGTACAGATCAGGAGCATATCGTAAAGTGAAGGAGCCTCCAATCATTGGTAAGGTTCTAATTATTTTTATATATTGATTACAATTTCATGTGTTTACATATTGTATGTATTATTTCTGAAAAAATAATTACGGTCTCAAGTTCACTGGCCCTAGATCATTTATGATCTGTATTAAAAATTTTAAAACATATTTCCACTGCGTTACCAGTGAACGGGGTTCCAACACGCCATCCTCGAGAGACCTTACTTATATGCTCTCAAGGGTGTCCTATCAATCTACCATAACGTCCTGAAATTCCCGGTGGGGGACAATGTAGGCGAGGTACAGGGAGACCAACATGGAGCAAGCAAGTCTTACGCAGTGTCGACCAACCCCGCAACGCTGGCCAAGCAGTATGCACAGGTAACTATCGTGCAAGATCAAACCTTACCGGAGGAAGACCTTGAAGATGTGATAGATGTAGTGGAACCCGAGGTAGGGGCTCTAAGGAAAGAAGGGAGGAAAGAAGAAGATAGAGGATGGGCGAGTGGCCATCCTATAGATGAGTTGGACGAAGTATCTATCAGAAAGGATGACCCTTCCAAGGTTGTCAGGATAGGTTTGAAGAGGAAACAGGAGTGAAGGAGGGTCTAGTAAAACTCTTACAAGAATACGGCGACATCTTCACCTGGAGTCATGAAGAGATGCTGGAGATACCAGTTACCTTGGTAGCTCACAGATTGGCTGTAGATCCTACCTTCAAACCGGTTAAACAGAAGATGAGACATTTCAACCCTGAAAGGAATGCCGCGGTACAAGAAGAGGTAAATAAACTACTAAAGGCAAAGTTCATCAGGGAGTCCTGGTACCCCGAATGGATTGCCAACGTAGTCATGGTGACCAAAGCAAATGGGAAATGGCGTATGTGCGTTGACTACACTGATCTCAACCGCGCCTGCCCAAAAATCGATCAGCTGGTAGATTCGACCACGGGTAACAAGCTCCTAAGCTTTATGGAGGACCTTCTCGGTGTACAACCAAATTATGATGCACCCTGCTGATCAGGATAAAACCAATTTCATATCCGGACACGACCTATATTGTTACAAAGTCATGCCCTTCGGGCTCAAGAACGTAGTGGCTACCTATCAGCGTTTGGTCAACCATTTGTTCAAAGATTTGCTAGGAAAGTCAATAGAGGTATACATCGATGACATGACCACGAAGTCCCAGGTGGCCGAGCAGCACTAGGATCACCTCCATCAGACTTTTCAGATTGTCAGAGAAAATCAGATGCGGTTAAACCCTGCTAAGTGTGCCTTTGGGGTTGCAGTTGGGAAATTCCTCGAGTTTATGGTCCATGGAAGAGGGATTGAAGAAAACCCGGAGAAGATCAAAGCCATCCTGGACCTCGTATCGCCTACCTCGCTCAAGTAGGTGCAAGGCCTGACTGGACGGATAACAGCCTTGCACCGTTTCATATCACGATCGACTGATAAGTGCATTCCCTTCTTCAAAGCCATCAAGCAAGGGAAGAATATGAAGTGGGACCAAAATAGTGAGCTAGCTTTCCAATCATTTAAGAGGTATATTGCTAGCCCACCATTGCTAGCTAATGTAGGGAAAAATTGCTTAAAACCGCAGCGGAAGGCGAAAAAATAATTTTCGTATAGTTTAAAATTTTTCTAAAGATTTGAACCTTAACCCTTTAATTAATTAAACTCAAATATACGGTTAGAGTTAAATACCTCTTGTCGCGTGATCCGATTGACTTACGTCGATGGTAATCCGTAAGATCTTCAATCCTAGCACGTACGTGAATCACCTAGGAGCGTGGTCTCCCTTTTTCTTTGAATTGCTTACCTTAGAATGGATGTATGGAATTTCTGATCTTGATCTTCAATAGTAAAACACCAAGAACCTAAAAAAATAGTTCCGGTCACTTTTGAATTCACAATCAATATGATTGAAACTCGCGTAACCCTAAATCGAAAGTGTGCACAAAACCTTTTGATGTTAAAGGCTTGTAAGTGCACTATCGAATGAGAACTTATTTTCTTTTTCTCTCTTGGCCGAAAATCTATGTGTATAGAGTAGGATTTTTTGTTTTCAAAACAAACAAAAATCTCTCTCTTTTGCTTCTTGGTGGCCGAAAATTCATAACCTTATATTTATAGGTTGGCCGAATTTTCTCCTTCACCAAGTAGGGTTGGCCGAATTCATTGAATAGGAAATCTAGGATTGGTTAATTTCCTTACTTGAAAAGGAATTGTCCTTTTCCCTAATTCCTATAAATTCAAGAATCCTAACCCTTGTAGGACTAGTGGTGGCCGAATTCTTTGTATAATAAGGAGTGTATGTGGACTTAATCCTTACCACATTAGGACTCCTATCACTTAAAAGAATTCCAATCCTAATCCAACACATAGTATTTAATTTACTGATCAGGAAAAGATTTTGATTTAAACTATTAATTAATTAATTCCCATTTAATCAAAACAATAAAATAAAATAATATCTTGGGCTATTTAATTTAGCCTTGCCGCCCACACCATGTATATATAGGCCCAATATTATTTTTCTTATTTTATTTAATCCATTAGACTTTAAATAAAAGCCCACATGTGAACCGGACTTATTCTTACTAAAAGAAACAAGCCTACTTGTCTCCTTTTAATATATTAATATAATAGTGCAGCCCATTAAATAAATAATAGACATATTATATTCTTAATATATTAAATGCAATTCTAGATGGACCCATAAATTGGTCCGGTAGAATATATCAAGTGATCCATGCAAGTACGTGTGGATTGTGGATCTTGGCGGGCTATCTAAATTTAAGCTTCAATAGACATAACCTAATCACAATCAACAAATTATTCACTTAGGCCCGATCTATTAATTTTAACTCATTCCACTAAAGAGTTAAAATTGAACTCTTAAATAAAGATAGAATAAGGAGATGTTTCTCATTCATACCCTAGACAATCTTATAGGAGATGGTGTATCCTCGTGAATAATATCAGTAATCGCCAAGAGCTCATAGGCCGCCTATAGCTCTCCAAGTTACCATATTTCCTCATATGACCATATTTTGAACTTGGATATTTTGACTTGTCCAGAAGCCATGTCTTCAATAATCATTATTGAAAACTCAACGTTGAGATTTAATATCCAATACCTCAAAACATCCATATGATGATATTATACTCTCATTTAATAAATGGAGCCACGATGTCCATATCTATAAATGAAGTCCTCTATCGATTAACAAATGAATACCACCAAACTATCGAGGATAGACTATGCTATATAATCGTACTCATTGATAGCTCAAATGATAACACTTGCAACCATAAGTCCATCATTTATCTCAGGATTTAGATAGACTCTCTGATTGTCCTGATAATGAAAAGACTTATATCTAGTGAAGGTTCTAGATAAAGTATTTCATTGTGATCCAGTTCAATGCACCCAGTGCACTAGATTCTTTTACTCGAAAACCTTTCGATGATTTTAGACTCATCATAACTCATTTGATCCCACTCAAATGCTAGTAAAAGAATTCTATAACTTTATCAAGATAGAGGTGCCCAACCTTTAACTTAAGTTGTGAACGTTATTCAAGACTAAGTAAAGAATTGTGTCTACCTCATACATATCCGGATGTACAAACAATTCTTCATATCTCATAGTCTTTTGACCTTATGATTATTTACCTTGACAATTATAATTATAAATGCTATAAGATTTTGCAGAATCAGAAATCACTTTATTTATATGAAAAGATTGTCAATTACAATATTACACTCTTGCTATTGAGCATAATCCTAACAATCTCCCACTTGCGCTATAGCAAATGTGTCATATCTCTCATTCCCATATTCTCTAGGTGCCCATCAAAACTCTTCTGAGGTAGAGCCTTTGTGAAGGGATCTGTTAGATTTTCTGCCGACGCGATTTTGGTAATTGTCATGTCTCCCCTATAAACAATCTCCCTTAAATGATGATACTTTCTTTCAATGTGTTTTCCTCTCTTATGACTTCTTGGTTCTTTCGAATTAGCCACTGCTCCACTGTTGTCACAGTAGATAGTGATCTGCTTATTCGCACTAGGAACTACTTCTAAGTCAATCAAGAATTGGCGAAGCCAAACAGCCTCCTTGGCAGCTTCGCATGCAGCAACATACTCTGCTTCCATGGTGGAGTCAGCAATACAAGATTGCTTGATACTTCTCCAAATAACTTCTCCTCCTCCAAGAGTAAACACAGATCTCGATGTGGATTTTTTAGAGTCAGAATCAGATTGGAAATCAGAATCTTTATACCCAGCGGGGATTAAATCCCCTCCAGAGTATACAAGCATATTATCTTTCGTTCTCCTAAGATACTTGAAAATATGCTTGACTGCCGTCCAGTGATCAGGACTAGGTTTCGATTGAAACCTGCTAACAGCAAAACAAATATCTGGTATAGTACAAAGCATTGCATACATGAGACTTCTAACTGCCGAGGCATATGGAATTCTACTCATGAATTGCTCTTCATGCTCATTCTTAGGAACTTGTTCCTTAGAAAGTTTGATTCCATGCCTAAAAGGTAACATACCTTTCTTGGAATCTTGCATGGAAAACCTAGACAAGATTTTGTCTATGTATGAAGCTTGGGACAGTGCAATCGTTTTATTCTTTCTATCCCTTATTACTTGGATACCTAGAATAAAACTTGCTTCTCCTAAGTCCTTCATATCAAAACCATTCTTTTACTGATTTCAATACTCCCACATCATTTCCAATGAGTAATATATCATCTACGTAAAGAATAAGGAAAACCAACTTGTCACCTTTGATCCTTTTGTATACACAAGGTTCTTCAAGGTTCTGTAAAAATCCAAAACCTTTTACAGCTTGGTCGAACCTTATGTTCCAGGATCTGGATGCTTGCTTTAATCCATAAATTGATTTCTGCAACTTGCATACCTTTTCCATTTAGCCCTTTTCAATGAATCCTTCTGGTTGCATCATATAGATGCTTTCGTCAAGACTTCCATTAAGGAAAGCTGTCTTGACGTCCATTTGCCAAATCTCTAAATCTAAAGATGCTGCAATGGATAAGAGTATCCTAATGGATTTAAGAATGGCCACAGGAGAGAAGGTTTCCTCGTAATCGATACCTTCTTTCTGTGTGTAACCTTTAGCTACCAATCTAGCTTTAAAAGTTTCCACCTTTCCATTCCTACCTCTTTTCCTCTTGTATACCCACTTGCACCCAATGGGTTTTATCCCTTTAGGCAAGTCTACAAGGGACCAGACTTTGTCATCGAACATGGATTCAATCTCAGATTGCATTGCCTTTTGCCAATGGTGACAATCAACATCCTCCATCGTTTCCTTGTACGTGTAAGGATCATCGTCGTCAGGGAGATTCTCAAATGATTCTCCTAAACCGATGTATCTTTCAGGATGGGTTCTAACCCTCCCACTACGACGAGGAATGGTAGGTTGTTGATTTTGTGTTGGAGTGGAAATTACAATTGGGTTAGGTTGTCAAACCTCTTGTGGAATTGTATCTCCTGACATATCATTCAGGGCAATTCTACTTTTGGGAACAAAATCATTCATATAGTCCTTTTCCAGAAATGTAGCATTTGTTGAAACAAACACTTTTAGATCTGAAGGACTATAGAAATAATAACCTTTAGTTCCTTTTGGATACCCCACAAATATGCATGTTTCCGAACGGGACTCCATCTTTTCTGTCTTTCCTTTTAACACATGTGCAGGACAACCAAATATCCTTATGTGTTGTAAACTAGGCTTTCGCCCAGTCCACAACTCATATGGTGTTCCAGGAACCGACTTCGATGGTACCACGTTTAGAATATATATTGCAGTTTGTAGAGCATATCCCCAAAAAGAAATAGGAAGTGTTGAATAACTCAACATAGACCTAACCATGTTCAAAAGAATTCTATTTCTCCTTTCTGCTACCCCATTTTGTTGAGGTGTACCTGGTGCAGAAAACTGAGAAACTATCCCATTATCAATAAGATATTGCTGAAACTCACCAGATAGATATTCTCCACCACGATCAGAGCTCAAGATTTTTATGCGTTTCTCAAGCTGATTTTCTACTTCAGCTTTGAATGCTTTGAACATGTCAAAAGCATCCGACTTATGTCTCATGAGATATACATAACCAAATCTTGAGTAATCATCTGTGAAGGTGATGAAGCACTCATATCCACCTTTAGCTTGAATGCTCATAGGACCACATACATCAGTGTGTTTTAGTCCTAAACATTCAGTGGCTCTTGCACCTTTGGTATTGAATGGCCTTTTGGTCATTTTACCTTCCAAACAAGATTCACAAGTTGGTAGATCATCAACCTTTAAGTCACTTAAAGGTCCGTCACATACCAATCTTTTAATCCTATTAAGGTTAATGTGACCTAGGCGTAAATGCCAAAGGTAGGTTTCATCTTTTGATAATTTTACTCTTTTATGATTAGGTTCCGTTATTTCTGTGTCTAACGAGTGAGAGATATTTCTATGCAAAAAGAATAGACCGTTTTCCAATGTACCTTGGCAAACAATTTTGTCATTCTTACTCATAATAAAAGCTTTATTAAAAGTAACCGAATATCCAAATTTATTTAAACAAGAAACTGAAATTAAATTCCTCTTGAATTGAGGTACATAATAAACGTCTATTAAATCTAAATGCCTACTAGAATCTATAATAACTCTAATATCTCCCACTGCACTTGCAGACACTAACGATCCGTTGCCCAAGCGCAAATTGATTTCGTTCTTATTCAGCCTTCTCCTTTCTTGGAACCCCTGTAAGGAATAACAAACATGATTAGTGGCTCCAGAGTCTATGATCCAAGAATCTGTAGAATCTGCCAGAAAACATGTTTCAAGATAATTAATATTACCTTCTTCCTTCTTGTTCTGGGACTTTGGGCAATTTCTTTTTCAATGTCCCTTTTCCCCCATAAAGGAAGCATTTCCCTTTGATCTTGGTTACTTTCTTGGTCTCCTTCTTGGTAGGCCCAAGTTGCTTTTTCTTCTGTTGTTTCTTGACCTTCTGACGGGTCTTAACAGTAGCAACTTTACCAACCATATGAATCTCTTGACCTTTGCTTTTCACAAGGATCTTTTCAATGCTTTGAACATCTTGCATCAGGCCCTGCAAGGTATATTCCTTTTTGTTCAAGGTGTAGTCCAACTTGAACTGATCAAAGGAATCTGATAGTGAGTTGACAACCATGTCGATTTTGGTCTCACCATCTATCTCAGCGCCATTTAATTCTGCAATATTTAGATGTGCTATGACTTTCATCATGTGATCTTTCACAGCCTGTCCAGGTTTCATCCTAAGATTCATAAAAGCAATCACTGCCTCTCTCTTAGTCGTCCTAGACCTCATAGCAAACATCTCTTCCAGAGACATCATAATATCAGCAGCAGACCCCATTCCTTCATGCTGCTGTTGCAACACGTCGGAGATAGTAGCCATAATGTAACATTTGGCCATATCATCTGAGGTCTTCCATTGCTCATACTCATCTCTTTGCAAAATACTTGATTCATTATTAGGAGCAGGTGGTTTAGGAGTAGTTAGAACAAACTTATGTTTTTCACTTTGCAGCAACAACCCAATTTTCCTTTTCCATGTGACATAATTATCTCTAGTTAAAGTGTTATCTTTCAGGATGTTCATAAGTGATGGGGTCATGATTTCTGAATAAAACAAAAAGGATATATAAGTAAATAATCATGATAAAGAACTTTCGAATATTTATCTTGAATTAATTAAATAACTCAATCGTGAAAAATTCAACGGTGATCCAACACCCATAAATGTTACGCCTCCTTCGGGAGTTCGCACCATTTACTAGTTGGACTAGGTCCCACCTAATTGTTAACATAACAACCAGCGTTTTCAATTTTAGCCTTGCAATTTTATTAACAAGAACTCTCGGGAGGATATTAATAAAATTACATTGAGTGTGTTACCAAGATATCGACTCTCAATTTTCTCTCACGAAAATCCCTCCTCTAGGAGTAGATCTCGTTGGAGTTAATTGTCTAGTCTATCCTTGTAAGAAAGTATTTTGCTAAATTCCATTTATGGACGCCCCCCGGGGGGATTACCAATAAATAATAAAGCCCAACTAACCTTGGAGGCCATAGGTGTTCTAACACACCTTCTCCCACTCAATTATTTAAGACGTGTGATTAAATTCCAAAGAATGATTTTACCAAGTTATTTAGATGCCAATTAGATACCTAAATCATTCAATGCATGTTCATACCAAAAGAGATATATGAGTGGCACTCCTATTCTATATAACATGTTATCATACAATAACAAATATTGTAATATTTATACATAAAAATAAATAGCCACAATTTGGGTCCATCCTAGAAAAGCATGTAAATTACAATTTTATGGAATACAAAAAACTCCTTTCTTGGCGAACAAGACTTCAAGCGACCATCTCGTGCACGTAACTCGCGCGCCCAAAGATCACTAAGCAGCCCATGCGCACGCCTAGCCCATGCAAGGGCATGAGCTGCCGCATGGCCAGCCCATGCATGGGTCGCACGCGCTGCTGCACCGCAACAAGCGCAGCTGCACGCTTGGTTGCGTGCGCGCTTGTTGTCTCGGTGCGTGCGGGTGCCAAGCTCGGTTCCGGATGCTCCAATTTCTTCAAATCTTCGAGTCTTCGAATCTTGAATATATTACAACTTATTTTATACAATAAAATACTACAGAAATATATATATATATATATTTAATTATTTATTTAAACCACTACAGTATTTTTTACAAATAAAAAACTGCACTTATTTTAATACAATAAAAAACTGCACTAAATTTTAATACAATAAAAAACGGCAGTATTTTTACAATAAAATTAATAAGAACTTAGCAACTACCAAGAAGGACTTATGGCGATAATAGACCACCCTTCTTGTTACAATTCCGAAACAAAAAATACATTGAAATTCTAGGACAAAAATCGAGCAATAACAATTCACTTTATAACAACATATATAAAAATCCATACATTCCACATGTAATTATATATGCGAATACCTAGAGTGCCATCTCTTTCTAAAATATGCATAATCACAATAAAAAGAAATAGATTCACGTATATATACGTTAATTAATTAAAGGGTACAACCAGGGCTCTGATACCAATTGTAGGGAAAAATTGCTTAAAACCGCAGCGGAAGGCGAAAAAATAAATTTCGTATAGTTTAAAATTTTTCTAAAGATTTGAACCTTAACCCTTTAATTAATTAAACTCAAATATACGGTTAGAGTTAAATACCTCTTGTCGCGTGATCCGATTGACTAACGTCGATGGTAATCCGCAAGATCTTCAATCCTAGCACGTATGTGAATCACCTAGGAGCGTGGTCTCCCTTTTTCTTTGAATTGCTTACCTTAGAATGGATGTATGGAATTTCTGATCTTGATCTTCAATAGTAAAACACCAAGAGCCTAAAAAAATAGTTCCGGTCACTTTTGAATTCACAATCAATATGATTGAAACTCGCGTAACCCTAAATCAAAAGTGTGCACAAAACCTTTTGATGTTAAAGGCTTGTAAGTGCACTATCGAATGAGAACTTATTTTCTTTTTCTCTCTTGGCCGAAAATCTATGTGTATAGAGTAGGATTTTTTATTCTCAAAACAAACAAAAATCTCTCTCTCTTTTGCTTCTTGGTGGCCGAAAATTCATAACCTTATATTTATAGGTTGGCCGAATTTTCTCCTTCACCAAGTAGGGTTGGCCGAATTCATTGAGGAAATCTAGGGTTGGTTAATTTCCTTACTTGAAAAGGAATTGTCCTTTTCCCTAATTCCTATCAATTCAAGAATCCTAACCCTTGTAGGCCTAGTGGTGGCCGAATTCTTTGTATAATAAGGAGTATATGTGGACTTAATCCTTACCACATTAGGACTCTTATCACTTAAAAGAATTTCAACCCTAATCCAACACATAGTATTTAATTTACTGATCAGGAAAAGATTTTGATTTAAACTATTAATTAATTAATTTCCATTTAATCAAAACAATAAAATAAAATAATATCTTGGGCTATTTAATTTAGCCTTGCCGCCCACACCATGTATATATGGGCCCAATATTATTTTTCTTATTTTATTTAATCCATTAGACTTTAAATAAAAGCCCACATGTGAACCAGACTTATTCTTACTAAAAGAAACAAGCCTACATTGTCTCCTTTAATATATTAATATAATAGTGCAGCCCATTAAATAAATAATAGACATATTATATTCTTAATATATTAAATGCAATTCTAGATGGACCCATAAATTGGTCCGGTAGAATATATCAAGTGATCCATGCAAGTACGTGTGGATTGTGGATCTTGGCGGGCTATCTAAATTTAAGCTTCAATAGACATAACCTAATCACAATCAACAAATGATTCACTTAGGTCCGATCTATTAATTTTAACTCATTCCACTAAAAGCTAAAATTGGACTCTTAAATAAAGATAGAATAAGGAGATGTTTCTCATTCATACCCTAGAGAATCTTATAAGAGATGGTGTATCCTCGTGAATAATATCAGTAATCGCCAAGAGCTTATAGACCGCCTATAGCTCTCCAAGTTACCATATTTCCTCATATGACCACATTTTGAACTTGGATATTTTGACTTGTCCAGAAGCCATGTCTTTAATAATCATTATTGAAAACTCAACGTTGAGATTTATATCCAATACCTCAAAACATTCATATGATGATATTATACTATCATTTAATAAATGGAGCCACGATGTCCATATCTATAAATGAAGTCCTTTATCGATTAACAAATGAATACCACCAAACTATCGAGGATAGACTATTCTATATAATCGTACTCATTGATAGCTCAAATGATAACACTTGCAACCATAAGTCCATCATTTATCTCAGGATTTAGATAGACTCTCTGATTGTCCTGATAATGAAAAGACTTATATCTAGTGAAGGTTCTAGATAAAGTATTTCATTGTGATCCAGTTCAATGCACCCAGTGCACTAGATTCTTTTACTCGAAAACCTTTCGATGATTTTAGACTCATCATAACTCATTTGATCCCACTCAAATGCTAGTAAAAGAATTCTATAACTTTATCAAGATAGAGGTGCCCAACCTTTAACTTAAGTTGTGAACGTTATTCAAGACTAATTAAAGAATTGTGTCTACCTCATACATATCCGGATGTACAAACAATTCTTCATATCTCATAGTCTTTTGACCTTATGATTATTTACCTTGACAATTATAATTATAAATGCTATAAGATTTTGCAGAATCATAAATCACTTTATTTATATGAAAAGATTGTCAATACAATCTTACACTCTTGCTATTGAGCATAATCCTAACAGCTAACCCAGTACCAGGAGAGGAGCTACAGCTATACCTGCAGTATCCGAGATAGCCGTTAGTGGAGCCTTGATAAACGAAGTGGAGCTTAAATTCAGCGGCCTGCCTACTATGTAAGCTGCGCTCTAATCAATCAGAAAAGAATTACTCTCTCCTAAGAGAAGCCCGCCTTCTTATTAGTAATTGCTGCTGGCAAGGTCCGCCCTTATTTCCTAGCTCACACCATCGCAGTGGTCACTGATCAACCTCTACAACAATTTCTCCAAAGGTCGGACGTATCAGGATGACTTGTACTGTGGGCCCTCGAGCTCACCCAGTTTGCTATCAAGTATAAAGCCAGAACTACCATCAAGGCCCAAGCTCTGGTAGACTTCATGGCAGAATTTCAGTGTAATGCAGATCGTTATGCTACCCCGAGTTCGGATCAAGCTCTTCAGAAAAAGCAAGAGCCTGCAGATTGGCCCACCAATCGGGAAACCTAGATCTGTATACTGATAGGGCATCCAATCAAGCAGGAAGCGGGGGTGGAATCATTCTAACCGACCCAGAGAAAGTCGAATGATGTCACTATTTTCAGATTTGAGTTCAGCGCCCACAACAACGAGGCAGGTATGAGGCCTTGTAGTAGGAATAAGGTGGCGGTAGAATTTGGGCAAGTTACCTCTATGTCAAAGGTGATTCACAGCTGGTAGTCAACCAAGTAACAGGTGATACCAGGCCAAAGGAGGATAACACGGCAGGCTTACCTCAAAATAGTCCAAGAACCCATATCCGCTTCAAGGGGTTCAGATCGAGTAGATACCCAGGTAGCAGAATCATTGGGCCGATATCCTAGCCAAGATAGCTGCAACGCGGAGGACAGGCACTGCCAAAAAGGGTTCCTCTCCAAATAATCTCCAGATCTAGTATAGCCGAAGGAAAAGAGGTCACCTTGGGATTGACTTCCATGCTGGATAGATCTCATCTTAGATTATCTTCAAGAAGAAAAAGCTCCTGAAGATCTTAATCAAGCTCACAAGATCAAGAAGACCTCAGTCATGTACTACTTGGTGGAAGGACACCTTTACGCAGAGGAAGATCTCTCCCCTTACTCAGATGTCTACATCCAGACGATGCGGGCACTCAGAGCGGTACACTCAGGGGACTGTGGGAATCATACAGAAGGAGAAGCACTAGCTTACAAGGTACTACGCATGGGATACTACTGGCCAACCTTGCACCATGATGCGAGGCAGTTAGTGCAATCTTGCAAACCATGCCAGGAAAACGGCCAGCCTGCACCATTTACCCCCAGAACGACTATCTTCTATTAGCTCTCTATATCCATTTGGTTTCTGGGAATAGACTTAATTGGACCTTTCCCGACCATGTCTGGTCAGCAAAAGCAAACGATTATGGCCATTTATTATTTTACCAAGGTGGTGGAGGCGGAGCCCCTCACCAAGATTACCGAAGCAAACACGACAGAATCATCAAGAAGAATGTGGTCTGTCGGTTCGGTACCCCGATGGTTGTCATTCACAGATTTGGTAAGCAATTCGATAAGCTAGGTTTCGAAATTTCTGTTAGAATCTGAGAATCGCGCTTCATTTTCACATCGGTAGCACACCCTCAGACTACTGGCTTGGTAGAGCCACAAACAAGACCATCAAAAGACTCTTGAAGAGGAAGCTTCAACAGAGGAAAGGGCAAGATGGGTAGATGAACTCCCAGATGTGTGTGGGCCTACCGCACCACCAGAAGGACAGCAATTGGAGAGACCCCATATTCGCTAGTTTTCAGGGTAGAAGTCGTCCTTCCTATTGAGCATAAACTCACCTCCTTCCGGGTTCAACACTTTTATCCAGAAAGAAAACGAAGACAAGTTGAGAGCCAACTTGGAACTCCTAAAAGATAAACAGGAAAGGATTGGAGAAAGGGATAGCAGCCTACCAAAGCATGATTGCTCGATACTTCAACAAGAAAGTAAAAAACCCAAGTTTCAAAGAAGAGGACCTGGTCCTCAGGAAAGTAACCCAGAACACCCGAAAACAAGTCTTACGGGGGTATTTCACCTAATTGGGAAGGTCCTTACTGATTAGAATGGTAATCTGAAATGGGGCCTACAAGTTGGAGGACGTGGACGAGCGTTCGATAGACCACACCTGGAAAGCAGATCACCTGAAGAGATTCGACCCGTGAAACCTATAATGAGGACCAACCGGTATCACCCCGGATAGATATGGATAGATGCCAATATTCATGAATATTTGTACCGCTCTCTTGATTCATCAATAAAGAAGATTTTTTCTCTGGTCTACGTTATGTCGCCATAATTCGCCATGTAAATTCGCCATGATTGCCCAACGACCAGGAGAGCTACATAGCTCCCCTGATGCCCTGGATTGGGTGAATCCTTTAGGAGGATCTCCTAAAGACCAGGACGGCTACACAGCTTTTCTGATGCCCTAGACCGGGTTAATCCCCCTAGGAGGATCTCAAGACCAGAATAAACCACACGGTATTTCTGATGCCCTGGCGGGCACCACCCCCTGCTAGGAAGGATCCGGTGCGTAAAAGCATAGTTGCCTAACGGACCAAACCTCGGCCGGGAACCACCTTTCCGCTGAGAAAGGTTTGAATGGTACGAGAATAGTTGCCTGCCAAGTGTGACCCGAAAGGAGGTGAATTTTCTGCTCGATAGGAAGGATAGCTTCTACCCCGAAAGCTAGGGAATAGGTCGTTTCTCCAGTAGCAGTCCTTTTGGTGGTGCGGTAGGCCCATAACACATCTGGGAGTTCATCTACCCATCTACCATTCTTCTGTTGGAGGTTCCTATTTATGAGCCTCTTGATAGTCTTGTTTGTGGCCTCTACCAAGCCATTAGTTTGGGGATGTGCTACGGATGCAAAATGAAGCTCGATTCCCAGGTTCTCGTAGAAGTCCCGGAATCTAGCATTGTCAAATTGTTTGCCCAAATCCGTGATAACGACCATCGGGGTACCGAACCGGCAGACCATGTTCTTCTTAATGAACTCAGTCGTGTTTGCCTCAGTGATCTTGGAGAGGGGCTCCGCTTCCACCCATCTGGTAAAATAATCAATGGCCACTATTGCATGTTTCTGTTGACCTGGCGCGGTTGTGAGAGGTTCAATTAGGTCTACTCCTCAATAGGCAAATGGATATGGTGAGCTGATTGAGGACAGTCGTTCTGGAGGTAAGTGGTGCAGGTTGGTCATTTTATGGCATGGTTAGTAAGATTGTACAAACCGCCTCGTATCATGATGCAATGTTGGCCAGTAATCCCATGCGCAGCACCTGGTAAGCTAGAGCTTCTCCTCCGGTATGATTTCCACATTCCCCTAAATGTACCTCTCTGAGGGCCCAACTTGCATCATCAGGGTGTAGACAACTGAGTAGGGGGAGAGATCTTCCTATGTTAAAGGTGTCCCTCCACCAGGCAGTATCGAACTGAGGTTCTCTTGATCTTGCGAGCTTGATCGGGGTCTTCAGGGGTTTTTCTTCTCGGAGGTAATTTACAATGGGATCCATCTAGCATGGAAGGTGATCCACATAACTAACTTTCTTTCCTTGCTCTATGCTTGATTGGGCTATTACCTGGAGAGGTACCCCTTTTGGCAGCACCTGTCCTCCGCTGGCAGCTATCTTTGCTAGGACATCGGCCCGATGATTCTGCTGCCTAGGTATTTGCTCGATCTTGAACCCCTTGAATCGGGCCACAAGTTCTTAGATCTTTCTGAGGTAGGCTGCCATGTTATCTCTTTTGGCCTGGTACAGACATGTTATCTGATTAACTACCAATTGCGAGTCACATTTGGCGAGGAGATAGTTAGCTCCAAGCTCCGCTGCTATCCCCGTTCCTGCTAACAAAGCCTCATACTCGGCTTCGTTATTGGTGGTACTGAACTGAAATCTGAAGCAATGACAACACTCTACCTTCTCGGGATCAATTAGAACGATTCCCCCCCACCACACACACTTCCTGCTTGGCTGGAAGCTCCATCCGTATATAGAATCCAGGTTTCTTGGTTGGTGGCCAACCTACGGATTCTTGCTTTTTCTGGGGAGCTTGATCCGAGCTCGGGGTAGCATCATGATCAGGTATTGCGATGAACTCAGCTACAAAGTTTGCCAGAGCTTGGGCCTTGATGGTGGTCCTAGCCTTGTACCGGATATTGTACTGGGTGAGCTCGACGGCCCATAGTACCAGCCTTTCTAATACATCCGACCTTTAGAGAAATTGGTGCAGGGGTTTATCAGTGACCACTGCGATTGTGTGAGCTAGGAAATAAGGGAGGGGCTTCCTGGCAACGGTTACCAACGCGAAGACGAGCTTCTCTATGAGAGTGTAATTCTTCTCTGACTTGGTCAAGGCATGGCTCACATAGTAGACAGGTCGTTGAATTCCATCTCCACATTCTTTTACCAAGGCCCTACTAACATCTATTTCGGATACAGCCAGGTACAGTTGCAATTCTTCTCCCGTAGTGGGCTAACTAGCAGTGGTGGGCTAACTAGCAGTGGTGGGCTAGCGAGGTATCCCTTCAATGACTGGAAAGCTAGCTCACTATCTTAGTCCTACTTCATATTCCTCCCTTGTTTGATAGCTTTGAAAAAGGGGAAGCACTTATCAGTGGATCGTGATATGAAGCAGTTCAAAGCTGCTATCCGTCCGGTCAAGCCTTGTGCTTGCTTGAGCGAAGTAGGAGACTCAAGGTCTAGGATGGCTTTGATCTTCTTCGGGTTCACTTCTATTCCTCTCTCATGGACCATAAAAGCAAGGAATTTCCCGGCTGTTACTCCGAATACGCATTTAGAGGGGTTTAACCGCATATGATTTTCTTTGATTATCTGAAAAGTCTGGCGGAGGTGGTCCTAGTGCTGCTCTGCTACCTGGGACTTGGTGATTATATTATCGATGTACACCTCCATTGACTTCCCTATCAGGTCCTTAAACAGACGGTTGACCAAGCATTGGTAGGTAGCACCTGCATTCTTGAGTCCGAATGGCATTACCATGTAGCAATATAGACCCTGCCCGGTGATAATACTGGTCTTATCCTAATCGGTGGGGTACATCATTATTTTATTATACCTAGAGAATGCGTTCATGAAGCTCAGGAGCTTGTTACCCGCAGTTGAATCTACCAACTGATCAATATTTGGTAGAGGGAAGCTATCCTTCGGACAGGTGCGGTTGAGATCAGTGTAATCAATACATATACCCCACTTCCCATTTGCCTTGGTCACCATCACTACGTTTGCGATCCACTCTGGGTATCAGGATTCCCTGATGAATTTCTCCCTTAGAAGCTTATCAACTTCCTCCTGAATCGCGGCATTTCATTCTAGGTTGAAATGCCTCTGCTTCTGTTTGACTGACTTACAAGTGGGATCAACCGCCAATTTATGAGCCACTAGGGATAGAAATTCCCAGCATTTCCTCGTGGCTCCAGACAAATATGTCGTTGTATTCTTGAAGGAATCCTATCAATTCCTGCTTCACTTATGCTTCCAACGTTGCCCCTATCTTGATCACCTTCAAAGGATCATCCTTCCTGATTGGTATTTCTTCTAAATCGTCTACAGTGCGACCACTAGCCCACCCCCTATCTTTCTCATCTCTGT